>JBBIGC010000024.1:9342927-9362068 GCA_037576955.1 Lepidarchus adonis
AGGGACAGAGAGAGAGAGAGAGAGAGAGAGAGAGAGAGAGAGAGAGAGAGAGAGAAAGAAGACAGGATGTAAGGGGGGATAGTGAAAGCAAAACAGGAGAGAGAGAGAGGACCCTCTTAGCGTAATGGAGGACAGTTCAAAAGTTTAACGCGCCCGCCACCCGCTCTCATCTTTATAACCTCTTTTGAGTCATTGCGCACGACTGAGGGCCGATCATGTCGATGGCCATTAAAGCAAATGCTGGGCGTGGGCTTGTGGGTGCAGGGTGGGTGCATTAGGGAAATTGGCCCTGCCTGCCTGAGATGCTGTACAGTACTGAAGTAATTACAGCTGCTGGAGGGATGCTGAGGCCAGGCTTTGCCTTCATCAAGTGTGTGTGTGTATGTGTGTGTGTGTAGGTACGTCTGCCGCAGAGGGGCCCCCGCCCCACCCGCCCATTTCCCCCAGCACAGGCTGCCAAAGGGGACGTCTCTGGGCCTTTATTGATGAGATGGATGGTGAGGGAGATAGGAGGAGGCAGACGGATGGGGCGGTCCAACTCGGGCCATGGCAGAGCTGGAGAGCTGGTGGTCTGGTTAGGGATGCTGCTGCGTGTGGTCAGCCTCTGCTAGCCCCAGCGCCAGCGCCGGGACCCTGGTGTGTAGAGAATGAGAACCAGCAATAGAGAACCGAAGCTGTGGTAAAGCTGGGGTGAGATATACAGCTTGCAGCATGGGACTCACCTGCTTCAAGTCTTGGAAGTTCAACAGTGCAACACAGAAAGGTCAGTGCTTGCTTCTGGTGGTCATTGTTCTGATACCTTTGGCCTCCATATTTGATGTATTTCTGTATGGAAACTGACAGATGGCAGCCTGGAGTGTAAGGACGCATTGTGTGTTGTTGTTGAGAGGTCACAGTGCTATTGCAGCACCAGAACGAAAAGCTTTCGCACTGTTTGCACAGTGCAAACATAACAAGAGCACATTCTTACAAAATAAAGGTTCTGAAATGGATTATAGCTTAGCTACACGATGCTAGGAAAACTCCTGATTTTGTATTGCACTTTACATCATGTGGATGCTCTTCACAACTTCATTATAGAATATTAATAGGTACTTTATGGTCATGTTTCGTATACTTAAGTCCATGGCGTGTAGTGAAGAGGCCCCCGATTGTATATATATATATATTCTTGAAAATGTGAGATATTGTGACAGATTGCATCAATAAAGACAGATCACCACTTTTTCCTCTAAGCCAGTCGTCTATAAACTGTGACATGAGCCAATATCCACTACACTTTACTACACTCATCGTCCACTAACCATTTGAACTATGGGTAAGTGATATGGCAAAAACAAGGCTCTATCAGCACACTTGATATTTATTGCAATGTTTATGGTATTTGAGTTTTGATGACAAAAAATAATTTAAAAAATATTATGATTTTTGCACTGACATTTTACAGTCTAAGCTTTTAAAATCTGGACTGCACTACATTAAATTAAACAGGACTAACCACTCTTTCTTTATAATGAAACTTGCCCACATGTAAGGATGAAAAAAGTTTGAGAGCCCTGTTTTAGGGAACCCAGAGTGGTTCTACTGTGACATTGCTCCATGGATTTCTTTTAGACAGCACCTATCATTGCACAGCAAAGAAACATGTTTAAATGTGGGCAATAATTTATTCCAGAAATGAGTAGCCTCAAGGATAAATGAGGTATAAAATAAAAGTGTTTTGTTAACAGTGCAATAGAGTCGTGCTGCCAAGTGAAATAACTACTCGCAGAAGCAACTCTCTTTCCACCTTTTTTCCACCTGTCTTCTCTATACCTGTTTTCCTGCACCAGACACTACATAGTCCACAATGCATTGCTCCCATGAAACACTAACATGACAAGAGTTATCGTGTCTCCACCAATCACGTTGATGATGTGTGTTTGGAAGGCAGATCCTCTGGTACAGCCTCTATTTTGACTCTCTCTATGCCGAAACAAATTATGAAGCGTTACGTCTTTGTTTATCAAAATTATTGTTCAGGACAGTTCAGCAAATCCTAGATTGGTGGCAAAGTGCATTTCTGCACACTTGCATTATTGGATATTTCCCCCCTTTACAAAGAAGCTCTTCAACGATGTGTGTTTTACTGAATCATGTTTATCACATTGACGGGGTTGTAGGCTTCATGCAAGAAAGATACGGATGCCATAAAGCAATACACCGTCTGTTCCGTATGTTCTAAAAGTGAAGCAAAGTGATCCCAGACTTTAGATGTGACTGGGCATCTCTCAGCTGAGCTTTCTCTGTGCCTTTCTATTGATGAGTTACTCTTCAAGTTTCACCCTTGTCCTGCTTAGGAGACATGAAGTAGTCAAATTGGCAGCAAATGTTTATTAATCAAAATATTGATATTGCCATTGGCATATTGATTAACGTTTCATGTAAGCAAGGACGACGATATATCGACATATCGATATTTTGTCACACCCCTATTTGAAATGGTGCTGTTACACAGAATGTGCACTAATAATGACTTAAAACAATTGACCTACTGATCTGGTGACATAACACTGCATTTCAGTAGAGACATTCGATTTTTAAAAATCTGTCGTTATGGTGCAGGTTATTGGGCCAGACAAATGATTGGTGGAATCATAGTCAGTCATGAAGGCCAGGCGTAAATTCTCCAGAGATTTGTGGTGAACAGTGTGATGGATGGATAGATGTTTTTGAAGACACGGCCACATAATATAATAAGTAGGTGGAGGCTTGACTGCCATACCCTCTCTGCAGCTCTGAATCAGTGCAAAAATATGGATGTTGGTAGATAAACAGTGCAAAAAGTTACTTTACCTGCAAATATACAGAGACTGAATAAGGCTGTGGCCTTTTATTTACTAGCCTTAAAGTGACACAAATACTTAATAACATTTGACAGTAGTAGGGCTGACTAGAGGGAAAACGAAATGGCTTTGCTGACCTTTCGTCTTTCTTCCTCATCAGTTCCCCCTTAGAGTGGTGGGTTTTGCCAGTGGGGGTGTTTTAGAGGAAACACAGGCATATTTATGTATTCAGGTTAATGTAGGAACTTGATATCTAGTGTGTTTCTAAAGAGCAATTCAGCATTATAAAGACTTAAAGTATTGAATCAATGTCATTAGGTGTATTTACGAAAGCTGATTATTGTAAATTGTTGTAAAATGCTAACCAATGACTTTGTTGTGTGTGTGACTATTCCAGGTACTCCTGTGGTGTTAAATGGTTGGGATGTTTAATGTTCTTGTTTGTGTTCTTTGGTGAAACTTCTGAATATAGTACAGAGTCAGAGAACTGCCTTTATACTGTTTTATTTTTGGACAGAAATAAGTTAAATTTTCTATTTTCTTATTTTCAAAATCAACTTCTCTGAATCACTGAAGTTACTTCTGAAGGTGCTTTTTGAGCTTTTTCTTTGTGGATTTGCTTGTGTGCACAGGATCATTGTTTTGTTCAAACGTCCAAGTCTGCTTCACCTTCAAACTTTTGGAAAGATGATCTCACATTATCTTCAAGCACCCTTGCTTCATAGCTGAATCAACCCAGACCAAAAGGCAGCAAAGCAACTCTAAAACATATTTCCGCTTCTGTTTCAAAGTTGGTTCTTCTACTGCAAAGCTGTCTTTGGTCTAGTCATGAAGTCTACACCACTTATAGCTGATTTTCCTTAAAATAGTTTATAGGCAGTAAAATAACTATAATAAAATATTTTCGTATATATTCATAGTCACCCACAACCCTTGTTTCTGAAGGCTTTAGTGAGTTGTTTAGATCTTCTTATAATGACACTACAAACTTCAATAACAGAAAGTCATATGTCCTGGTTTAAATAAGACATGCTCCATGTGCAAGGAAGTTGCTTGTTAAATCACGTTGAAAAAATCAGCAACTTCCTTGGGATGTGATTTTTTTTTCACATGTATGTTCACAGGCAGAAGATCGAACACTTGCTATTGTTAGTTTACACAGTATATCCCAGGAACGGACACTGTGTGGTGAATGGACACTAGATGACGATGCTATCACTCTAAATATTATGTGTCCTCATAGCTTAGTAAAATTATGACATTATTTCATTATGACAGAATACTTGTTTGGTGTTTGTACAAAAGAATATATGTAAATCCCCCAACACCAAGAAATAGGAGAATGTAATACCTCTCCATGTACTTCCTGAAAAATAACAACAGTTAAGTTACCACTTTACAATAAGAGTAAAGAGTAAAAAGTGTTAATGAATGGTTTAAAACGAGTGGCCAACCGTTACCTCTTAAATCTGATAAATAAATACAGTCTTATGCAAAAGTTTGGGCACCCCTTGATAAATTACAGATTTTGGTGAATTTGAAATTTAAAAGATGTTAACACAAATATTTTCAGCAAACATAGTTACTTTCTATGCCATAAATTGAACAGAAGTAAAAACATTATTATAGCACTGTGCAATAGTTTGGGCACCTTAAGACTTCCAAAGTCTCAGATTCTTTTTACAAGGTTTCAAACCTTAATCAACTCATTAGATCTGATGCAGGAAAAGAGCTGTCATTATTAATTGTCAGCTGGTGCCAATGTCAAAGCTTTACAGATATTCTGACTCTTCAAACCTTGTGCACACACTTGTGGACACTCAACAACCTTGGGTTCCTCTAAGCAGCTTTGTAAGACTCTGAAAATGAAAGTTATTGATGCCCACAATGCTGGAGAAAGCTACAAGAAGATAGCAAAGCATTGTCAGCTTGCAGTTTCCACAGTGAGAAATGTAATAAAGAGATGGCAGTTCAGGGGAACTGTGAAAGTCAAGATGAGATCTGGAAAACCAAGAAAACTTGGAGAGAACTGCTTGTATGCTGATCAGAAAGACAAATCAAAATCCCCATTTGACTGCAAAAAACCTGCAGCAAAATTTAGCAGACTCAAGAGTGGTGGTGCACCGTTCCACAAGACCTTCATGGAAGAGTCAGCAGAAGAAAACCTGTGAAGAAATACCTGTGTCACCATCATAAAAGCCAATGTCAGAAGTATGCAAAAGAACATTTAGAACACAACAGAAGCCTGGTGTGTTTTGGAAACAAGAGCTGTGGACTGGGCCACAATCAGCAAAGGCATGTTTGGAGAAAAAAAGGAGCAGCATTTCATGAAAAGATCACCTTGCTGAACATTAAGCATGGGGGTGGATCTATCATGCTTTGGGGTTGTGTTGCAGCCAGTGGCCCAGGAAACATTATACGGGTGGAGGGAAGAATGGATTCCACTAAATACCAGCAAATTCTAGAAGCAAACATCCCACCACTTTTTGTAAGCTGTGATATCTGCCAAAGATGTTACTAAGTTCTGATTATGTAGGGTACCTAAACTTTTGCACTGTGCCATAATAATGTTTTTATTTTTTATTTTTGCTCAATTTATGCCATTAAAAGTAACTATGCATCAATGTTTGCTGAAAATATTGTGTATAACTTTCCCATGACCTAGAGAGACTGTGTTAACATCTTTTCGATTACAAAATCACCAGAATCTGTTATTTATCAAGGGGTGCCAAAACTTTTGCATAAGACTGAATATCTGGCCTGAGGTTTAACAAAAGATAATTGCCTCACTATTTGTCATGCAAAAGATCACTGCTGCTCTTTTAAATAGTTGTTAGTCAAATATATGTTTTAACAATGATTATGAAATAAATGACCAAAAGTAGTCATATGAGGTGCTCCCCTTTAAGTTTAAAGAAATATGATTAATCCATTTGGAGATGGCATTGGGTGAAAAAATAAACATTCATGTAGAATCTGAGCATATGTAATTTTTAAAATGAAATGGACAATTTATGGACATGATAAAATGAGATAAATGGGAATATTACGCAAGTGTTTAATTAATTGAATGAAATTAAAGTTGTTGCCCAAATTTGTCCATGGAAATTATGATCTTTGAAGACTATAGATGGACAATCAATAATCTGTATAAAACCAGGGCTGTCAGTCTATTAAAACATTTAATCAGTGATAATTTCATGATTTCATATATAAAGTGCAATCATTTGTTCAAATCCTACATACATTTCTAATTTATGCTGCAGAAGTTGAGGAACACACTTTCGTGTATGAATCATTGAGTCAGTGACTCCTCTGACACAGTCTTTCACCCCAGCCTAACCTAACTGGACTACAGAGTCACATTTCTTTGAAACCTTATGGTACAAATGGATGTTTTCTCACTTAAAATGTCATGTGTAGTATACTTTCCAATCAATTGGATTTATTGTATGGTCAGGAACATCCAAAGTCTGCAAATTTAGCTATTGCCAGGTCATGTTTATCTATAAGCTCTTGAACCTATTTAAGATAGAGTTCCTAACCAGTATCTCACTGCTCTCTTATCAGTCCATGGCAGATCCAGAAATAGTCTATGGCTTGGCTGTAGAATGAAACAGTAATGTCATTGAGAGGCCTGCAGATGTTCAATTGCATTAAACTCAATAAGCTTTGGTGCTTACCGCAGCAGTGACTTTCTTGAACCTTTGGAATTTCCTCTCCTTCCACTGCCATTAAGCTATGGCAGGTCCTACCAGCCATGCTCAGAATAGAGGAAGTATTGATAAACCACTTAGCTGGTTTTTACCGCTCTCTGTTGGTTAGGGGAAAGTGTCTGGTTGAAATTAATTACTGCACTTTCTCTCAGCAAATGTGAGCAGAATCTGGAGCATGGTTTAATTGTGGCCGAGACGCACTCCATGATTAATATCTCCTCCGAGAAATGTATGGGGGGAAAACAGCAAGACTTTTTAATTAAATTATGAAAATCAATGCTGTGCTCTTCCCCCTTGAACTCTAGCGGTGCTTAAAGATAAGAAATGATCAGCCAATTCATGTCAGGTCATCCTCTAGATGCAAGACTGACAAAAAGGACATGGTGACCGTAAATACTGGAGGATCTGCTCAAACTATAACATTTAATCAAGACTTATTGTTCTTGGTCCGAGGACGGATTCATTGAGGATCTATCCGTTAATCCAATTGAGAACCAGAAGTGAATAATCTGAGCTTCTAGTAGCTGCAAATGAACTCACAGTCCACTTTATTAGCAACATGTACCTTCAACTTCTAATCACTGGCTGCTTTACAAGCTGCACATACATTTTAACTCCACTCTACTAGTGCACACTTACATGCTGTAAAACACCTGATGTCATGAACAGTTCATTAATCTCATTCAACACGAAACTGCTTTTCAGCAAAGATTATTTCAGTATTGGACTATTAGAAGCCAAGCTACTGGCAAGAAGCCCCCGGAAACCTATTGATGAAAAAAGACGCACTGAAGAGGTTTTACTTGCCTAAGGAGAAATGGTGCAACATTTTGTGGACTGATGAAAGCAAGATTGTTTCTTTTTGGGTCTAGTGGCTGCAGACAGTTTGTCAGACATCCCTAAACACTGAATTCAAACCACAGTGCACTCAGAAGACAGTGAAACAGGGTGGCACAAGCAGCATGATACAGGGATGTTTCTCGTACTATGGTGTGGGGCCTATTTATCACATACCAGGGATAATGGATCAATTTGAGTACATTCAAATACTTGAAAAGGTCATGTTGCCATATGCTGAAGAGGACTTGCCCTTGAAATGGATGTTTCAGCAAAACAACAACCCAAACACACCAGGAAAAGAGAAACACCCAACCAGACCAACAAGACTGGCATTATGGAGTGGCCAACCCAATCCCCAGACCGTAACCCAATAGAAAACTTGTGGGGTGACATCAAACCAGCTGAGTCTGAGGCAAAATAAGAAATGCTGAGGAACTGTGAATGTAGTCCAGTCATTCAAGGCTGGAATATATCTGCTCACAGGGGCCAGAAGTTGGTCGACTCCATGCAACACAGGCATGCAGCAGTTCTCAGAATTAGTCCTGTGATTTAAAGGGAAGCTAAATCTTGAAAGTATTTTTTTAGTTTACACAGTGAATGTTTGAGTTTCTAAAGAAGAATACAAACACTGCTTTTTTTGAACAGCTTAATATTTATTTTTTCTTACTTATTCAAAAAATCATATGTTGCATGGTTGGATCTTAACACGGTTCCAAGTAGAGCTTCAACATGCTACAAGCAGAAATTGGAATGAGACAAAATATTTTTGAGCATCAATTTATTGACAACAAAGCTTAAACTGAAACAGACTGTTTCACAGCTGATCAAAATCTTAGGACCATCACAAATCTGTGCAAAAATGTGGATTCATTGGCTTTTTCTGTCAGGTTCACACTGTCATGACGTTCTGATGGCAAAGGCAAAAAAAACCAAAACTTTCCCTTTGTGAATGTGGTCGGGTTGTTGAACTGCAGAAGCGGGTCTCTCAGCGCCATCGCTGCTGAGGTGAGACACAGTAAAATTTTGAATTTCTTAAATGATCCTGAGGATTATGGAACTAAAAAGTCAAGTGGAAGAACCACTGGACAATCCTCAACCCAAATTAAGACCGTCACTGTTGTCGACTGCAGTCCCATAACCATCAGACGGCATCTGAGACTGAAGGGCTTCAAAAACAAAATACGTCTTCAAAAGCCTCCTTGACGCCACAGAACTGACTGTTTGGACTTTGCAAGAGAACCAAACGTGGAACATTGAAAGGTGGAAGAAAGTTTTATTCACTGATGAGAAAAAATTTAACCTTGTTGGTCCTGATGGTTTCCAGCATTACTGGCATGACAAGCATATCCCACCTAAAATGTTTTCTACGTGCCACAATGGAGGAGGTGCCATAATGGTCTAGGTGCTTTTTCCTTCAGTGGAACAATGGAGCTTCAGGAGGTGCAGGGGCGTCAAACTGCCACTGACTCTACCCAGATGTTGCAGAGAACATCCATCATGACTAAGGGCCCTTGTGTGTGTGGTAATGACTGGGTTTTTCAACAGGACAAGGGATTTCTTCCAGGAGATTAACATCACTCTTATGGACCATCCTGCGTGTTCCTCTGATCTAAATCCAATTGAGAACCTGCAGGGATGGCTGGTAAGGGAAGTTTACAAAAATGTACAACAGTTCCAGGTAGTATTTGCCCTTCGTGCGGCGTCTTCACCACTGGGAGATATGTTCCCACTCATCTCTCGGAAAGGCCTGCATCAAGCATGAAGTGATCAACAATAACTGTGGAGCTCCTCATTACTGAGTTCATGTTTGGAAATTCGATTTCTGTTTTGGGGGGTTAACAGGGTTTTTTTGGAGGTGGGATCCCAAACATTTGATCAGCTGTGAAACAGCCTGTTTCAGTTTAACATGTATAAATTTGTTGAAGCTGTACTTTGAAACCTTGTTAAGATCCAACCATGCAACATATGATTTTTTGCCATTTGTCAAGTGGTCTTAAACTTTTGATCAGAATAAATTAATTTATGGTAAAGGCTAATTTTTGTTGTTTATGTGCAATTAAATCAAATTGCTTTCTGTTCCAGAGATAAATAAAAACAAGATTAGACGTAAATACATGAACTCTTCTTTATAAAGAACTGAATATTTAACGGGGTGTCCTTAATTTTTCACATGCCTGTATGTATGTATATATATATATATATGTATATTCTGCTTTCTCATGAATTCAGAGCAGATTGACTGATGCAGAAATAGTCTGAGGCTTGGTTGAAGAATGAAACATGTCCTTGTGAGGTCTGCAGCTTTTCAATTGCATTTTCAATTGCATCCAGACCAATTGCTTTGGTGCTTACTGCAGCGGTGACTTTCTTGAGCCCTTTGGAATGTCCTCTCCTTCCACTGACATTTATCTATATTTCAGTACGTGTATTTCTTCTTAATACACATAGTGTCTTCCATAATGTTTGGGACAAAGATACATTTTAAAAAATATATATAATATACAGCATTTTATACATAGTTCCTCTCATTTCAGGGTACCAAAATGTTGGGACAAAGTAGTTATATTAATTTTCATTATATATTAATTTATTATTGAAACACCTGAATAATTACAAACACCTGTGAAGCCAGATGTCCCAATTGTGCATTGAAATAAAGGAGATTATTTATGAAAACTAAAATGTATGCAAATAATAAATTAAAATCTGGAATGTGCACTTTAATCATGTCTGAATTTTTAATTGAATCTTTTACAGTGAGGAGCAGAGGGGTAAATTAAAGGAAAATGTGTTTTTGTCCCAAACATTAAATACAACACATCCAGATAGATCAGGACTGACTGCAGATCAAGCACTCAGTACCCACAAAGCCATTCTGTGCACAATGTGATAACCTGAACGCTTATTTTCATCATTGGCAATGAGAACTGTGCACAGGGGCCCCAACACACAATGTGTTTTTGATGTATTGCTTTGGTCAGCAATCCAACTTTGAGAAATTGAGTCAATTGCAGATCTGTGGTCAAATACTTACCACTGAAGGGCTTGCGGAAAGCTTGCACAAATTGTGCATCAGATGGACCACATTCACTAACTATACACCAGGAAGAAGGAGCTACAAGGCCGTCATTTTGAATAAATTAGCTTGTGAGATTGTATTTAGTGCTATGTTATATACTTTTATATAAGATCAAGTTTTTTTTAGATTAACACTGTTTTCTGTCTAAACCAAAGTGTGCCATGGGAAACAAAACCACTATGTTTAAAATATCCCATTTGTAGATCAAAAATGCAAAATATAAACAAAAATCACTACAGTTGTTAATGTATTTATTGAAAATAAAAGATGTGAACCCTTAGAATTATCATTGAAGGTAAAATCTGGGTCTGGTGTTTTCAATCAATGGGTTGACAATCGGATGCAGCAAAGCTCACAAATACACTACATTTGTGGATGTGTATCATAGCTCGAACAAAGGAGGTGCCTGAGGACCTCAGAAAAAGAACTGTTACAAGATCACAAGGTTGCAAGACCATGTTTCCACCAGTCAACAGATTTTCTACAAATGGAGAAAATTCAAGGCCCCTGTTACCCTACTCAGAAATGGTCAATCATCAAAGATAACACTAAGCACCTAAGGGCCTGTCTAACATTGATTAATATTAAAATGCATGAGTCCAACACAGAGAAAACACTGAATAACACTGGTGTGCACAACAGAGTTGAATGGAGTAAGAAACTGTTCTGCATACATGCCCTTGTACAGTTCATTATAGAACATGATGGAAAAATATTTTGAGGATCTGAATGGATTTTTTTGGCCTAAATGAGGAGCATTACATTTGGAGGAAGAAAAACACAACAAGAACCTTCTTCCATCTGTGAAATGTGTTGGTGAAAGTGTTCAAATTTCAGCCTGTTTTACTGAATTTGGGCCTGGATGGCTTGCCGTCATTGATGGAACAATGAATTCTGAACTATACCAAAGGAAAATGTCAAGACATCAGTCAAATGAATCTCAAGAGACAGTGGGTCATGCATCAGGACAACAATCCAAAACCCACAAGTTGTTCTACCAAAGAAGTGAACATTCTGGAGTGGCCAAGTCAAAGTCCACAACTAATTGAAATATTGTGGAAAGACATAGAGTGAGTGGTTCATGTGAGGAATCTTACCAACATCCAAGAGTTAAAGCTATTCTGTATAATGAAATGGGCTAAAACTCATGAGTTGATGTGCAGGACTAATCAACTTTTACTACAAACATTTAGTCAGAGTTACTGCTGCACAAGGAGGTCTCATTCTAAAAGGTTGATTTACTTTTGCCACACACAGAAATGTGATTGGACATATTTTTTCAACATATACATGACCAAATATAAGAATTTTTGTCATTCATTTAACTAGGTTTTCTTCACCTTTTTTTCTTCATGACTTTTTTCAGAATCAAATTATATTTCAAGCCATGTTCATATAAAAAATATAGAACTTTTTTAAGAGTTCACAAAATTAAAAGCGACAATAAATATTTAGATATGACAATGATGCATGCTTTTGGCTTATAATTTTTTTCCTCCAAACATTAGAATAGAAATATATAGTTTGACAAAGAAATAAATTAGCCCCATGAAAATGGTTAATTTTTGAACAAATAAACATTTGACCCTCTTTGATACAATGCCTATAGATAAAGGTGATATACTTGAATAAACCTTTATAAAGTACCTTTTCAATCATTTATTCAACAAAAATATCAACAAATGCAAAACTTCTCTGTGGAGAATGCCTTGGTATGTTGCTATTGCCCATTAGTAGTAATAATTTTTGTATAATTGTCTCTTACATCTGCTTGCAAAACTGCAATATGCAAAGTTCCTTCAGTTAAGGTCAAGATGTTTGATAGTTTCTTGCATGTACTGTCCATTTCCAATTCCACACAATGCTTCAGTGGGTTTCTTTTTTTTGCGTCATTCCCTGGTGAACTTGCTGGTGTGCTTGGCATCACCTGTTTGCCACACAGTTCCTTTTAGCACTTTTTGATAACATGCAGAAGTCATGGCTGAATTAATGATTGCAGGACAATCCATAACATCACCTCCATTATGCTTCACTGTTGAAATGGGATTTTTCTTAGTTTTGCTATAAAATCCTTTTGAAGAGCAATGTTTTCTCCTAAAACGTCTCGTTCTGACATATACTTTCATGCCAACAGATGCAAACATTATGTGCCAATTTCTGGATGATGTTCTGGGGTTCTTGGTGTCATCTTTTTATATGAAATGGTCAGTCAACCCTGGACATATGGTCTGTCATTTCAGATCTTTGTCATGAGTAGATGAGTGTCCTTACAGTGAAATTATTTTTGTACTTATGTACCTGTTTTTTCACATATCACTTTGCCTATTCCATCAAGTAGTCAGAAATCAATAAATGAATTTTGCATGAAAAATACTGCACAGTCTAATATGATACACAACACAAAACGTAACAGCATACACTCTCCCTCTTCTTCTGTTCTTCTTCTGATAGGGAACAGGGATGTGTTAGTAAGCCCTGGATCATACTTTTTCCTGTCTAACAGCTGTGGTCAAGGGGAGGAATGGCTAAAGAACCTCGACAAAGGAGTCTGGATACCTTTCACAGGTGATTAAAGACACACACTAATTGCTATTAATACTACTTTTGTGAGGATGTCCACTGACTTACAGTAGTACAGAAATACCCTGGAATTGTTTCTATAAAATGCGACATTTTGTCCCAAAAGACTATTGCAATTACAACTGTTTTGGTATACACATGTTTATTTCTATTATATGAATTGGATCAACACAAAAAAGAAAATGAGCCAAATTTGACTTAATTATTGAGTTATTTGGAAAAAATAACTGAAACTAATCGCTTCCTATAACCATCAACAGACATGTTACACCTCTTAACTGGAATTTTCATCCACTCTTCTTTTGCAAACTGCACAAGGTCTCTCAGGTTTGAAGGGTGCTTTCTCCGAACAGCAATTTCCAGATCTCTCTGGATCTAAATCTCTTCGTTCAGTTTTAAATCCAGACCCATTCCTGACCGCTTCAGAACGTTCCAGCAATTTGTGATGGATTTTGGCTTCCTCAAGTACATTTTGGCAACATTATGTTTCAGTGTCAGTGATGGGGTCCTACAATAGCATTTCATTTTATTCAGATGTCGACAGACAGTTCGAGCTGACACGGTTGCACCCTGAATCTGCAGAACAACTTGAATTTGTTTAGAAGCTGATTGGGGCTGTTTATTCATATCAATTATCAATTTACTCTTACGTCCACATCCAGGGAGATTAGCTACCACGCCATGTGTTGTAAACTTGTGTTGATTATGTTGCACATTGGATAAAGGAACATGAAGATCTCTGTAGATGGACTTGTAGACTCGAGATGCTGATATTTTTCTACATTTTTTGTTCTCAACTCCTCAGACATTTCTCTGCTCTTCGTTCTGTTCTCCATGTTTAGTGTAGCACTCACAGACACACAACAGAAAGGTTGAGTCAAGTTTTCTCTATTTTAACTGGCTTCTGGTGTGATTGCTGTATTACCAGCACCTGTTTCTTGGCACACGTGAATTTCAATGAGCATCATATGCTTGAAATAAAATGATTAACCCACAATTATGAGACAAAAATTTTGTCCGGACCAGTTTTTAAAAAGATTTTTATGAAATTATGTAAAATTTGGCTTTTTGCTCTGCTTTTTGTGTTGATCCAATGTACATAAAAGTAATAAACATTTGTAATTGCAATAGTCTTCTGGGAGAAATGGTGTATAGTAAAATTCCATTCTATACTTGTCCGTGGAGGATGGTTCCCTGAGGTGAGACTGATGGTGACCCCTAATTTCTCCATGAAGGCCCTCATTAATTGAGAAATGAACTGAGGATCCCTATCTGACACTATGTCCCAAGGTATCGGAAAGTATCTGATACTTAGAGTCTCTGCTAGTTGAAAGGCTGTAGGTAGTTTGGGTAATGGAATGAAAATGACTGGACTTGGAGAATCTGTCCACAATTACATGTGTTTCCCTCAGACACCAGCAAATCAATCACAAAGCCAATAGACAAGTGAGACCACAGTCGCTGAGGGACAGGAAGAGGAAGGAGCTTTGGAAGGTGACGAGGTGGTCATGGCACAGGTTGAATATGATCTCACATACATGGTTACTTCCTCTTGTAATTTAGGCCAACAAAACATTTTGGTCAATAAGTTCAAGGTCTTGATGATTCCAGGATGGCCTGTGGCAGTGTTTGCATGTACACATCTTATTAATTTATCTCTGACCATCAGGTGTGCATAAACTCTGTCCAATGGACATTTGGGTGGAGAGGTCTCTTCTTTGTTTTGCAGCTTCTATCTCCCATCATATGGGGGTTCCTCCTTTTCTGGACAGATCTGAACAGAGCGATAGAAGATACATTGAAATAAAAATCTCATAAAAGAGAGTCCACTTGGCTTGTCTTCCAAATTCTTGTGATGCATTAAGACTGGAGTACCTGAAAATTTCAGACTCTCAGACTCTGTATTATGTTAATGGAGCAGCTCCTGGAATGCTCAAGGAAAATTTGGGCTCAAGGAACCTGTAGGATTCTCTCTACAATTCACTAAAATAATTATGATATTAATATTAGTATTTTATTTATTTATTTAACTTTTGTTATTAATTAATTAATTAGTTTTTTTTACATATAAAGGGTATGGGTACATAAATAGGGTAACAACTGAGTTCAGGCCCCTGTAATTTATACAAGGTCTCAATATAAAAAAAAAAAAAACCAGAAAAATCAGAAGGTTTGAGAAGGGAATGTGAGAGGCACAGGTTAGCCATGAGAGGAGCGTTTACGTTTGGGGCTTTTCTCTGGTCATAGGATGGGTTTATGTGGATAATGGGCCAGACAGTGTCCTTCCTCAGCACAGTATCGACATAACACCTGTATGTTCCTTTTCTTTCTCATTTGCAGAGATATGCATTGTCCCAACCTGCATTGGTTCCTTTATAGGTTCCCTACTGCATACAGTTGAGCATGGCCCTTTGTTGTGGGGATCATCGTACTTGATCAGGTTATCCAACCTTCTAGCTAGACTGATCAACGAGTCCAGTGACAAACTCCCATCCCTACATGCTAATTTCATTTGAATGTCCTCCCAAAGCCCTTGACAAAACATGGTAATTAGGGGCACTTCGTTCCACATGCTCATTGCTGCCATCGTTCATAACTCAATGGTGTAGTTCAAGGAGGAACATTTTCCCTTTGTAATTTTCATTTGTCTCTCTCCATAATTCTTTCCGTAATGTGGATGATCAAACACCACATTGAAACATGACGTAAAATCTTGTAAGTGATCATTTCTGGGTTAACGTCCCAATACACAGCAGTTGCTCATTCCAGCACATGGCCTGTCAATAACAAGAATCAGACTAGCCCTGTTTCTGTGTGAGGTATCGAGAACACTGGGAAACAAACCCTCAACACTTATTAGGGTTTCCATCAAACCTCACTGGTTTGGCGAGTCTGTTCTCCTCGTACCAGCTAGCTAATAAACACAAGGTTAACCATGGAAGGAGAAGGGTTAATGTGAGTTTCTGCCGGGGACAGTTTAAATGTTCTACCATGTCTTGCACTCTTATTGGAGGCCCAACCTCTGTCCTTACCTTTTAATAAATATTTTGCGCTCCATTTTTACAAAACTGTTTTTCACTTATTTTCATTAGCTTCCCCCTTCCTATGCTAGTGGTTTATCTTTTCTCTAATTTCCAAAGAAAACTATGCAGGTTTCAGACTGGAAGGATGTAAGAATGAATAGTTAAAGTGGCAGTAGGTGAGTTAAACAAGTTAAATACTGAATATGAATTATATTTAGTATTTGAAATGTTGCATCTTTTTTGGTTTCCTGATTTTATCAGACTAATTTTTAATTTAATGGCCACTCTGCAAGCAAATAAAATTAACAAAAGGCGAGATAATGCACAGTACTTCACATTCTCAGCTGCAAATCAGGGAAGCCCTCGCCATTTTTTATTATGAAAAGTATAGAAAGGGATTTATTTATAGTTTCTCTGATGCCACACTTGATTAAGCCTCTATGAACTAAGTGAACAATAAATCTACTCTTTGCAACCTGCAGCCGCAGACATGTATTTATTCATTTAATTTTAATAAGGTAACTGCATAACTGTGTCTGAACTAGATGGAAAACGTTCTGGCAGTGACACTATGTGTCATATAGAGTTCAAGCACTTGAAACCACTAGCTGTGTGCCAGATATAAACCTCCTGACATAAACAGATCATTCTGAATCACAGGTCCTGCTTGAGCTCAGTTCAGTCAGACAGCACAGGCTATAACCACCCGTCTGACCCCCTGACAAAACACTGGCCTATTCCACCTGTAATAGAAGAAGAAAGGGAAGCAATACAACAAAAATGGTACAGTTCTGTTCCTAAATAAAGGTCATTAAGATCAGTACCACCTCAGTGACAGTAATGTATTTAACGTTTAGTAGTATGGTAGTAGTATGATGATAACTTAAACACCTCATTGTACATTTAGTCACCTCCATGATACAGACGCACTTTATAATTCACAGACTCAAACTGTAGTGCATCTGCTTCTTTCCCTCATGAATTAGGCGTCTTTACAGGTCAGCACGGTCAGTAAATATCCAGTCAGCAGTGTCCTGTGGCTAGAAACTGACAACTGATGAAAGACTAAACACACAAATTAGCCCTGGTGACCAACAGGTGTAATAAAGTGGACAATAAGTGGGCGCAGTGTTTAAAATGTTAAGCAGAATTGCAGCAAACTCACACAGATCTACAGTGTCAGTGTCATTGTTGTACTGAGAATTATCCACATGCCTCTTACTGTTGGTACTGACTGTCCAGTGGAGGTGCTGACCATGTATAAACTGATACAAAGAATCAGATCTGTAATTGTAAACTACTACAGTAAGTGCACTAATAAGGTCAGTGGAGCTGATCAAATAAATAAGTTTGTACCTAATGAGGTTGTTATGTTCTGGGGCTGCTTCGCTGCGTCTGGCACAGGGAGTCTTACATCTGTGCAAGGTACAATAAAATCTCAGGTCATGGGTCCTCCTACAAGAGAATGACCCAAAACACACAGCTAAACCACCCAAGACTGGCTAAGAACAAAATGCTGGACGATTCCATGGAATTCCATGGAACATCTGTGGAAGGAGGTGAAACATACAGTCTGGAGAAGGTTTCCTTCAAACCTGAGACAGCTGGAGTAGTTTGTTAATGAAATGTGAGACAAAATACCTGTCGACAGGTGCAGAAGTCTCATTGAGAGTTATAGGAATCGCTTGGTTGCAATGATTGCCTCAAAAGGTTGTGCAACAACAAATGAAGTTAGGTGTATCATTATTTTTGTCCAGAACAGTTTCATTAGTTTGTTGTTTAGAATAATTCTGTTGGACCACAATTCAAAAGCAATGTCTGATTTTCATTAGTTTATTCTCAGTAAATTGCTTCAAGTTATTTCAGGGTTTTTCTTTCTGTAATAGAAAGGAACCAACAACCAGGATCCATAGGAGAAGAACATTTACTGTTATCACATTAGTTATTGATGGCTAGTTGCTATTATAACTCTAATAACTATGGAAGATACCGTATACCCATGAGAAGAATGAGAGTTTTCTCACTCCAGGACCTGGAAGCATCAGCCATCTTTAGAGTACAATAGGTCCTTATTAATAAACAGTTCTCACACTGTTCGACCAGGATATGGTTGTCCTCATTTTAGCCTTCTTTATCGTACTGGATCGCATTCCAAGAGAGCAATGTTGTTAAAATAGGTAAGCCTAGATTAGAGAATACAATTTTAAAATTTAATCTTACTGGCAGGGAGGGCAGCCAAGAAAATTCTTTTTTGGCAGACTGACAATGGCTCCTCAGAAGTATTTAGGAGTATGTCCAAGTCATGGAACAGGCAGTATGTTCCACAGTAAGCCTTGGGAAAACGAAGGCCACTGGGTCCATCTGAGCAATGTAGCATTGAACTAGTAGTTCATTTCCCAGGAGATTAAAATTCCAAATGAATTCCCCACATCACCTCAGAGCCATAACTGCTCTCCAGCCTGGGGCTCCTACACACACACAGATTTCTCTGAAGATAATCAACACAAACTGGCACTGGAACCACACACACACACACACACACACACACACACACACACACACACACACACACACACGTTCTCAAGTTCGCTACATGCTATGCGTCTCAGGAACTGTTCTGGGGTTTCAAGGTCCTGTGTTACCCAAACCGGACGTGAATGGTAAACTGGGCCTGTGGGGGCGTGTCCATCGAAAGAAATGAAAATGGTTGGAGACAAGCTGTCATGTGGGGTAAGGAAGGTAGTGGATAGAGAGAGGGACAGAGAGAAAGAGCCTGAAAGAAAGTGAAAGAGTGGGCAGAAGGGAACACGTTCTAGCTCATTTATTTTAAGTCAGCCTGTGATAGAGCGGTGCAGCGTTAATGATTCATGGAGAGAGGAGAGAGATAGAATGAGAGAGAGACAGGGAGCCGGAGCCACCTTGGCCATGCTCCAACAAGTCTGCAGTAGAGTAGCCTGATAGGGGACAAAGTGGGGAGTGACGAAAGGGTAGAGGAGGGGATAGAGAGAGAGAGAGAGAGAGAGAGAGAGAGAGAAAGAGAGAGAGAGAAAGAGAGAGAGAGAAAGAGAGAGAGAGAGA
>JBBIGC010000024.1:9379254-9389434 GCA_037576955.1 Lepidarchus adonis
TATTTGTAAGTCATGAATTATATTTGTGAATCTTGTAATTATATTTGTGAATATTGACACTAAACTATCTCCATACTCCTCTCCCGTTTTCTAAAATGTTTAAAAGACAATCCTCTGGTGATCTACAGCATAGATGGTGAGACTCTCAGAACTTTATTGCTGGTGGAAACGACACCTAGAAACCGTTACATGATGAACAGGAACCTGCTGAAGGATCACACTAGGAATAAACGTAAAGAGAATGTGAGGACGACAAAATCCATTAGCATTTCTACATTCGCCAAAGCTTTAACACCATAAGCTGGGGCTTTGCTAAGGTTAGTGTCTGCTCTTTCCTTAAGGCCATCTGATCCAGTATGGAGATGGATGAATATAATCAGGTTAAAGAGAGCTCTATAATCCAATATCTTAATGGAGCTGGCTCTGCCTAAAGCCTGCCTGCAATGGCATCACTTTTACAGAAGGAAATTAAGCAACAGAGCCAAGCATGCGGCCGATCAATAGGAAAAACTAACGGATGAACATTTATTGTGGTGTCATGTTGCTTCTGACTAATGCCGGACCAAAGAGGGCATATCAAAAAGAGGAAACTGATTTACATTAGATACCTTAACTCATTACCTTGATTTTGATTTAATATTTAGTATTGTGTGACATTATGCCACTATTGGCAGTATGAGGACATGCACTGTGATAAATGATGTCACGATGTGTCACATTTTACTGATTCTTGCAATTTAACATAATTTGGGGCTCGTACGGGATATGTTTAATTCAATTTAATTAACTGATGTCCTGAGATTTATTTTGTGTGGTGGTAGTAGTAAACCCAGTCTGGTATGGCGTCGTTTGACTTTTGTTGTTTCTCCGAGCCTGAGTATTGTTGAAACATGTCAGACGGATGCGTTAGTTGAAGTAGCGACTCATTATGGAGTTCCATTACAAAAACAAGCCACTTATTGTTATATTGTTTATTTTTCACGTACTACTTTCTTTCACGCACATACATTGTGCAACATTTAGAGGTGATTGTGTATAGACTCTCTAGCTTATAGGACAGAAACCAACCTAAGTATTATTGTTCAGGATCAAGATAGTGTAGCACTAGTTTGTACATTATTCAGATTAGGTAGATTAGTTGGTATTTCTGTAGGTAGACAGACTTGTTTTATTTTGTTCATTGCTTTAGTGCTGTCCTGTCTACCTCCTATCCTTTTCTTTTGTTTGTTTGTTTGTATATTGATCTTGTAAATAGTTACTTTATTAAATAATGCAGTGGTTAATATGACACCTACTGGTTGACTGGCTTACTACTTCCACATATACTATATTCCACACAATATTGTCATGGTTACGATGTAACCAGGAGACAAATTAACATACTTGCATTGTTATGTAACAATTGTGGATATTGTCAGTACTTCTATAACAAAGAACAACTTTATTTTTCACAAAGTGTTGGCTGAACAGTATCACTATCAAAAGGAGGGAAATGGTGGAAGATGGAAGAAAATCATTTAACTACATGATGCCATTCAATAGCTACATGAATGGTGCTCAGTCTCTCAACAATTCAGTTGTAGTGGCCAGTTAGAAAGCGAATAGATAGAATACACAACCATGTTAATGTAGCTAGTTAAACAAGTGTTATTTGGTACACTGCATACCCTACATCAGGGGTCTTCAATTAAATGTCACTGAGGTCCAGTTATTAAATTTTGTCCAAGCAGAAGGTCCGAAACAAGGACCATCTTGTGTCTTATAGCCTTCGCCTATGTCGACATTTTCATATGGTTTCAACAATATTTATTGTTGGCACAACTGACTCTTTTAACATAAAAGTAGTCCCAGGCAAATCAATTTAAGGCCTTTATTTCCGATTAAAGAGTGGAATAACTCCTTTTTCTCTTAAATTAAAGAGGTGCCAACCTGAAGAATTAAAGGCCTAAAAAAAGTCAACTCAGAAAACAATAACTAAAAAAGTGCAAACAGATCACTGACTTAGCATTTTCTCTTCTTTGTTTTTAAAATAAAGAAGTCCCAGACCCCAAAAAACTGAGGACCAACTTTTCAAGAAAAAAAATCTTCAGAAAACAAGTGGCTTTTTATCGTGTGGTAAACCAACGACTTGATTGGCTGAGCTGAGGCTATGATCACACAAGAAAAAGTTGACAACTACGCTTTTTTAGCAAAATAAATAAGCTGGCAGCGTTCTGTTACAAATAGCAGCCGAGCGCGTCTTTTGTCGCTCAAACAACAGCTGTAACAGTAGCGTAGCGCAGTGTGAGTAGTTCATCTACCGGCACGGTCTCCATGTTTTGTTGTTGTTCTTGTTGTTATGGAAATGACAGGTCTCGCTACTTGCTGGTCATTGGTCAGATGTCAAAACGGCGCTTGACGCAGGACGTTCTTTTCAGAAAAGTTTTGAATATGAAAAAACGTTCTAAAACAGACGCTGGCAGTTTGAAAAAAGACGCCAAGTGTGAACATAGCCTGAGCGAAGCTAATGTTGTATTTACTGAGGTAGCAGCGTTGTCAATAGCCACGACTGTCCAAAACAATGCTCCGCTTAATCTCGTGAATTTACCAGACTTGTCACGGGTCCGGACAGAACCATCACTCCATTTGGTGATGCCTGCCCTACATGTAAACAGTCGAAACAGATAATATTGGTTTAGAAATCTCCATTATAGAAAAAAAGATTTTTCTTCAAAAAAGCGACTCTACCATAAGCTAAACATAAGGAGGAACATGGCCATGCTGTCTTCCAAGACTTTCCAATTCAGTCCTAATTTTTTTGACAAACTGAACTATGCTAAAATAGAAAAGTGTTTAAACAAAGACACAGAACTGAATACACCTTCGATTGCAGTAGTTTTGACTGTTGATTGAACATGATTTGAAGAAGCAGGGCGAGTCCTCAGTCACTTGTTTAGCCTTGCAGATGGAAGAGAGGAGGTAAAGAGTAACCAGGTTTGCTAACTAGGTTACATTACCTCTGTGTGGCATTAACAGTGGTGTCTACAAAACTGTAGTATACGATTTAATATTAAGTACAATGTAGTATATAATGAAACATTCAGTCTCTATTTCAGGCTAAACTTGCTATGAAAGCATATTGCATATCCAGATTTTTAAAACATTTTGAATTTTCTTCTGAAACACTGCATCTCAGATCTACTGGGAAGATCAGTGAAAAAACAGACGCATAAATCATTTAAACATTTATGTTATTTATTTATATTTAAAAACTGGAATACTTTAAATAAAAGGGAACATATGTTATACTTTATTATGCAACGTTAAAATGCCTTATGAAGGTGGTATTGAGAATTAGTATTTGAATACTCACCAAAATACTTAAGTATTTGGCTGTTACAGTCGGCTGTAGTATTTCTTTTGAAATATGGTACTAATGGCTCCTAAAATGACTGTGATATTAATTTTTTTGCCGTATCACCCACCAGAAGTGGGTGATCAATCATTTGGTCCAATCACACAGTCCTAACAGACCAACGAATCTAAAATTACAGTGAGGTGAGTTGAAATAATTTCAATCAGGTTTGCAACATCACAACAAAATGAGATTAAATTCAGGCAAATACTCATCTGTCTGCAGAGCGAGATCAGTCACCGCAAATTTAACTGTGTTGTGATGTCGTGATAAATACTGGTGCTTGCGCACACTGAGAGACAGATACGAAGATGGGCAGAAAAGCAGATTTGTGTAGAAACACACACACACAATACTATTCTTCTATATAATTCTTGCCCAGTCTTATCTTTCAAAGCTGCATGGCAAAGAAAAACTTGCATGATGCTATAAAACACCTCCTTCTCTCTCTCTCCACACACACACACACACACACACACACTGAATTACACCCATCTTCTTCTGAATCTCCAGTGCTAAATCACTGAGACAAAAGCCAGACTTGCTTCAACACACTGCCTCTCGCCTTGACTTCATCTTTGCCCAAGCACCAACTGCTCCATATCCGTATTTTCTCATTCGTCTGCGAGTGGATGACACAGCCATTTTTATTTCTCCGTTACAGCTGAACTACAGCCTGATAAGTGAGGCCATTGAAATTTAGCCAGAGTGGCTGGATAGGGCTGAAAATGTGTTGAGATGGAAAAGGTTAGAAATTAAAACAAGAGGAGACATACGGGTTAAGATATTCATTCACTCTCAGGCACACACACACACAATATTGCGCTACGCATCCAAGAAGAGGCAGTGTGGCAGTGGTCAGTGTGAAGAGCCCCATGGTATGCAGATCATCCAGTGACCTAGAAAGGCCCTACAGCTGCTGCTGGTCCTTATCTCGCCGCCTCAGCACCACACTATTCCATTTATTTCGCTAAGGGGCCATGATTAAACCAGACACCCCCTTCAACATTCATTATGATCAATAATGAAACACAACACTTAATGCCAAACCCATCCAAACTTCGTCACTAAAGCACTAACACTACACATATTACTCCATTGTGTTCTACCATTAAAAATGCTGACATCATTGGAATAAAAAATATATATATTTATATACAGTATGATGAAAATGAAAAGCATGACAGTTTGAAGTATGTAGAAGCTGAATCTGGTAATTAGTTGTGATAATGACAGTGAATATTTATCCACCTTGTGTGTGCGATCATAAAACATTGGCCAATAAAGCTGATTCTGATGCTTATGTTGATCAGAATAACTACGCTGATCTCAAATAACCTCATGTCACTAACTCGCACTGAAGAAGATCGCATGTACTGACGAGGAGCTGGTCTGGGGTCAGTGATCTCACTCCCAAAGCAAAACAGGCCCTGGATACCAAGCCGAGCAACACCATCGTTAGTTTAGTTGATTACGTCTATAAAAGACACACCCACAGTACGTGATAGCGCATTAACGCCAACACAGCTCATCCAGTGTTAAAGCTCTTTCTGTGCGGGTTCAGAGATCGCTCAGTCAATCTACACAGGTGTGTGTGCAGGTTTATTCGGAAATATAGCCCCTGAATCAAACTCTGAGCTCATACAAGTCTAACGTTGCGTTACGTACCTGACGTCATGCTCTACACGCGCAGCTAGCGCGTGAAGGTAACACGGCTCTCTCTTCAGCCACACTTTTTCTGTCAGTCGACTCAAACAAAGGGAGAGCAGTTTATGGTACTTTTACCACCTCAGAGAAGTTCGATGCTGTCCTGAATCGTGCTGGTGGTGTAAATGTGGCCTTTAGCCACGGCGATAGTAGCTCCAGCACTAGCGCTATGCAGCTGTGAGGCGGTAGCTAACACAACACAACAGCGCGCGCCACCGAAAGTCGACGCAAACTCACAGTAAACTACAACACTACACCGCGAGAGGGGGCAACGTTCGTGTTAAAGCAACACATGACTCAGACACGGCGCGAAAACGCCATGTTAAGGTAGGTAGTGTTAGCCGGCTGACCGTTTATTAGCTCGCTGCTCACCTCCTCCTCCTGTTCGCTGTCCCCACTTCACTCCCATACACGGCGGTCGAACAGAGGAGCCTCAGTCGCGGAACACGCTCTCCCATCTAACAGCGTCTCCGTGTGGAAGCAGTAGACCCGTTTTGCGGCCCTTTTACACAAAACTCTGCCAGTGTGTCAGTGGCATGACTGCAGGGCGGCGGTTGGTGTGAGTGAGTGAGCGAGCGCGCGTGTGTGTATGTGTATTCGACTGCTGTGCGCGAGCGAGGGTGACGTAATGGCGTAGCCGTCAGGTCGTCCGTAACTTAGTTTGCGAAGAGAAAAGTTGGAGGAAGTGAAGTGGTGCATGCTGAATTCTAACTCAAAAAATGTTATAACGAAACTATAAAGACGTGAAACTGCCACGGAAGTGAAGGACCAGGTATTGGAAATGATTTACTGATCCCAGGCCTGTCGACCATTCATCTGTATTCACCGTTAGTAGCGCGGGTTCTAGCAAAGGCTTTATGTTCTCCTGGTCTTTGAGATGCCTTTCTAATCTATGCAGCCCTATTACACACTGACCGAATCCCACGTGTATCTCATGGACATTTAATACACCATGAGAATCTTGAAGCCATTATTTTATTAATCATTATAGTATATCAGGAGATGGGAGTCTTTTTAAATATGCCATATTATGATAAAATGTAGCTCAGTTACTTATTCTCTGTACCACATATGACTGTATGTATTTGGAAAGCCATTATTCTTTGCAAAGTTTAGTGTCAGTTAAATATTCCAGTGCTATGAAGAAATATGTAATGAAATTGGGTAATAAAGTAATAGTAATATCTGTAAAGAAAAAAGCAGGTCTGTTTTTATGGTATTTTCATAATAAGGAGCCATTAAAACCAATAAGAAATAAAAGTCACTTAAACATCATGCTTTATTCGTTGTTTTATTACAAGTGATCACTGATAGTAAATATCCCATATAACACATCTTTATATGAATACCCTTTAACCATTATCCCATAAAACTTAAAAATATATATACTAAAATTGATTTTTAAAAAAGGACACAGACAACATGAACACAGTAAGAGACAATTACATACGACCAACCGGAGACAATTAAACACGGCTGAAGTCCCAGCCTGTATAAAATAAGTTATCTAATTTCTACACAACATAAATAGATTGATGTAAATCGTGTAAATATTTGAAAGTAAAAAAATTAGAATGGAGTGAACTTCAGAACACCTCAGTAAAAAGCAAACGTCGTGAATTTGACATATTCTACCAGAAGCAAATATGTTTCAGGTTTTCCAGTGAAACCCAGAAATGCTTAAAAAAGAAGGTAAAAGTTGATCTGAATGTCTGAATGTACATGTTCAGTACTAAGCTATGAGGGATTATTTGTAGTGTAATCTTTGGTAAACCCCCTTCACTTTTAGTCTGGGTGTTGGTCACAGTAAAATGTAATTTGGTTTCAGTAAATCAGTACCTCTGTTTAGCTTTCAACATAAAAAACACTCCTTCACCTACTCAAACCCATAAAGGTCTTTGGTTCTCATCGTTTTTGATGTGTATTGCACTTTGGAATGAAAAAAGTAAACATCCAGTCTCTCCGTGCTTCTCTGGCTCAGCTGGGCACCGAGAGTGGAGGTTTTAAGGCACAGTTTGTTTTCCTTCACTAGCAGAAGAGATTTTCGGCACTTGTTGAGTCAAAGGCAGTCAAATCGATGCACATCATGGAGAACCCTCACAATCTTTCAACTGTGAAAACTATTCTTCTGGAATTTATAAACATGCACATGCTTCCACATGCACACTGTCGCATGTAAACACACACACTCATAATTGCACAAGTCTACGCTACTAGATTTGGGTCCTTGTGGCAGGTTACTCCACAGTCACAGATTTGGCCAGGTTTCTTGGGCAGTCCACCTGTGATAAAGAGCATATGTTTTATTATAAAGGCAAAATACTGAAATGTCATCAACCTTCATCAGTAGCTATTAATGTTTTATTTTATCATAGAAAATGTGTATTAAATACAATCTTTATTTAAAAAAATCAATTTCTGATAGACAAAGTTTGTCGTTCAATTGTCATATACCTCAACAGTATATTAAAATGATGGAATTTTAATCTTTAATAACTGAAATGCTTTTTCAATTATAAAAAACTGTCAATTTAAACAATTCAGAAGTTTCTCTGTACAGTGCAATTTTGAAAACCTTGTGATAGTTAGAGCAAGGTATTCTCAACATTTTCTTACACTTGCTTAGTAGAAAGTCTAAGAAGGTAACGCAAAACTTTTAGTAAAAATGTTCCAGAAAGAACATTACTGTACTTATGAGCAATGCAAAAATGTAAAACATAAATGTATCAATAAAACAATACATATGTAAAGAACACATTTAATGTTACTGCCCAGTGCTGGACACGATACTGTGAGAAGTTGACTCACGTCATATCCTCTTAGCACAGCCAGGTGGAAGGACATGAGCTGCAGGGGGATGACGCAAAGAATGCCTTGCAGACAGTCCACCGTGTGCGGAAGTTCAATGGTCTTATACGCCATCTTACTGATCTCTGGGTCGTCCTGGCAGCACAAGATGATGGGCCGCCCCTTAGAGACACACAGCAGGCACATTCATTAAAGAACATACACACAGAGATGAGATGGCAGAAGCCTGTGGCTTGGTTTATGGACACAGGTCATATATTCTACAATGTAACTGTCATCCATAATATTGGAATATTCTCTAAAACAAGTGAAGCTGTAAGAAGTGTACAAGAAAAATGATAATGTCAATAAAGCGAAAATATTTTTAAAATTAATATAGCACTTTAAGAACAACTGATGATGAGCCAAACTGCTTCACAGGGTTCAAAGTATTTTGACCATTTAGATATTCAGATGTTTGGATATGTTAATGTGTAAGTGTGTATGTTAAAGAGCTGCGTGTGTGTGTGTGTGTGTGTGTGTGTGTGTGTTACCTGTCTGGCTGTGACCTGTTGCAGGGCATTGTGGCACTTGATGTAGCAGGCGTCTCTCATGATCACCATGATGACCGGCATGTGGTAGTCAATCAAAGCCAGGGGGCCATGTTTCAGCTCTCCAGCCAGAATGCCCTCCGAGTGCATGTATGTGATCTCTTTAATTTTCTGCAGGTTGAACAGTGACACTCATGAACACTCACAGCAAAAAAAAAATTATAAATGTTTTTAGAACAGTGGTTCCTCCAGTAGCAGGATTCGGAACCACCGGAGAATATCTCAGTGTTTTTCCTGTTGGAACACACCTGATCCAACCACCAACATCATTAGTGAGTCTAACCTGGGCAAGTTAAGCCTAAAAGCACTAAAGCCCAAAAGGTACAAGGACTGCAGGCTCTGTGGTGTACAATTTCCTTTTTTGGCATTTTAAGGGGTGTATATGAGCATTCCTTAAAGGATTACAACTGACCCACCCAACATTTGTTGCAATACAGATGAGGACTAGTCAGAGTGGATGGTTTAGTTTCCAGCTGTCTGGCAAACACACTGAGGGGGAAAGATGTTCAGACAAATGTCAAATGCATTTGTTTATTAATTTAACTTGTGATTTAGCCACATTATGCACATTATTTATGTTATAAGAATTTAGCCACTGTATATGAGTAAATTCAGTTTCACACATGTTTAAAGAACCCTGTGGATTTTGAGGGGAGTCAAGTCTTGGGGTGTAATTTGGGACTGGACCTAAAAGGAACAGGACAGGGTTGCTTACAGTTGAGAGGAGATCAATGTATACAGGTGTTCCCAGTCCCAGTCCTAATTACCCTGCAATATACACATTTTTGTTCCTTTTATTATCCACCAAACCTGATCAACTATTTTTTTTAACTAATGAACAAACGTCTTGTCACTGTGACTGGGAACCCCTGATATGGAGTGTGATCCCCCCCCATTTTGTGATACAGAAATAACTTGTGTTAATGTTTAACCATCTGAATTGCATATGTTATTCAAAGTATTGTGTTTTAGTGGTTATAAACCTATTTGATGAATCATAGTTCAGATGCTATAAACATAATCTACTCACCAGTGCCCCCTCGAGGCAGGTGGCGTAGTGGTAGCCTCGGCCCATGACTAACAGAGACCTCTGCTGGTAAAGCTCATCTGCTATGCTCTTGATCTTCTCATCCTGTGCCAGCACTTCTTTGATCATCTCTGAGTGGAGGCAGTTTTTGTCAGTGTCAGCTCTCAGAGAGACATGAATGTACTGTGTGTGTGTGAGCTGGACTACGCACGCAAAAACTCACCTGGCAATCTGCGGAGGCCATTGATGATCTCCTGCCTCCTTTTCTGAAGTGAGAGTCTGTCCTCACTCATCATCAGACCAAACATGACCAGAGACACAAACTGACTGGTGTAGGCCTGAACAGGAGAACCGCACAACCTCATGAGACAGAGCTAAAGGATGAGAAGAGAGAGAAAGAGAACCATGCTACATGTACTGTACCTTGGTGCTGGCCACACCAATCTCAGGCCCAGCATTAATGTGAACTCCGCAGTCCGTGTCTCTGGAGATGGAGCTGCCCACTGTATTGGTGATCCCTACAGTGAGAGCCCCATGATCTTTACAGTAGCGCAGAGCCATCAGAGTGTCAGCTGTTTCACCTACACACACACACACACACACACACACACACACACACACACACACACACACACACACACACACACACACACA
>JBBIGC010000024.1:9409793-9432542 GCA_037576955.1 Lepidarchus adonis
GAGCTGAGAAAGTGAGCGAGGATTTAGATGGACTAGTGTTAACATGGATAATTGACCAAAGACTGAAAGGTGCACGCATTTTGAAATGTTAATCTGGTGTTGTGGTCGATTTGTGGGCGTGCTATTTTAAATACCAACAGCGTTCCGTCTGTGAGGAGAATAATAGCCTGTCTCCAACAAACGCCTGTCTCTATTATTAAACGCCCGGTCGTCCGAATAATTTTTTAAATAGTAGCCCCGGCTACTATTAGAAGATATACGGTAACAAAAAACAGAATTTATTGTGAAATGCAGATGAAAAATAAATGTAGAATAAAAAAACACACACAAATAAATACAAATAAATCTGCAACCTTCATTGCACCTTGGCAAAGATTCTACAAGATTCATGAAATGTGCTGGAGAGACAGAGCACCATTCATCCAAAAGAGTTTTCCTCAGGACAGCAGTGGAGACATATCAGTTTGGAATAGTGAATGATATGCATTTTCATACATACACACCAAAGCACAAGCCATACACTCACCAAATATGTGCTTTTCACCACAATGACCATCTTTGTTCAGTAATGTCTTTAGCGCAGATCTACTGTTTGGGTTCATTTAATGCAGATCCTGTTGAAACAATAGACAGCAGTGGGGGCTACACAACATTTAGCAGGCAGGTGGTCATAATGTTATGGTTAATCGATGCTTATTTTATGTGAAAGAGCAAATCTTTGAAATCTGTGAAGCTCCTGAAAGCTTTTAACTTCAACGACTGCACTTTTACTGTTTATAATGTTTTCAATCAGCTCTGAATAATGGAATGTGAAACTAGACCATCGTAGTACATGGTCTCGCCACATTATACTTACTGAAAAATAAAATACAGACTAAGTTCAATATTAGTTGTTTATCAACAGCTTTGACACTCCTTAACTTAATACTTCGACCATTTTTGAGGCCAAAATATTTTTCTGACTGCACACAAAGCCATAAAAGACAGTCAAGATGTGAGCAGGTGGAAATAATCAGAGTTGGATAATCTTTGGTTGCTCAGAGTGACCATATCGCTCTATAGTTGGTCTGCAGGGGTCTAACACAAAAATGGCCAAAAGTAGTCTTTCAGGATTGCAGTCATGATTCTAGGAGTTCTCTTTCCAAGAGAGAGAGCTTGGGAATTAAAACCACATGTAGAGTATGAAATGACTTGTATTACGTAATACACTCGTCTTCCTTGCCCAGTTTTTTCCCCATTCTTCTCTGTGTTTGAACTAAAAACTTCTTCATTCTCAGCCTACTATGTGTACATGTCACTGGTGTGATATTTTTCTTTCCATGCTCTCTGGGTGTGACCTGTTCCTCTAAACTAACAGTGATGTGAAAAATCCTCAGTTCCAGCGAACTGCTCACAAACCTGAAATAAATAAAATAATGCCATGCATTTCAATGAAGGACAGTTTAAACCTTTGTGCTGATATTTTACCTAATTATGTCTCGTTCCTATGTGAGGTGGAGAAACTCTAAAACTAATACCACATTTGTGTTTTTGAGTAGATTGTGAATTTGATGAGAACTTAATGATGTGTGCAGTTCTGTAAACTCTTTACATTTGTCTTCTTGCTTAAAAAAGTGTTGCGCTCTATCAGAATCAGAATCCCTGAGGAAATTGCTGATGTAGCGACTGCACATAGAGACAGTGACATAAAATAAAATAACATACATCGTATGATAAATTCCATGTGGCTTGAATCACTGTAAAGTTTGTACTGAGTAGTGTGAGAAACGTCCATTTTGCACACGGACGGCAGTTTGCCAGTGACCACTAACAGGGTGGTGCTGCAAATGAACACAAGTGATGTGCAACAATGGTTTAACAAGGCTATTGTGCAGCTAGTGGGCTGTGTTTACTTACACACTGCCAGTCTGTCTTCTGGGAGATTGCCTGACGTAGCTGTACCCCTGTAGTCAGACCTGAATTCAGTCAAACTTAAAGACAACACAAAAATATACACAACATGCAGCTTTTTAGCAGTATGTAACACAAAAGCAAATATTTTTTTGAGGAATCATCATTTGAATGATGCTAATTTCTGGCTTTAAGTCTCAATTACTACATTTACATATAAAGAAACTATACCAAACATGCTAATTTATTATTCTGTAGATGTGATTTTGGCTCAGCGGCTTTAAGTAATATCCTTTTCAGCAATGATTGTACATGATAATAATGTTGTCTTTAGCCTTTAGTGTATATCAGTGTTTATAAAACTACTCTATACACTCAGAGAATGCCCATAAAGGTTTTGTCGGCAAACTTAAAGCCCATGGGTATTATACTTCTCAAGAGCTTCTTGTTATTGCTTGAATAGTCTGAGATAAGTGGTGCCTCCTGAGGGGGGCAACAGATGTGCCACAGCTGGAACTAGGTAAACTTTGGGGAGGGGGGGAGTCACTGCTAAGAAGTAAGTGCACAGCAATAAACTTTTAAAATCAGCAGTAGATATATTGCAAATCATTATCAGAGAAGTTCAACCCTCTTCTTTCTGTTGCATGTCCATCATATCTTCTCGAGGCATCTTCCTATCTTACTCAGTACTATGGAATCTTTTCACTCTGCAATTTAATAGGCTGATATGATAACAGAATTGAGTTTATGACGAACTACACATAAGCAACAGGTAAATGAATAAGCCAAATGAAACAAAAAGGACTGAAGAAATGAGTAATGTTTTATGTATTTTTCATTTTTATCATGTACACTCTTTGCTGTGCAGGATATTTTTCATGTTTATTATTAACAGTTATAGCTTACTGTCCTCATGTAGGACTGTAAGATATAATATTTATACTTATTTGTAGTCACTTTTACATTATACCAACCTGCTCTTCCTTTGCCAGTATTCTTTCTTGTCCATATACTCAGACAATTGCTTTGCTATAGTCTGAGCTTGTCTTTGCCTTCTGGCTAATCATAGACTTAGCTAAACTTTCCTTTTTCTAAGCATAGCCATAGCTGCTAACTAGCACTGCTAGTCTAATACCGTCAGCTAGAGGCCTTTTGTTTGTAGCATTAGCAATTAGCTGTTGCCATGGGCAGTGAAAGAGAAGATTCTAAAATGTGTGTGTGATTTTATTGTGTATTTTACATCAAGTAAAAAAATCTAATCCCCTGCCCCACTTAAGAACCCATCATGGGTAACGTTTTGTCACGATTGTAGGATGGAAGGACACAAATGCAGGAGTTTTTGAAACAAAAAGAAAAGACTTTAATAAGTCAAAAGCATAAACAACCATGAACCTGACGTGACAATGAAACCTCAACAACAAACATTTACCCACACCTGGGCTGAGCCAAGAGGAGCTACATATACCGGTCTTAATCCCAGACACCTGGGAGCTAGGACCCAACTGGTCACATGGTCTCAGGAAATCACATGACTGCTCAGAGGGAGCCAGTCAAGACCTTACACGTTTTACAATATAAATGTACAATTAAGCATCATCACACTAAACTAATACTCTGTGCATACAGAAGATATGATACAGAAGGATGATGATTTTCCATACATCAGTGTATGATGTTATATAACTTAAAGTCTCTGAATAGATTCTACATTATGTAAAGAAACTTAATATATTAAGCCTGATAATAATTAACAGAATGATGTAATACTTAAATTTAACATTAACATTATTAATGTACTTCGATATGAGTAATTAATGTATATTATTCATTATTTCCTTATGGACTGAGTATTGACAGATATTTTAGTTAATATTATTATAGTTTATATTATTTGTTAAGTATTTTTATATGCTCAACAGTGTACCCATATTTTAGAGTGCTACCATTTCATGCTATTTGCAATCTCTCTTTGGTTATAGTCTTCTTCAGTCCTGTCTTTCTTTTTGACTGAAAGCATTTGAAGGCGGTTTCTCTGCCATTGTACAACTGGTTCACTAGCTTTATGTGTCTGTCTGACTAGCCTTGCATCTAGACAGACTGGCAGCTACATCATCGGATTGATACCTTTGGAATAAATTAATTGACTGAATGGGTGTCTGGCTTTGCATCTGTCAGATTTTTTATTTTTGTTGTCATGGCATTTATTTTATTCATTGCTATAATTATGTGTAGATGATTTCAAGTAATCGCCTAGCTTTAATCTGCAATCCTTCTGTATCTATTCCATGAAAGATATAGGGTAGTTGAGACTCTTATAAACAATCCTATACTGAATTGAACACCTTTAAATTTTTTTTATTTTTGACACAGATTACATCACACTGCAAGATGACCAAAGGACCAAAGTTGAACCCAGAAGACTCTGTATTTCAGATGTGTGTCAAGGACCAGTTAGAGAGCCTACATTCTTTTGAACTTGTAGGAAACTCATGCAGGTCCTTTTGAGGTGAGACTTTTTAATATCAGTACGTGGCTGAAGTGTCTCATGCCAACGAAGGTTTTAAGATTACAGGCTATAGTGAAGTGGCTAGTGAAGAATTATAGTAATCCCAACTTGCTCATAACAATGTGAATGTGTGAATGGGCCGTTTTGTATATACATCTGAGAGAAACGGTCCAACTGAACATTCTTATAAAGCTTTCTTTCCTATGTGTGTGCAGATTGGAAGATTTTTATTCATCGTAGAACATATTTTTACAATTATGAGTGACGTACAAGACTTGCTAAAGTTTGTTCCTCTGGTAAGCTCTTGCATAAACTCTACTTGCAGCATGTCTAAGGTGAGGTTTAAGGTTCATTAGAGTGTAGCCAACCTCCCTGGACGAGGCCCCAAGAGGAACATTTATGACAAATTGAAGAGGTGGATGATATGAATGGTAACCAAAGAGAGTGGACAGGCAGAGACAAACACATCAAACAAAGACAAATAAAAAACAGAAGAGAAAAGAGAGAGAGAAAGAAACAATAGGGTGGGTGGGGACAAGGAGAACAGCAGACACCATGTATCATCGTTAAACAATATCAATAATAGCAACAATAGCAATGGCAACATACCTACTTACCTTTGTAACAATTAATTTTTATTATAGTATTAACAATTCCATCAAGGAAGACTTCCCTAGTCGCCTTATATTTCATTTGGCCGGTTCACAAGCAGCTAATTTTCCAAAATGTGTGTTGATTTCAACAGTTGTCCTTAAATTGAATTTTTGACAATGAAAGCAGAAAGTGTGTATTTTTAAAAAACTTTTCTCTTTTGATTAGAATCAGTTATCTTTACTTTCAGATTTCATATAAGTGAATCCTAAATTTTAATGAATGTAAGCCCAATAACCTAAGAAGTGTGAAGGTTCACATAAAGTGTTGTGGAATGAGGCACGCTGGGTGTGGATTAAGGCCTAATGTGCATGGCAAAGACCTTATAAGTTTTTTAGATATTAAATTCAGTAAATTAATGTTTATTATGCACTAAAATTACAAAAAATATGTCACATTTGTTCCATGCAGATGTTGTATTTACTTCATTCAACATAGTTTAGTCTGGGTGGATAAATATTTGCATATAACTGTTCTGAATATTCTTGTTGTTTTCACCTTTGAGCTAAATAACTGAAGATCTACATGCTATGATGAGCCAAAACATTCTGGCCATTATGCAACTTTACATAACGCTGGTTATGGGAAGAATGTGTCATAAAATACAAAGCATCTCACCTTGCTGAGTATGTGACTAGCTGCAGACTAGTCAGGGTGCCAATGCTAACCCCTGTCCACTGTCAACAGTGTCTACAGTAGGAATGAGAGTGTCAGAAGTGGATTTTTAAGCAGTGGAAACCTATTCTGATCCCATTTACACCTTAAAAAGAGATTATGTTTATGATGAACACTGATGATACATCTTATACACATTAATATCTATACTATAAACTTCCTAGAATGTAACCAAACACATAAAACCACAGTCTGTTTCTCACCTTTGTGTGTATTCTTTAGTGGTTTTGTGTGGGCCTTGTGTCGGCCTCTGGTCCAGATCGATGTAATGTTGGGTTTTCCGAGCTGTGATTCAGGGATGAAAGTCATGGTTGGTAATACATTGTCATAAATGTGACCCAGAGTCAGTTAAGGCTCATGTCTTCTTTAGAGTGTTTGATCACCACAGTTTCCCACAAAAACATGAATAAAAACAGTTCTGTGTCACTTTAGGAACACTGTTTTGTTGGCAAGGCAACATTTTACAAGTAATAAATGTTGTGTAATATGATCAGTGCAGTGGATTTTGTCCTTTTGGCCTTAAGGAAATAAAGCCGAAGAAAAATCACAGACAGGGATCAAGTACACAAATATGGCTCTGGATTCCTTCACCTTAATCCACAATAATACAATTAACATGAACTTTAAAAGGTTCTTATTTTAAAGGAGTATTTTAATAACACAAGTTTATACTTGTTTTGTTAACTGTTGTCATATAGAGTCTGAGGGGCAGATTCAGAGTGGCTTTCCTGGGTCAATTCCAAAACTCATCACCACAGCAGTGGTCAAATCACAGACAAGAAAGCATATGGACTGGACAAATATATGGTCAAAATCTAGAAATATAATGCAAGACTCAAAAAACAAGGAAAACTGAAAAAATAAGGAACCAAGAAAAGAAAATGAACAGATTTAGGTGAACAATTAAACTAAGCCACATCTGATGGAATACTTTTTGTTTTATTAAGTTATTAAATAATACTGGGCTGCCATGATCACAAATTTTCAAAAGAGTTAAACTCAACATCCATGATTTGGGTCATTGTCCAGTTGCAAAAAGACATTTTTGATACAGTTGGGAATTCATCTTCCCCTCGATCATTACAAGCTGCCAGGCCCTGATGTAGTAAAGCAACCCAGATCATCATGTTTCCTCCACCATGCTTTACTGTTGGGATGATGTTTTCATGATCATATGGAGTGCCCTATCTACGCCAGATGTAGTGCTGGGTGTTCTTCCCAAATAGATCAATCTTAATATCATCAGTCCATAAAACATTTTGCCAGCACCGCTGTGGAGTGTCAATGTCCTCTTTCACAAATTTCAGGTGTGCAGTAATGTTCTTTTCAGTAAACAGCAGCTTCCTTCGTGGTGTCCTGCCATAGACTCCCTTCTTATTCAATGATTTACATACTGTAGACTCATGAACACAGAAGTTAGCCAGTTCCAATGATCCCTTCAAATCTTTGGCTGTCACTCTGGGTTGTTCCTTTACCTCATTAATGAGAATTTGTTGTTCTCTTGGGGTCGTTTTGACTGGGAGCCCACTTCTTGGTAGAGTAGCCACAGTCCAAGTGTCTCCTTTTGAAGATCTGGTAGACTTGTAGACTGGGGAAAATCTAAAAGTCTTTGAAATCACTTTGTAACCTTTTCAAGCTTTATGTAAATCAACAATTCTCCACCGTTGAAAGCTCTTCTTGGCTATAAGGGTAATCTTCATTTGAGTGTTTTTTATCACTATGGTCCACACCTGCAAACCCATTTTCTTAATAAGCTAACACCTGACTCTAATGAGCGTTTCTGAGTTCATTAACTCAAGGGTTCACATACTTTCCCACTAGAAATATGTGTTGATTATGGTTGTTCTCAGAAAAGACATAAAAAGATCAGATTTTTAATTATTATTTCAGGCAATGGCCAATACCCTTGTATCAGATGAAGATCAGATCATATTTGATGACAAATGAATGCAGAAAAATGTGAAATTCCAAAAGGTTCACAAAATGTTTGTAGTCGCTCTTAAGTACTTTTTACTTTTTATAAAGATCTTTCCTACAAACGGGTGATTTGAAGTATAGCTGCAGTCATTAATTGTGAAGGCACCTCAGTAGGATCTAAAGAACTCTGTTGAATTATGAATGAATGAACAGAATGAATTATATGTAAATGTACAAGTAAGAGACAAAAATAAATAAACTATGTGAAACTTTGCCGTGTTGCCTCACCCAAACATTTACTTCCTCTTGTCCTCTGGGGCAGAATGTTATCAGGTAATCACATATCTGCATTAAAGAGCAATCGACCTGACAGGTTGACTTGAACTAAAAGGGGAGTGATTCTGATTTGCATTAATGAGCACCTGGTGAGTGAGGTAACGAGAAGTGATGTGAGAGAAGAGGCATATGATAATTTGCATTAATGAGTGGCTTGTGAATTCACTTAAATCACCTGAGGAACATTCCACTGTAACAAGGGATGAAAGAAAGCGACTGAGATTTCACTCTGGATTGCGGTACATGATCTGTGTTAAACTATAATTCTCTGACACACTCTCTGACAAATTCTCTTAAACCCTAATAAAGTTACTATTGTCATTTTCCTGTACATTCCATTTACATTGAACAGGTATTTAAGAGCAATCACACACATAATTACGTTTACAATTTTTGACATTTTTCCATTTGTTTAAATGTCAAATAATGGCAAAGACATCAGAAATGTATATTATGTTTATTCAATGTATAGCATGTTTATTCAATATTTTTTATTAAATAAGATACAATAAAATACAAAATACAAAAATACAGTCATATGCAAATGTTTGGGCAAAGGTTTTGTTGATATTGATGAAATGAAAGGTCAGCATGAGCACCTCTTGTTCAACTTGTTTTATTTTTATTTTATCAATAAATATACTGTGCTAAAATGCAGAAAATGTCATGTTTAAGTGTTTTTTCTTCAGAAGAAAACTTGTTTTCACATGAGAAAAAACATGTATTTTATATGTATGGCAGTGGTTATGCTCTTCGTGTCTAAGAATTCACAAGCTGAATAACCTGAAAATTTCCGTGTTAGTTTTAGTTTCACATTAATCTACGTTTCCAGCTACTTTTGTTTCCGTAATGATATTCTAAAACATCTCAATCTCTTGAAATCAAACGGAGTGGACATAATAGATTCCATTCAACAGAAGCAGTATAGTAATGCTTTACTCTGCTTTTGGTTTTTGCTCTGATTACACATGAGCTTTTTTGGGTTTCTTGAAGGTTTTAACTCTCTTCCACTAAAAAGACAAGGATGATGGAGTGTGCAGGTGGTGTAGTTCCCCTCACCAGCTTAACCTCTTAACCTCTTGAATTCTACACTCTGAAAATGTGGCACAAAAAAGTTCTTTGGAGCCACAGATTTACTATTCTTGTTATTAGCGCCAAAGAAACTCTGTACCAATTAAGAAAAGTTCAGAGCCAATAACCATTTAGGGACTTTTATTTTTAACTCATTACGTTTTGCATGAATCTGTGACAATCAGCAAAGAACAGAATTTTTTTAATGGATCTATTACCAGTGAACTAAGCCAATGATAATGTAGTCCACCAAACACTTAAGGAAGTTTTCCAATTCTGCCCCTTCAATTTTTTATTCAGACTATAAACATCAAGCTAGAAATCAATAACCAACCAGGAAAGCTTTTTATGCCTTTCTCTCGTTGCCACACGCACTGATTTATGATTTGAGGTTGGAAGGTAGCTCCTGAGTCAGGTGGTGCTTAAAGACAGGGAGGAGATGTCGGTGTGCAATTTATCTGTGTTTGGCTTGTCATATATTGCTTCAAAAATAACCCTCAACCCATGTTCGGTCTACACGTTTATACTCGAAGCACTAACCAGTCTATATCTGAGGTCTTCGTGTTGTCACAGTAATGAATTACTACATCAGTGTGACGTGTCATGGAGGAGATCAGTCTGTGACACTGCTGAGGTGTGATGGAAGCCCAGGTTGCTTTGATAGCAGCCTTCAGGTCGTCTGCATTGTTGGGTCTGGTGTCTCTCATCTTCCTGTTGAAAACTCCCCATAGTTCCAAGGTTGAAGTTTTTCACAATGTTCAAATTTTCTGAGACAGTGAATTTTGGGTTTTATTATCTGAAAGCCATAATCATCAAAATTCCAAGAAATAAAGGCCTGCCATATTTCACTCTGTGTGTAATGAATCTATATAATATATGAATTTCACTTTCTGAAAGGAATGTCAAGAAATAATGAACTTTTTCACAATATTCTATTTTTTTTAATGTACCTGTATAATACAAGCTAGGCAAAAGCTAAGTTTAACAGAAATAAAAGGAACAAAAGTTTATTGTTGTCTGGGAAAAGATTAGTTTATTTTCATTTAAACGACTGTAGGGTCTGGATACTCCAGCACAGCGATGTCAATCATACGTCTACATGTAAATTCTTTAGTATAAAATTAGCAACATCAAAACTTAAAAATTATTAATTCTTCAAATTCTTCCAAATCATATGCATCAACACCATTGTTGTTGCTGAACAACTTGATGTCAGACAAGCTTTCGTCACTGGTTTGGCTCTGGGGTTTGCACATGTTGCTTTTGACCTGGAGCATAAATTCTGCATCATATCGCTTGCATTGCGTTCCAAATTTGATAATTTTAATTGTTTATATTCAACTTCGGTATAATGTCACTACAGATATAAAGCAGAAAAGGCTTCCAGGGGCAAAGTTAGATGCTTTTACTTCAGATCGGTAAATTCAGTAACACTGCAGCTAATAACATGGGGCGGCTTATCTTAGAGTTTTAAAACATAAATGAGCATTTTCTGTCTATAATGTGGGGCGGCCTATCGTTGGGGAAATACACGATAGGGCCGTGACAGCATCATGCTTGGTTGAGGTAAAACTGAATGGAGCTTGAGAGGATTTGCAAAGAAGAATGGCAGATAATTTCCCAATCCAGATGTGCAGGTTTCTGCATTATACCCTATTGTCCTGATGTAATTGCTGCTTACACTAAGTACTAAGTAGGGGTGGGAATCACAGGGTCTCTCACGATACGATACATGGCTCATGATAACAATAATATTGCGATTCTGCAATAATCGATATATCGCACGACAATGACGTAGTGATATAACACAGAAACACAGGGATGTGTTATTAATTTACATAAGTAACAGAAATGCTATTGTCACTTTTCCCATATTTGCTTTGCGACCATGGTCAGAAGCACAGAGAAACTGCTACTTCAGCTTCAGTGCTTCACTTCTGTTCCCCTTTGCCACTTGGCAAGCTGAGGTATCATCGTGCAACCAACAGAACTCACATAAAGCAACTCTTTCCACCTATTTTCCTGCATCAAACACTACATAGATGAGCGAAGACTACAGTGTATTGCTCCCCATGAAACACGCCTTCCACTACAGCGCTAGTTTTAAGTGTCTATAAGTTATGCAGCGATGCTCTTCTTCTCTGATCTAAATTATTGTTGAGGACAGTTCAGCAAACGGTAGATATTGTCTGGGACACACAATTCTGCACACTTGGATTACGGAGTCTTTCCCCATTTTTAAAGACGCTCTCTAGTGATGGGTGTTTACTCATGTTGATGGTTCGATGGTAGCCCAATCGCTAAAAAAGAGGCGCACAGATATTAGGCCGTCAAAAAATAATCCACACTTGGTTCCAGAGATGCTCTAAAAGCTAAACTTAAACTTTAGATTTAAACGTGGCTGGGGCGTCTCAGTTTTTGCTATCTACCTGTTGCAAAGTTTAAGGTTTCACTCAAGTCTCCTGCACTCAGTTGAGCAGTGCCACCCAGAGGAGAAAAGTAGTAGTAATGCCGGTGAGTCAAATTGGTGGCAAATGTTTATTCATTTTTTAAATATTGAAATTGCGTATTGATTATCATATCACGTGAGCTAGGACGAAGATATAATCGCCATATCTATATTTTGGCCCACCCCTAGTACTAAGGGTCTGAATATGTAAATATGATGTATATAATACACTTTATATAAGTGTAATTACTAAATGTAATACAATTGTTTTGGCTGTTATTGTGGGATACTGAATGTAAATTATTGAGGGGAATTTTTTTAAACAATTGTAGCATTAGGGCTGCAACATAAAATTTAAAATACTGAAGCGGGCTGGAATCCTTTCTGAAGCCACTGTACATTTCAAACACAACAGGACTGTTCTCCTGCCAGGGTTCTACACATGAGCTTTGTGGTTTAAGACAGAAATGTTCTGCTTGCTGTGTTGCAAGAATCATTTATTTGACGACACTGGATCCTCATTTCTTTTGCTGATTCTATACAAGTTACGCCTTATGCATTTAGCATGCATGCTAAAGCCCACGTCCAGCCAGTGTGGTGGTCAGATCGTGATCTCATGACTGTGTCACAGTGACTTGTACAGAGCAGAGCTGTGGCAGACCCAGGGTGGGTGGACCACCAGGCTCCAGATTAACTCCAGACATCCCGCTGGGAGGCTGCTGAACGCAGGAAATGACCTACGATGCGTCAGAGAGCAAAACTGTAGCGTCACAGAGGGAGGAGGTTTGGGGCTCAGGGATGTGTGTGTGTGTGTGTTTGGGGGTGGGAGTTGACTTCCAGTAAAGTGTGTTTACCATGGCAGAGTCAGACAGGAGGAGGCTGCCAATAAGGCAGCATATGTGCTGAAGAAACACATCTGGGCTCATACGGGGACTTATACTGCTAACACACACACTGCTAACATCACCCATCCATTCAAGACGCTCATTAAAAAAGGTTTAGACTTGACTGATAAATGAGTGTAAAGTGTAATAACTCAATCGCAAGGTCTTGCTAAGTAGATGCAAATCAAAAACCTCAAAAGGCCAGTCCTCATTGCAAGAGCGTGTTAAAGACACAACGCTCTGGACTCCCTCTTAGGGCCCCTGCTCCTTGGATGGAAAACTCAACTCCATTTTCTCCTAACCATTCAAGGCACTGCTGCCTCCTTGTGGCCACATTTGGCTACAAAAATGCACCCAAACAACTAAACATGACGAGCAAGTTTCACTTGTGTTAAGATTTTTAATTCGGCTTTTAACAGGTCCATCAAGAGTTGTACATTCTTAAAATGTACATTTAAATTTAACAAAAATAGAACCAACCTTCTGCAACATCTACATTAAATAGTAAAATTGGTCTCCAGCCAAACCAAATTAGTGCCTTCGTTTGTGACACTGAAGTGTCAAAACTATGTTAAGAATATTTCATATTTCATATTTTAGACCCCAAGACAGGTTATCAAGAAACATAGACCACAGAATGCTCAAGTTACACAGAGATAGAGAAGCCATCATGATGCTGAGCAACATAATAGCAGTTAACAGGCAGAAAACCATGAGTCTACTACTGAACATGCAATGGGGAGAAAAAAAATCTCAGGTTGCTTCTCAGAGGTCTGTATCACAAAGTATACCAGAGGTAATACTGCTATGGAGGAGAAACATCACAGGTCCAAGGAAATGTAACTAGGACCCACTAAAAGGCAAAATGTGGAGTGGGGAGAAAAAAAAAGGCACCCCAGAACACAGACCGGATTTGAGGCGTAACATTTACACAAGACACAAGAGGAGGCCATCATTAGGAATCACATGTGCACCGAGTGTAAGGGAGGGAAAAAATGTGGTCACCTCACAGCACGAGGGGCACAAAAGGGAAACGAAAGAGGGTAGACCAGCTACATGTTTCCGTTGGGGTGAGAGATCACTATGGTGGGCTTTCAGAAGCCTGATGGTGTTAGCACGTTCATGTCACGGTGTTTCAGCTTGTGGGGTCGCGTCATCTGCCGCTTGCCATCCACAGTGGGGATCTCCATCTTGGGCGGAGCTTTGAAGTTGGTTGGATCATCTGCCAGCCGGGTGGCCTGAGCCTTCATGACCTCCATGGGGGTTGGCTTCTGAGCCCCCTTGTAGGACTGCAGGGCAAAGCCCCCTGTGGAAACCAGCGCACGAGTTAAGCCTGCTGTTTTAGTCAATGGTGAAATTGGAAAGGCAAAAAGAACCTCCCCAAAGTTAAAACTTCAACAAACATCCAGAAGCTCTGGGAAGCATTTTGGACCTTGCCTTTGTAAACAGCTCAGAAAGATAACCCCCCCCCCCCCCCAAAAAATAAATAAATTTAAGTCTAAAAATGACAGCATTTCGTAGGATAGACTACGGTACCTTACTTACTCAAATTGAAAGAAGACCAAATAGGACAAAAATGTTCCATTATATAGATGAAGACAAGAACAGTGGTCAATTTTTTGTGTAAATACAAAAAACAGAAAAAAGGGTTGTTTTAGTCAATCACAACTTTGTTATTTAGGGATTATGTCAAATCAAAGTCAAAATTCACAATGGCAAAAACCTTTTGGAATTTCATGTTTTTCTGCATTAATTAATTATAAAATGTGAATTGATTAAGGGTATTGGCAAACACAATGTGTCTAAAATAATAAACACACCTTGAGTTAATGACCCCAAAAAAGCTTATTAGTCAGGAGTTAGCATCCTGGTTAAGAAAATGAGTTTGGAGGTGTGGACCAGAGCTACTTTGAATGATAACCATTCAAACGAAGAATGTGCTTATATGAGCCACGCCTCCGCTTTCAAAATATCTACAATCGTGATTTGCCTTACATACGGCTGGAAAGGGTTACAAAGTGATTTTAGATACTTAAGAAATTCCCCAGTCTACCAGATCTACAAATGGAGACACTTTGGGACTCTGGCTACTCTACCAAGAAGTGGGTGCCCAGTCAAAATGACCAAGAGCACAATGAATTCTCAACAAAGAGGTAAAGGAAAAACCCAGAGTGACAGTTCAAGATTTGAAGGCATAATTGGAACTGGCTAACCTGTTCATGAGTCTACAGTACTCATTCAGTGCTGTTTACTGAAAAGAACATTCCTGCACACCTGAAGTTTGTGAAAAACAACATGGACACTCCACAGCGGTGTTGGCAAAATAGTTGGTTGACTAATGAAACTAAGAACGAGCTATTTGAGAAGAACATATAGAAGAACTATATCTGGCATGAAAATGTTACTGCATATCATCATGAAAAGATCTCCCGAACAGTAAGGCATGGTGGAGGAAACATGGTTTGGGTCTGCTTTGCTGCATCAGGGCCTGACCAGCTTACAATCATTGAGGGGAAGATAAATTCCCCAAGTATGTAAAAAATTATATTAGAATAATGTAGGAATGTCTGCACGTCAGCTGAAACTCCACATCAGTTGGGAGATGCAACAGGACAATGACCCAAAACACTGGAGTAACTCCACAACAGAATGGCATCAGAATTCACCTTTTGGAGAATATGATCGAGCTAAACCAGTTCTGTCAGGAAGAATGGGTTAAGATTCCTCCCAAACAATGTGCAGGTCTGATCCACAGCTACAGGAAGCACCTGGTTAAGGTTATTGCTGACAAGGGGTGGTCAACCAGTTATTAATCCTAAGGGTTCACATACTTTTTCCCAATAGTTATGGTTATTCTCAATAAAGACAGGAAAAGATAAGAATGTGCTATTATGGGAGTCAGAAGATCAAATGACGTTATGACAAATTAATGCAGAAAACCATGCAATTCCAAAAGGTTCACATACATTTTCTTGCCGCTGTATATTAGGTCTGTACATTTAAAAACACATTAGTAGCCCTGTCCATCAAACTATCAAACCAAAACAAAATTTAGAACCACTTTAAAAAATACATGTTAGACTAGTGTTTTCTACATCCAGAATGTTCTCAGTAATTTACCTGTGGTGCCAGGTTCTCCACCTCCATCAGAGGTAGATTTGTGAACCTGAGGTCTGGGCCCAAACACGCTCCAACGCTCCACAGCTACTTCACCTGCTCCCAGATCCATGCTGGAGCTAGAGCTGGAGCTGAGATCTGAGCTTGTGATGGAAGCCACTGAGCCCTGACTGCTGAACCAACTTCTGAAACACAAACATCCACACAAAATGAGTAAATGATTTAAAGTTAAACTGTTGATTCTCCTCCAGAAGATGGGGAAGTACAGACATACTTGCGCTTCTGTTTGGGAGATGACTGAGGTGTTCCGGTTGGAGTAGATTGAGCAGAAGATGACTGTTTCTCCTCCTTTATATCACCACTTTGCATGTGCAATTTCTACAAGACAGGAGAGCCCAGATTATGAAAAATACATTTTTACACTTTGCCCAATCAAAGTTAGTCAAACTGTAGTCTGAGGAAAAAAATCAGCTGTTGTATACTTCATATATTAACACTTTTGTTCTGCATTGGTCATATCTAATATGTTTAAAATGGTAGAATAGCAACATTATTGAAATAAAATATACGTGCCAGCCAGTCATAATTCCTGGGCCTCCTGCACCTACACCATGTTTCTTATATAAGAAGACCAGCGATAAAAGAAAACTTACAAGTGGGTAGGGGGTAACTTACTATTTACAAAGGAGGCCTTACAACAAAAATGTCCATCACTTATGGAAAAAATAGTGATCCGTGATGATGGCACATTTCACCTCCTACATCTTACCTGCATTGACTCTGCCATGCGGTGGTAGCGGGTTTCTTCAGCAGCCAGGCCTTTGTGTGGGGTGTAACCTGTATCTGTCAGTCCCGCCCTTTTCTCGAAGTTCTGCATGCTTTCCTGGGTTTGCTCTAGAGTACAGAAGAGGCACTGTGTAAGTATCTGTACTACTGCTGAGAACAATCTTTCTCCTGACAGTTGATGAGAATCATCATGTATTGCTTTGTTAACAAGGTCAGATACTGTTCATTAGACAACAGCTGGTGATGGTGGGCAGACTCTGTACTGCACATTGCTCTTACTGATGATGAGGGAGTTCATGAGGACTGAAGCTTTGGCCTTCACCACTGGAGCTGAAGACTGGGAAGGCTCAAGTACAGCTGCGTTTAAAACTGCATTCTCTGATTCATCCTCCTAAAAGTACATGAAAATATATCAGTCAAATACCATTATTTTGACCAAAACTCCCAGTATTGTAACAGGAAAATGCCACTTTGGTGTAACCTTCATCCCCCCATTAACAATATAAAAGATTTTTTAAATAAAAAAACAAGAATGTTGAATTTGTCACTTCACTTTCACTTCACTTTGAATACCAACACATTATTAAGCCGGTTAAATAATGTAGTTATTCATTATGTTGATTTACTTATGATTTACTGATTTACCCTTATGCTGACAAATAACACTGCTGTTTCAAAAATGTAAAAAAGTTAACCTAAAATAAATAAACACGTACATTGATAATGCGATTCAACAAAAACATTATTATTAAAACACTAATAAATCAATAATTTTAAGGTAATTCTTGTTACTATGATAAATTTATTAAAGAAGACTTAAAGTTCAACCCTTAAGTATGAACATTCAGAAATATATTTTCATTGAAACAATCATAGACATTGCACCTCAGCCAATCGGGAGAACTTCCTGTCAGGAATGACTGGCCTCTTCCACAGGTTGGTAATGTTGATGTCAGAGGGGGGAGGGGACATGGGCCGCTCCAGGTTGTCATCGTAGCTCAAGGCTCGACGGGCCATCCCAGCAGGGATGGACATGCCCCCGAACAGGCCTTCATTCACTCCTGAGGCTGCCTCTAGGGCTGAAATCACAAAATAGATTACATTATGGATGAACAGAAGTGTGAGTGACTGCTGGTGGCATCAGCTGAACTGCATCAAAATCAATGATGACTAGATGTGTGTCATGGCAATTAAGTATTTGCAGCTTCCGGACAAGACTGTCTGAAATTACATATGAAAATGTTAAACTCATTTGTTCTTCAGATGCTGATTGGAATTCCTTGTGTTAGATTAATCACAAACAATTAGAAAATGGAAAAAGTTGGAAAAGCTACAAACAATTAAAACAATTGCTAAAATCACTGTATCATACTCCATTTTCAGCATGGGGGTGCTCACTGGTTCTTTAAATGATTTCTGGGAACTTCCTGGTCTCTGCTTTTTTATTTTAAAATAATCATGTTAGTAATTAAACTGCAAATTCTGTAGTAATTTTCCTTTTACTAAATTTTGAGTAAAATTCTTTAAATGCTTCAACAAAACTAATTCAATTCAATTTGTTCCCACTAGTTTGACCTTCAGTGGCTGACAATTTCATTGTGTGACACCAGTTTCATGAGAAAAACCTTAATTTCAAGCCTAGAAGTTGTAGTGTCTATTAATACTTTTAATTGAAACAACTTCAGATTCAATTCTCCATTGCTAAAGATGATGAGAAAATTGCATTTTCTTCACATAAGTCACATTTACTCATGCTTTTGGGAATTTGAAAGAGCTTAAGGCCAACTGAATAGATGACAACACTGCACTACATTGGTGATCAAAGCCAAATAGTAAACATGTGAAAACAAAGACCCTGAAACAAAATAAATACACCAATGGCAATTTTCCAACACATTCTGAAGAAAATGTTCAAGCAGAGTCTGTCCTTACCTGGAATGTCTCCAGGTCTGGACACCATGGTCACTTAGGAGGGACTTTGTTTTAGGTGAAAAAAGTGCAATAAGGTAGGAACAGCCAACCAAATGGCCGACTGGGTCGGTCCTGGTAAGAGTAGGGGAAAGAAAGAATAAAAATTACTATTGCTTTTATAACATTTTCAAGAAAAATACAAATGAAATGTAAAAAACTATGCAAGACATCTACAGTAAAATATATTTCAATCATTTTGCTCTTAAAATTAATATAAATTTAACTTTCTTGAGTTTAATAATCTGTCAGGGGATGAAGGAATGCATTTTGTGTTGAAACATTATTTTCCTCTGTGTGTCTTTCATTGAGGAAGTTGGCATGACAAGGCCACCACGGTACAGCTATAACAGCAACTGGAGTTTACAGAGACTGGTTAAGGCTAGGGGTGATTGATATGGCAAAAATATCACAATACTCTGGAAAGTTTTTAGATACACAATATGCTTTTTCCAATTTGGAAAAATCGGAAAATGAAAAAAAATATATAATTAGCACAAATTACATTTCTTCTGTGTTTCTTAGACCACATTACAATAAGTTCAGTAAAACCGTATTTCCCCAACGATAGGCCGTCCCACATTAGAGGCCGCCCCTTTCTATGAGTAAAGGCACCTAACTTGACCCCTGACAGGAAAAGCAGCACAGGTCAGATGTGAAGCACACGGATCAGATTTGAAGAAAGGTAAGCCTAATAATTTTTGTATATAAGTGTTGATATAAGAATAAGAATTTACATGTAGACAGATGATTGACATCACTTTGTGACGGAGCAGTGAAGAGCTGTTTTCCAGCAGCAAAGATTTTTTTTAATCTTCTCGGCAGAAAATGACAATCAGATTGTGAGGTTATACTTTGTAAAGCTAATCATACGCTGAATTTAGATGAGATCAACTCTACTATCACTTTAATTTTACAATACACAGAGTCTGCGTATTTTGGTGTATTGAGGACTACAATGACTACAAGGCTACCTGTTAACCAATGTTAGTTTCCAGTGTTGTGGGAGGAGCAATGCATTATGGACTGTGTAGTGTGCGGGTAGTGCAGAGAATGGGTGGAAAGTGTGTTGTTTTAAGCGGAGAGTCTGTAGTCTGTTAGCGAGAGAGCACAGGTTAGCAGCGCATGTTGGAGCAGCTTGGAAATGGGAACAGAAATTTTGCTCTGTGCGGACAGAAAACAGAAATAAATAAATAAAGTCACTGGTCACAAAATGGCTCTGCCTGTGAGTGAGCCTCTGCGCGGGCTGGGTCAGAAGTGCATTCAAAGTTGGAGAGTTACCCTGAGTGACGCTGCCACTCAGCTGAGGTAGCGGTGCTCCGAGCATGGTCGCGGGGTGAACACAGGTAAAGGTAAACTGACCAGTCAATGATCTGTCTTTGCTTAGCGTTGCTTTTTGTTGCCATAAACAGTACATTTAATTCAACTTATCATTTGTCTTTTCATTGTCAGTCTTTTTGTGCACTGAATTATACTTTTAGCAAATATATTTTCAAGCTTTTAAGATTTGTTTTGTTTTTTGTTTTTGTTTTAAGCCACTCCCCATTGAAGCAAGCCACACCCAATACCAGGTTTGCAAAATCAGTGTATATTCGTTAAAGAAATACAGTAATACTCTCTTTGAAAAAAAAGGGTGCTTAAGTTCTGAAGATGCTGAAAGGCTCAGAAATCATTTTGTGGTCTCAATTTCTCATAATGACAATACATATCATCATATTGCCCAGCACTAGTTGAGGCGTTTTGAACAGTTCTGAAATGTTGTGCTTTGAAGAAGGCAAGTCAACTGCAATTTTCTTAAAGAAAATTCTGTAGGGGGAATTCCTCATTTTCCCTCACTCAATAGTATTCAATGGAAAAGTAAAATCTGAGGCTGGAAACTCAATAAACAGCTGCATGGTTTGTATAACATTATTAAAAATAAACGGGTGATAAACTTTTGTCTTGATAAGCATGGATGCAGTGCTTTTTCCCTATAATTATTTTTAACATTTTTCAATTATATATTTTAATGACAATAGTCATCCTCCTAATGCACAATAAATAAAAAACGGACTAAAAACACTGAAACACACATATTGACAACTTGAGTAACCAGAGAACCTCAAGATCTGTTTAGAATTGATCCCATCAGTCTGCTGTGCAGTTCCGGAATAGAGCTCAAATGTCAAATGATCTGTTTCTTGTATTTCATGATGACTGTGCAGCTTGAGACCTCGCATTAAGCATCTCATGATACCAGTAATGTAGTAGTCAATATTATTATATAATGTACAGTGGAGGAAATCATTATTTGACCTCTTGCTGATTTTGTAAGTTTGCCCGCTGACAAAGAAACAGTCTATTATTTTAATGGTAGGTTTATTTATTATGAGTGAGGGATAAAACATTAAAAAGAAAATCACGATGAAATATATAAATTGATTTCAGTTTCATTGAGTGAAAAATGTATTTAATCCACTACCAACCAATTACAGTTCTGGCTCCCACAGGCCAGTAAGATTCTCCTAATTGCAACTAGTCACCTGTATAAAAGACACCTGTCTACAGACTCAATCAATCAGAGATTGACCTCTCCACCATGGACAAGACCAAAGAGCTGTCTAAGGATGTTAGAGACAAGATTGTAGCCCTGCACAAGACTGGAATGGGCTAGGAAAACCACAAGCACAGGCTGGGTGAGAAGGAGACAACTGTTGGTACAATTGTTTGAAAAAGGAAGAAACATAAAATGACCATTAATCGACCTCAGTCTGGGGCTCCATGCAAGATCTCAAGAAAGGTGAGAGATCAGCCTAGAATTACACAGGAGGAGCTTGTCAATGATCTCAAAGCAGCTGAGACCACAGTGACCAAGAAAACCATTGGTAACACACTAAGCTGTAATGGATTCAAATCCAGCAGTGGCCAAAAAGTACCCCTGCTCAAGAAGGCACATGTGAAGGCCCATTTGATTGATTGGGAGAAGGTTCTGAGGTCAGACAAAAATCAAGCTCTTTGACCTTAGCTCAACTCACCATGTTTGTAGGAAGGCAAATGATATGACCCCAAGAACACCATCCCCACTTTCAAGCATGGAGGTGTTAACATTATGCTTTGGCGGTGTTTCTCTGCTAAGAGCACAGGACAACTTCACCGCATCGACTAGAGGATGAACAGGGATCTTGAGTGACAACCTCCTTCCCTCTGCCAGGACAATGAAAATGGGTCTTATAGCACGAAAATGACCCCAAAAAAACAATGGAGTGGCTCAAGAAGTTGTGTGCAATCAATTTATACATTTTATATAATTCTTTTATTACAATTATAGACTGTTCATTTCTTTGTCAGTGTGCAAATTTTAAAAAATCAGCAAGGGGTCAAATACTTATTTCCTCCTCTGGATATATATTAATAACAGTGAAATCCCCAGATTCTCCATTCTCAAGTCAATACCATCGTTAGATAATAATAAAAATAACAATAATAATTCCCATATACATCAACATGCATTTCTTTAATAAACATTTGTGAATTTGCTCCAGGATTTTGGCACTGACTTGGTATTGAAGTATCGGTTCTTGTGGCATCCCTAACTAGCACCAGATCTGACATTAGATGCCGTATGTTTCCAGTGGGAGTAAGGTTAGTGTAGTAGCTGAATTGTATATACTTTTTCAAAGACTAGCTGATGACTACAAAAGGCAGACATCACAATTTATCCATGATTACACTTTATTTTTGTGACTTAATGAAACTGTCTGATTGAAGCAATTACATTTTTGTTAATCATATACAGGTACATCTAAAAGAATTTGAATATTGTAAAGAACTTCAATATTTCTGGACATTCCTTTCAGAATGTGAAATTAATATAGAATATAAATTCATTATACATAGAGTGAAATGTCAACTTCAATGATTATGGCTTTCAGATAATAAAACCAAAAATTCACTGTCTCAGAAAATTGGATTGTTGTGAAAAAGCTCCATCTTGGAAAGTCATGGTGTCACATCCTAATCATCTAGTTAACTCAAAAACACCTGCAAAGGTTTCCGGAGCCTTTAAATGGTCTCAGTCTGGGTCAGGAGGCTACGCAATCATGGGGAAGCTGACTTGACAGATGTCCAGAAGACGGTCACTGACACCCTCCACAATGGCAACTGGGACAACTGCATCCTTGAGAGGATTGCCAAGCAAAATCCAAGAATTTGGAGGAACTACACAAGGAGTGGACTGAGGCTGGAGTCAGTGCATCATGAGCCACATCGCACAGATTAATCCTAGACATGGGCTACAAATGTCACATTCCTCATGTCAAGCCACTACTGATCCAGAGACAATGTCAGAAGCTTCTTACCTAAACTATGAAGAAAAAGCACTGGACTGTTGCTCAGTGTCCAAAGTTCTCTTTTCAGATGAATGTAAATGTTGCATATCATTTAGAAATCAAGGTCCCAGAGTCTGGAGGAAGAGTGGAGAGGCACAGAATCCATGTTGCTTGAAGTCCAGTGTGAAGTTT
>JBBIGC010000024.1:9447311-9485382 GCA_037576955.1 Lepidarchus adonis
ACACACACACACACACACACACACACACACACACACACACACACACACACACACACACACACACACACACGTGTGCAGTGTCTGTACAGAGTGTAATTGGAAGCATGAGAACTTCAATAGCAGTGAATGCTGTTTAAATCCGAGCAGCCTGAAGCTGAGGCACACGCCTCACAGTGATTACAGCTTTACCGTCCCCTAAATATAAATCTGTATAAATCCCACAGCCCCACACGGCAGCAGGACGTCCCGAAGACCCTCAGGCTTTTCTCACAACTTTTTGAGTTCTTGAGTTAGGATCATTTTTGATCAGCTTTCCTCTTTAACCTCTTAATTAGCAGCACCTGCAGCCTGACACACACACACACACACACACACACACGCACACGCGCACGCGCACACGCACACGCACACGCACACGCACACGCACACACGATCATTTAAGTAATAGAAAGCATCAGCACATGCAAAATGACCTTTTTCTCACTTTTTCTCACTTTGTTCATCAAATCGTTGTGCATACGTTGTGTTTTCTCAAACTCACAAAAATCTGCAGTGTCTCCGTCTAATTTGGCTTCACCCAATCACCAGGTGTTGATGTCTTAGGTTTGGCGATAACTAATCGTAGTTCACAGCCTTGTTCCCTGAATTTGTACTGCTGACATAACAACATTATTTGCTTTCGCCAATTTCAGGCATATATTATCTCTGCCTGAAGTATGAAAAGAAATTTCCAAGTGTGTAATACATGTTTTTTCAGGACTGAAATGGTTTTTCATTCATCTCTCTTACAAATAAAATGCGCAAATGGCTCACATTAGGTGTCTCAATAAACCTTTCAAAAGTTAAAGAACCTCTATGTAATGTGAGGTTCTAGGCAAATTAAAGGTGTAACCCTAACCTAGAACATTCAAGCCACGATCTGTGTAAGAGCCTGTTACAGATTTTTTTGCACCTCTGGTTCTTTTTTCTAAACTGCTTGCGTTATAGCTGCTTAATCTCTTATTTATCTGCTTTTTCAACTTGTGTGTGATAATCTAGTTTAAGTTTTAGCTTAGTGCTAAGTTTTTAGCCTAATAATTTTTAATTATAGCTTATACTTGATCAGGATGCATTTCACTGCTTGTTGTATGTGTATAACTAGGCATGAGATAAATTAACATCTTGAATCTTGAATCTAAGGGTTCCGCACCGGGTCCTCACATGACCCAAAACACACCTGCACAAGGTACACACACACTGTACAGCAAGAACACTGCTGACAAAGCACTGAGGATCAGTTTTTCAGCTCAGAACTGTCAAACTCAGCACTGTTCTCTCTATATTACTGTAACTCAGATCTGTGAACCAGATTCATGCACAATGTCAAACTGTTAAACACGTACCTGACAAGTCAACACTCCTCTGCACTCGAAATGTTAAACAGCTGTCGCTTCTTTCTCTCGTGTGATGGTGTTGATACAACAGCCAGTGTTTTTATGTCTTCCACCTTAATGCTCATGCTTACAGCCTTATCTGAGGAGCAAGGCTGGAGAAAGGGAGGGATAAATGGGGGCTGGTTTGACGGAGAGGTGGAGCAGCTGCAGTCTAGCACGTTTCACAGCCTGGCCCAGCTTAATGCAATCCAGTCCGTCTCCATCCATCCATCTAAGTGACATATGCAGGCCTCCTCTCCATTCATATCACTATCCTTCATGGTCCATGAGAGTTCTTGGAGTACATGGACAGGATGGAGTGGAGAGGGAGAGAGTAAGAGAGAGTGAGAGAGAATGAGGGAGAAAGAAGAGACAGAAAAGGGGGAGTGTGTTTTTTGGAGCCATCTAAAGTAGGTCAGCAGCCTGAGCCAGATGAAAAGTGGAGAGAGACAGAGGGAAAGAAATGGAGACGGCACCCAACAACTACAGAGGCATAGGGAACTTTATAATGGAGCTTATTATAGGCTGGTCAGTGGGTGGTCGTGGGCTGAGAACCATGGCAACATGAGTAATAAGAGGGAATAAAACCTGCACTAGTTTGCCCCCACAGTTAATCGAAGCTTTCTCATCGAGCTCGTGCCAGCCTGGGTCTTCAATGGAGAATGTAACACAATTTATCTGGAAAAATCATGCATTTGTTTTCAACCACACTAATTTTCTAGTGCACGATGTTTCACTGTGGATGTCTTTTAAGAAAACAGTGAAAATAATAGACAGTTCTATTGGCATTCTATTTTGATTATAAATTTAATCAAATTATATTTGATTTGGTATTATAACAGCATAATTTTTTTTAAGGATTGTCAAAAATGTCTCTTTTTTGGCAATCCTTAAAAAAAATGATGCTGTTATAATGAAGCTTGGACACGACAAAAGCAAAAATGGTGTAACTTCTGAAATATCTGTAATTTAAAACTTAATATGGATTTAGGTTGACTGACTTGAAACATAATCTGTTTACAGTTTTGCCTCACGCTGGTTCGTCATCACAACAAACCTGCACCATGTACTGTACTGTGTTCCTTACTTCACCTGTGTTTATTTTGATCTTGTGGAGAACATAATCTGTTATGAGGACAGAATTAAGCAACCTTTCCTCTGTGCCTGTTAGTCCTTATAGCCTATTAAAACATCTAAAACGTTCTGTGTGCTTGCTATTCAGCAAACTAGCTAAAAACTAAACTAAACTGCATGACTTACTGCAGCTAGCTAGCTCATTAGATTGTGAGAAGTCTGGAAACTACCTCGACCTTACAGCTGATAGCAAGATACTGAAATTATATGCAGGGTTCTTCGAGTTACGCCAGGGTTCGCTTCTGAGTGTGAGTGTGATGTTACTCAAATTTTGATGTGAGTCAGAACTCATGCATGTAATGATGCTGCAGAGGCTTTATTTAACAGCACTGTGCTTTATTAACACCAGTAACATATATGAACGTCTCATATTTCAGTAAAGCATTTAGGAAACGTTGCTTCAGATAGAAATGTCTTAATGCTTCAACATACACCACAGCAGTAAACACATTGAAGAGGTGACTGCACTGACGGTGCATTAGCACAGTGCACTATTAACCCCCCATCTCACCCACCAATCCACATGAATTCGTATTCAACACTAACTGTGAATAAAACATTTCAGCAATAACAGTGCACAATGTGCTCATGCTCATATGCTACATTAACTGATTATAATAATTAATATAATAAATTATGTTATGTTCATTTTCCTTCAAACGTGGGGTGATAATACTTCACTGTTTCCACGTCTCCCTCCTCTAAAACACAAAAGTGGTGTTAAGTATACACCACCTTGACCAAACCCATCAAAACAAGCCAAAGCATGTAGTGTGCTTTGGCTTGTGTGTATTTACTACATGGAGACTTGACTGTTCTGGAACAGGAAAACATAGACATATGGGTTGATATGGGTCCTGACTGAAAACAAGGACAGAAATGCCACATGTGCTCGGCTATTACACTGTAAACACTTCTCATGTGTATGACAAACTGGGTCAGAAATACTTCACACATATGAAAAGTTCACTTATTTATTTCACTTTTCCTCCAAATATGCATTTAGAAACTAAAACCTTTTATTTTTAGGAACGAGCTCAGTGCCGGCTCACCCCCTTCCCCTGTTCAAAGTCCTTCAGGCTATTAATATAAAGCTGGTGTTTGTGAGAAGGAGGAGCAAATGTGTGTTTCTCAACTGGTACCTGGGAACAAAAGTACAGGGTCATATTGTTAACCACAGAATATTCTAGTTGATTAATAACCCGGCACGTTTTCCAAGGCACATGCAGTCTCTAACGCACGCAGGATAGCAACCGTTTCTCATCAGCACGCCACATTACTGAATGCTGACCTTTATACCACCACCCTCCCCTTCCACATATGGGTGCAGACATTGATAACAGAGTGAGTTTAATTAAGCACACTACCCCAGTCAGTGTACCCAAGGAAACAGCTTGAGGCTCTATATCATGATTTACAGCAGCAATGTTGGCAAAGGCTGCTCTGCATTGAAAATAATGAACCAGTCTGAGTTTTTCAAATAGTTTTCTTGTTCTGTCAAGTCTTTTATGCATCTTGGATATAGAGGGTTGATCTGGACATGTATATACAAACCCTATTTCCAGAAAAGTTGATCTATTTTCCAAAAAGACAAAAAATCTTTGCTCTATTAATTCATATGAAGCTTTATTTAACCAATAGAAGTACAGAAAAAACAAGAACATGTTCAGTAATTTTCAACACCCTAATAAAAGCTGAGACAGATTTAAAATTAGATTGAAAAGTGCACAGAATATTCACGTAATACTGGATTGGAAGACTCCACATTAAACAGGTTAAATAGTAGCAGGTGAGAAATCATGACTGAGTATATAAGTTGCCTCTCTGTCTGTTGCTGAAAAGACTCACCATTTCTGAAAAGATTCAGAGAAATTAGAGACATCTAAATGCATAAAGGGCCATGTCAAAAATGGCTGTTGAATATGTGTGATTTTCCAGAAGAAGGGCAACACCACTGTGATAAATATACCAGTCAAACCCTGTTAGCTCGCCCCTCCCTTATCTCACCAAACCCGCCTCTCACCAGATTTCCTTCCATGTTATTTACCCCGTTATGATTGCTCGCCAACCCCGCCTCTCGTCATATTTGACCAATAGAGGCGAGTTAATGAGGTTTGACTGTACTTTGAAAAGCTTTGAAAAGCTATGTATTTTGTCCTTCTGTGTCAGTGTATGTATATATATAAATCCTTCCTTTATATCTCCTTTTCATTTTAAAGTATATGTATACTGTAGTTGCTTTAGAATATTTTGTTTTTGTAGTTTATATTTGATCTCTTTTTACAAATGCACCAGGTTAAGGGCTGTGTGAAACGCTATTTCAATACACTATATACTGTGTATACGGCTGTATTGACAATAAAAACCTCTTGAATCTTGAAACTTGAATGTATTGTCACTTAACACAGGCTGTCGCTGCATCTAGAAATGTAACTGAATCAGAGTTCTGTGGTCACATGAGTCCATGTTTCAGCTTGTTGTCTGAAAAAATGGGCATCTAGTCCTGTGTGCCAAAGTTGAAAATGTCTGTGCAGGTTATTATCAGCATCTGTGAAGTGAATCATGTTATCAGCATGGGTGAGTTGGATGTACAAACCATGAAAGGCTGCAGGACAGAAAAAGGTCTAGTTAAACCGCCAACCTCGCCTCTTGCCCTTGCCACAATGTGCAAAGTGTTGGGTGTATGCATCTCTCCATCTATAGCTTGCCAAACTTGGTCCATGTTAGCACTGTAGCCTAGAATGCGGCCAATCGTGCTAATTCTATATGTTGGCTCCTTCTGCTGCTGTTGTTAGTAGGTGGGCAGCACTAATGTACAATGGACCAATCACTGATGCAGCCTTGGACTGTTTAGTATCAGGATCAATCAACACAGGAAACCCCACTGTTTCACTGATGGCTGGTTGGTTGGTCCTGTCCATGTATGACCAGCTTCGATTCTGAGTTTGCACACAAGTTTGTGAAAAAGACCCAAAATGTCTATGCATTCTATGACTGGAGAGCAAAAAAAATAAATTTGCATCTGTTAGGACACAGCAGGATATCGCTGACGTTTTTACTGCTCGATTTCATCAGCCTTTTGTGTTTTCTGAAAATGTATGGTGCATTAGGAAGCAGAGAAGTGAGCACAGACTGCAGAGCAGCTGAGGTCCTATATCAAGCAAGAATGAACAAAATTTCCAATTGCAAACGAAATATGATTACTATCCTCCAATCCAAAATGATTAAAAGGGTTATAATTTGAAAGGTGATGTAACACAGAAAACATGCCTCTGTCCCAACTTTTGTTGCAGCATGTTGCAGTCATCCTCCTACAAATGTGTGTATATTTACCAACTACACACAAGTTGCTCAGTAGAGCTACTGCACTTTTTGGTTGATCATGTAAATCACAGTTTTTTGATTATTTGGCATTTTGGAAAACATCCTAAATTTTTCTGCACAAATTTTATTAGGTCCACCTTGCTACTACAGATTTGGACTTAATTCTTCCTGACATAGATTCAACAAGGTGCTGGAAACATTCCTCTGATATTTTGATGATAGCATCATGCAATTGCAGCAGAAGACCACCCTGGGTGTCACTCCTGTCAGCCATAGCTCAATGGTTAGAGAAGTGGGTTTGTGACTGAAGGGTCCCAGGTTTGATTCTCAGACTGGACCCCCAACTGCTCACTATGTACGTCGCTCTGGATAAGAGCGTCTGCCAAATGATGTAAATTTATGCTTGATTGTTTCCTGTACCTGGAAGTCGCTTTGGACAAAAGCATCAGCCAAATGAATAAATGTAAATGTAAGAACGGGAAACTGAGGCTACAATTTGCACAGGTTCACAAAAATTGGACAATACAAGATTGGAAAAACTCTAGTCTAGTCTGATGAGTTTCGATTTCAGCTGCAACATTCAAATGTATAACAAATCAAATGTTTATATTTAGCTGGAGAAAAGCAACAACTACAGCCTATAATTACAGATTTCAATGTGTGATCTGTACGTCTGTACATCTTGTGTTGTGAGGTTTGTCCACAGCATGTGCACAGGAAATTCAGTTAGACACTCCTGCTCTGATTGGGCAACTCAATCAACTCAGCCAACTGTATATTTGGTTCTACATGAGTAAAATAAAATGATCTATATATACAATAACTGACATTTATTTGAAGTGAAACCTTATATTTATCAAATAACCTATATTCATCAAAGAAATCATGATGTTCTATCTAAGTGGAGTGCACAATGGTGCCTACCACGCATAACATCAACTGAATGGTCTGTTTTTTTCAAGCTTATTTGAATGGCTCATTCAATAATCAGCACTGCAACGTCCAATGTCCAGCAGCCTCTCCTGACCCCCAGTGTTTCCCATGTAGATTTTTATTCAATGCAAGCACATTTTTTTTCTTATACTCTATAGCTGTGTTAACTCTCTGACACTTTCTAAACTTTCAACTTTATGTGGCTGCTCAAGTCCTTTCAGCTTTAACTCTACAAACCATTTTGTTTTAAACATGTCAGCTGTGGGGCTAGATTTGAGTCCTAAATATCCATTCTTTCTTAAACATTTTCCTTTTCTGGAAATTGCACGGACGGTTTATTTAAACCACTCTCAATAAATCTCACACGATTTTTAATGCAATGGAGATTCAAAGCCCAACTAGACCTTATTCTGACGACTGCAACTGAAAATGGCTAACTTATCCAAACTGCTGTTTAACTGGGGTTGAGACTAGAGCATGTGTGACATGTCTGCAAGCAGCCATTAAGTGTAGTGACTCATTTAGTGATTTCTTTAACATATGACTAACTCCTGTTAATGGTTATTAATATTGGCCAATCTGTTGATTGTTGACTACTCTGCTTTCTCATAGAGATCAGTCTGTATGGATACAATTTTAACAAATATGTGAGTTGCAGTATCAACATGGGATCTCAGTCTTCTACCTAACATTCGTTATGGTCAACTGTCCATAAATCCTCAGAAACCAGCCGTATGATACAGGAAGGAAAAGGAGGCACAGGAATATATTTTTGACGCCAGATTCACCTTTTCATAAGAAAGCTCATTTCTGCTAATCTGTCTACAGTTATCAGTGTTTAATTAGCACCAAGCTAATGAATGTGCTTGTTCACTTCATTGTGTCCACCTTCATTCGCTCCCAAATGGTCCAAAGTGTCTCTCATAATTAAAAATTTCCACAGTTGAAATATTTAGAATATATACATACTGTGCATTTTATATGCATTACAGTTATTGAATGTTTATAATTTGGCATGAAAGATCAGACAAAAAGAGAGAATTGTGAACCTCTGGACAATTTTGTGAATATTTACACACAACACACTACACTATTGCAATACCAATACCACTACCTCTAGCATTATTATTTATTCTATTTATCTTATTACATTTTATTCTTTTATTTTATTGTATTCTCTAAAATTACATTTTTTATTCCATATTCCATTATCTTACCCTAGTTATACCTTACCTTTGTATTTCATCTTATAGTATTTTTTTTACCTTAGAGTATTTTTTATCTTACTCTGTATGTTATTTTATGTCGTATTGTCTCCATGTTCAGTCACTGCGTAAGCAATTTCCTCCGGGACAATAAAGTTATTTTGATTCGGATTCAGATTCTGACATGAGTTATTGATGTTCTGTTGAGAGAAATACATTTAAACAATTGTAATAATTGCCCATTAAAGACATGAAGACATTTTTTCCACCAAAAAAAAGAGACCAAGCTACAATGTTGATTATTGAAAATCATTATGCTGATGACCTGCTTATAATTAATCTTAAATTCATATCAATAGCACAAGCTAGCAAAGGACACTTCCTGAATAGATTAGGTGATTGCTTAGAGCAATGGTAATTAAAAAAAAAAGCAAGATGACAGTTAATTACTGTACAAAATACTGAAAATATTCAGGACCAATGCAACCACTTTTACAGTGAGTCTTTCTGTCACGACTGTCGTGCTCAGTCAGACTACGTGGTGCAGGTGCTCTGACAGTCTGTTGGTGAAAATGTGAACAGACCTGCTCACCAAGCAGCAGTGCTCTTCATTATAAACCCTGATCTTCAGCTGCAGCTGATCTAGTAACAGCTGTGTCACACGGTCATGTGTCATTCTAAGAGTAATAAGATAACATCTGATTACCGCATTATCTGATTACCTGATTAGGGTAAAGCACAGTTCAGTGACGGTTACTGTAAGGCCCGAGGGCAGATGGCAGGGTTGCTTGTTTAATCGGGCAGGGCGTACGTCACGCAGTGGGGGGTGAGAATCATGCGTGTCCCTCGCCGCCTCCACATCCACTTGTTCTGCTTTGATGTGACGGAACTAGGGTCTGCTTCAGTAATTATGACCAGAGGTCATCTTCAGCCTGTGTTCTGCCATATTCCCCACAGGGTTGGGTCTAGAATAAAGTTTTAATTAAGATTCTGTATTGAGTAGCATCAATAAGGATCAGCTTAAACTGGACTAAATTAAAATTTAGATTGTACATAATGTATATAATAGTCCCAACCATTGTTAGCTAATGTAAAGGCCGTTGCTCAATTACATTAAAACATTCACTTAAACTTCCAACAAAGCATCATTTTCGATAGATTGAGTCACTTCAACTGGGGCCAAATAAATCATTTAAACCAGCGGTTTAATAATAAATGTGAATCCACTGTGTAATTACGTAACTTTATTAGCAGCGTCTTCCTGAAATGCGCCAACATTGAGAGTAACATCCTCCTCTTTGCCCCTCACATGCTCTGGTCGCTATGGTAACGCATAAATATTCCTTTCAAAATACGTTTTCAGTGCTGTTGTGGCGATCTCAGGGTTTTCTGCCATGACTTTTATCCAGAATACTGGCAAAGTTGATGTCTTAGATGCTACGAATTGAGATTGTGTTTAAAAAAATTAAATAAATGTAAAAAATGTATGACCTGGTACTGGCCCGTGGCCCGGTGGTTGGGAACCACTGATTTAAACCATATAAGGATTTTTCTTTTCAACCGTATGTTGTAGTAGCTGTATATATGTTTACTGTGCAGCACAGCTTGAATGAAAGCGAAATGTTGATCAGTAAATCCTTAACCTTAACAAATCCTGAGGTCTGTAATTTAATCCTTGCTGAGGTACCATCCTCCAAATCCTTGGTCCTTTCTTACGTCGGTTGTGCCAGGCACGGGCTGTCACAACATGCCCTTGCCAACTTCTTCCATATGTATGAAAAAGTTTAAAATAAGTTATTTGAAAGTTCTAAAATAAGAGAGTCTAAAAAGTAGGTCTCACTCTCCGCTCACTCTTTAGCAGCAGGTGATTAGCTTGTCCAGCTGCTTGGCCGTTATATCCACAACTGGGTCACTTTTGATGGACCTTGGAGGGCTAGCCCAAACCAGGTCCAGACCTTCATAAAAAAAAGAAAAGATCTTGATGAATCTTGTAAAGGCTTCTTAATTAGTGAGACACATTTTGCTCTGCGCTATTATAATGGCAGTGCTGGGAGCGTAAACACAAACAGAATACAAACTGTAGCAGCTCATGCATTCAGTAGATTCTTCTCAGGCTTGTGGTGTGACTTCAGATCTTTAAATAAAGGCTCTAAAATTCGCTTGCACAACTGACTCTTTTGGTGTTTCTCACCAGCACAAAGAACAGCGAATGCAGATTCAAAGGTGTGGCTATGCCAGAAGAACAGGGTACAGATGACTGGCATTACACATCTTAAAGTGCATAATCGTCGGATTAGCTTACTGGAGCACAATGGCATTGTGCCTCTCGCAACAAAATCACATCAATTATACAACATTAAAAATGGCAAGTAAAATTGCTTTGGAGTTCGTACTCATGCTATCGTTCAGAGCAGCAGAAGGAAAAGGCAGATGCTGATTAGTATAACTAGAGACTCATCATGTTCTCAATCACTATTAACATGATTATGTACAGCACTCTCCACAATTATTGCACTGGTTAAGCTTCTAATAAATTCATTTTTATTCCAAAAAATGTTGACAAAAATGAGAAAAATCTAACTTTTAATTTAAGTACATTTATTTTTTGGGGAAAATGTGTTTTTCCCACATTAAGAAATATTTTTTTTTACATGAAATCACAATTATTCACCCCCCTGCTGTTACTATTTTGTACAACCCCCTTTTTTCAAGACAATACTCAATCTCCTCCTATAACATTTCACAAGGTTGGAGAATACAGGGATTTTTGACCGTTCCTCTTTATAGACCATGCAGAGTCCTGGATCCTCTCTTATGCACTCTACTTTTATTTTCACCTCACAGGTTGAGGTCTGAGGACTGAGATGACCAAGGGAGGAGCTGGATTTTGTGTCCATTGGGTCAGTTTTGTGCAGATTTTCTTATATGTTTAGAGTCATTATCCTGCTGGACGACCCAGTTATGACCCTCCCTCAGCATTCTGGCAGAGGCAACCAAATTTTGATTTTAAATGCCCTGGTATTTCAAGGTGTTCATGATACCATGCACCCTAATAAGGTTATCTGGTGTTTTGGAAGGGAAACAGCAAATCACAGATCCTTCATCATACTTTACAGTGGGCATGAGGTGCTTTTCTGCATACTCATCCTTGTATTTATGCCAAACACACATTCAAATGTTTCTTGCCCAAAAGCTTCATTTTACTCTCATCTGACCAATGCACATGTCCCAGTCCTAATAGCTCTTAGCAAACTGAGATGTTTATGTTTGAGAGTGTAGATGAGAAAAGGCTTTTTTGCATGTCTCCCAAACGGCTTGTTGGCATGGTGATATTATCTTATTGCTGTCAGGGAGACTTTCTGACTCCCTGACAGGTTTCTGACAGGTTTTGCTCCTGCAAATATTTTATTTTTAGGCATTTAACACTTTTTTAACACTAATTGTAATTGTGAGTGATGGCATGGGAGAGCCAAGAACATTTATTAAATGCTCAACACAGAGTTGAGATTAAGCACAAATAAACAGTTGTCATCTAATAGAATGACAAACTGACAAAAGACAAAACTGATGCTGAACTAACCCGCAATCAGTATAAATGCAGTGTAAAAACACAAGACAATAATAAACAACTGTAAAAGGGTGGTGACATAAACAAGCAACAGTTAACAGGACACATTAAATAATGTTAACATCCATGTGTAGCCGCTAAACCTCACAGACACTCTCTCTTAAGGGAGCACCTCCTGCGGCGACTTAAACAAGAAACAAAAACACAATGTGAAAAGAAGACATTACAAAAACACAAAACAGCAAAAGCAGAGAACAAATGGAAGCAATGCACGAAGCTAAACACCTGACATGCAGCTCAAGAGAAGATTCAGGGCATGAACAGGCACAAAGAATGACTGTGATGACAGTGGTAAACAGAAACTTAAAACAGAACATATTGTAGCGGAGCTGAGGCTTAGGGGGCTGTGCGTTAGTGCCGCACGTCCCCCATGTGTTCTTTGTGTTCTGGGTTGATTTGCTGGGTTTATTGTGTTTATTGTCTGGGGAATTTTTGTGTATATGTGATTATGGGTTATTTTGGGTTATCTTGAGTAGTGTTGGGGGAAATGGGCTAAAGCATCAGCATGACCATCAACACGTCAGCCATTGATTTAGGTGGCTTGGCGGTGGTTTTGCCATTTCTGTTCAGTTGGGTTTTGAAGCCTGAATGCTCTATATGGTTTTTCAGAGCTTTATTAAAGCGATGGGCCATTGACCAATTCGAGCATTAAACCTTGGTGTCAGTCTCCTTCATTTCCCTCGATGATTATCCAAGCCGGAAAATTGTCACACTGGTGTCAGAAGTGGGATGGAGCATCCACCAGCTGTAAGAGGAAACGACAAAAGCTCGGAGGGATGGCAGACCAGAAGAAAGCAGCGCGCCCAGGGCAGCCATAAAACTGCCACCATATCATGGGGAAGGGCCACCAGACTCCAATCTTCAAGGGTTGAGCTCAGCAGAGAGGGCATTTCGGGTGGCACTGACCTTGTAGGGGAAAGCATTGGAGGTCCTGGAGGATTTACCTGGAGGGTTACTGGACTGAGGTCGTGAATGCCCTGCAGCGCCGTTTTAGCTGACAGGCCCCACGTGAGGATGCTTACACCGAGCTCAGTGTCTGTCAGCACCACTGCTCAGAGATGCTGGGGGCTGTCACTGGCAACCTATGGTAACTGGTGCGGAGGGGTAAGTGTTCCTGCATGACCTTCAGCCAGAGCGGCTCTGGGGGCATGTCCAGCTCGCTGCCCCTCGTTCGTGGCAGGAAGCGGTGGATGTGGCAGAGAGAGTGGAGCACGTCCTGGGGACATGACAGCATCAGGGCAACACGGCGGAATGTGTTTGTTGCGTAGACAACGCTGTTTTCTTGCGGAGAGGTGGGCCACATGACACGGCACTGCCCAGCTGCCACCCCAGTGGATTTGAACCCCAACAGCAGCTACAATACAGTGAGCACTTGGGCCAGGTTGGACGGGGTCTTCAATTTTGTTGTGCCGAGCGGGGTGGCTGCCTGGGGGGAACTCAGGGGTGGCCACAGAGTAGGACAATCCAGCCAGGAGAACTACCAGGGTAACAGGTGAGTGCATGGCTATGGCCAGGGTTAGGTCCGCCCGCGTAACGATTGACTAGGTTACAATCGACCACCCATTTTTAGTGGGCCAGATCCAAGACTGCTGCATTGTGGGGCTGGACTTGCTCCAGTGCCTATGAGCAGTGATCAGAGTGGGGAGAAAAAGTATGCACATTGACACGAAATGGGTATTGTTGCATGGAGAGCTGCGCATGGCTGTGAGAAGCCTGGTCGTTGCACCAGCATATGTACATGCCGAAGGGGTAGAGTGGCCTGCAGGGGCTCCCAACGATAGGGGGCTAACGGCCTCTGTGTCAGACAACCAGGCTATCGAACGTGGGTCCGCAGTAGCGTGGGATTGAGCCTCGACCAAGGGCCAGCGCTGAGGCAGCTTCTAACCACATTGCCGATGAGAGGGACTGCAGGAATGGCTATTGGCAGATGGAGCTGACCCAAGACGGCATTCTCGATCGGGGGTCTTTCTAGAATGTCTTTATTCTAGCCACTGATTTAGTCATTTAGTCAAGTTCCTGCACAATCAACACAATTTAATTCTTCATTTGTCACTGCCTCTGATTGGTACTGATGTATATGTAATCTATATGTATGTATTATCTCAAACAGGCAGGGCCAATAACTAGGAAAGACTAAACAAAACTTTGTAAAGGTGTGAATACAGAACTAGAGCTGGTGTCTCTGAAACATGCAAAAGGTAAACAAGTCCCTGCACAGCTGATTCTCTTCCAGGGAACTATCTAGATTATTGTTTTCTTTCACTTTTTTTCTGCGAGGTCCGCATGTAATGAAAAAAATGACCATTTTATCATTTTTCTTTGTCCTTTAGAATTTGGTTGTGTGTTTTGGTTATTGTGTCTTAAAAATACACTATATTGCCAAAAGTATTCCCTCATCTGCCTTTAAAAACAAGGGAGTGACATCCCATTCTTAATTCATAGGGTTTCATATAAGGTTGGGCCACCCTTTGCAGCTACCGTAATCCCCAAGAATAGGCATTATAGGCTGCCCCATTCTATAAGTAACAGAAAATGCTCATTTATGTTTTAAAACTCTAAGATAAGCCGCAATGTTAATGTTATTTGCCACAGCTTTACTGAATTTACCGATTGGAAGTAAAAGCAGCTAACTTGACATGGCCCTGGAGACCTTTGCAACTCTACACCGATATGACATTATACCATAGTTGAGCATAAACAATGAAATTAATGAAATTTGGAACTTACCAATATCATGCCAAAATGCAAGAACTTCACGGTAGAATTTTAGCAACTTCTACAATATTTGATATGAACTCGTGTCCCACACATTTGTGAGGTCAGACACTGATGTTGAAATGCTCTAATTCATCCCAAAGGTGTTCTGTCTGGTTGAGGTCAGGACTCTGTGCAGGCCAGTCACGTTCTTCCACACCAAACTCCCTCATCTATGTCTTTATGGACCTTGCTTTGTGCACTGGTGCGCAGTCATGTTGGAACAGGAAGAGGCCATCCCCAAACTGTTTCCACAAAGCTGGAAGCAAGAAATTGTCAAAAATTTCTTGGTGCTGAAACATTCAGAGTTCCTTTCACTGAAACTAAGGGGCCAAGCCTAGTTCTCAAAAAACAACCCCAACACCAAACTTTTCACAAACGCTCAATGCAGTCAAAAGCACTATGCAGTCAAAGAAGTACCGTTCTCCTGGCAACTGCCTAACCCAGACTCAACCATCAAATTGCCAGATGGAGAAGTGTGATTAGCGTAATTTTTCACTCCTTAGATTGTGTCTCCACTGCTCTAGAGTCCAGTGGTGACACTTTACACCACTGCATCTGGTGCTTAGCACTGTACTTGGTTATGTATGGCTTGGATGAAGCTGCTCAGCCATGGAAACCCATTCTATCAAGTTCTCTACGCACTTTTTCAACTAATCTGAAGGCCACATGAAGTTTAGTGGTCTGTAGCGATTGACTCTTCAGAAAGTTGGCAACCTCTGCTCACTATGCGCCTCAGCATGATCTGACCCTGGTCATTTTACGTGGTCGAACACTTTGTAGCTGTCGTTCCCAATCGCTTCCACTTTGTTATAATACCACTGACAGTTGACTATGGAATATTTAGTGTTGAAGAAATTTCACGACTGGACTTGTTGCACAGATGGCACCCTATCACTGTACTACGCTGGAATTCCCTGAACTCCTGAGAGACCCATTCTTTCACTATATAGGTTATACACCTGTGGCCATGGAAGTGAACGGAACACCTGAATTTATTTATTTTGATGGGTGAGTGAATACTTTTGGCAATATTGTGTATATGTAAATGATTTTTGTTCTGATCAGTTCTCTTTCATGCCTCAGTCAAAAAGTTCAAATGAATGCTATAACTTTATTGTGAATGGGAAGGGATAATGTGCCGTGGTCTGAATTAAACTGTAAAACAGTCCATTCAAACCAGTTTAATTTTCTTATATGGACAAAAGATGATACAGTTTGAAACAGGGTTTAAACTCTACATTGTGCTTTTTATCTTGTGTCACAGAAAACAAAATTTTTTTAAACTAATGAGTTTAACACATTAGGTAAATGTTGTTAAAGGTACAAAACATACTGTCTACATCTCAAACCATACAGTCCATATTTGGAAACTGCTGCTGTTTTGAGTCTACAATAGAGAAGGAAAGAATTCAAGAAACTGGTCCTTAATTGTTTAAGGTGAAAGGGCTTTGTCTAATATGCGCTTGCTCCGAGACAGCATATAATGCTGGGCCAGTGTTCCACTTGAGGAAGCTTGTTCAAGCATAGCAGCTTTCTTCACTGTTCCAACTAATGTAATTTGTGGTGGCATCTCAGAGCTAATAGGATAAACACTAAAAATTACATAATGTAAATCACAAGCAGTATGTGTGGGGCAGGCTGAGAAATATCAGGGGCTGTTTGCTCTGAGCCCATTAGGAATATACGCTGTTACACGTAGCTGTCAATGGAGTTAATCTACCGTATGTCCAGACCTCTGTGTTTTAAAACATCTTTCATCCATTTTGATTCTAAATTATTTAGAAAACTGGAGCACAACTTCAAAACTGTGCAGGGAAAGGGCTTATATAGCAGCACAGAGGACAGAACATTAATATTGCATAGTGCTCTCTATGGTCCTTGAAAATACAAACGTATAAAATTAAATATTGATAAGGATAAGTTTGTTATAAGTGCACTATATGCGATACAGCAAAGTGCAGCAAAAATACAATCTGCTGACTTGCAGAATTCTCTGGCATGATGGCAGCAAAGACATGCTGAACACGCGCCTTATGTTTGTGTCATTGAGATTAACCTGTGATGTAACACAAAACCGCACATCAAAAGTGGTCTTTGTGTCAGATCATTTCAGCATTTAAGGAGCTGGGGTTTGGTTCTGCCCTCGGTCACACTGCTTCACACTGAGGACACAGCAAAGTGAACCTGTTGGGACAGAAATACTAGATGAGTCAGACTTTTTGTTAATAAGTGACATTGGTGTTTACCAGAGAGGCACTCAGGGGCTAGAAATAGCATTTGTACATTTTCGAAGCCTTGGTGAAATCCTCTCCTAATGAAAACCCTTCAGTGGAAATGGGACTAACGTCTATAGTCCTGAAATGAGTTAATAAGGCCTAGGAATTAAATAATTAAGTTGTGATTTTAAGGACATAGTCATGACCATTGTGGGAACATGCTAATGGAAAAATTCGCAAATCTTATAAGGTTTTGAGCAATCACTAGTATCTTATTCCCACACTTTAATAAATCTTGGACACACATTATTATAATATAGATTGTCACCAGCAGAGATCTGTAAATTGTCTTTTTAAACTAGCAATTGCTAGATTTGTATTACTAATATACTTATGAATATTCATATGTGTTGCCTAGTGTCCAGTTTTAGGACAGAAATGCTGGATGATCCAGGCTGTTTGAAAAGAAATGGATATTTACAACAGCCACTGAAGGACTACAATGAAGTGAACTGGATTATCTGTCATTGTGAACTCACCACAACGAAATGTGTCCTCTGAACAGCATCTGGGGAGCAGTGAAGGGGGACAGTACTTTGCTCAAGGATTACCTCAGTGGTGCCCGGGCTGGGACTTGAACCGGCAACCTTCTGCTCTCAGGGGCAAAGTCTTAACCACTAGGCCAAACTAGCAAAACCCAAACCTGATCCTGTGTCTACAAACTCACCACAGACTAGTATCATCCTGCACATAATAAATACAAGAAAAGCAATGGTGTTGCTCAATGTGAGACAGGTAGACTGGTCAACCAGCAAACGTGTTAACAAGCATTATTAACACTTTAATAGAACGTCCAGCTTTGTAGGTGTTTATCTTGTCTTTAACATTTAATGTAACTCTAATGCTGTTGATAATCTTGAGTTTCACCCTATAGTTTAACATAGAAAGAAACTAGATATTCTACTGAGAACCATTACTAATGACTGAAATTACTTTTACTAGAAAAAGAATATTCCTTATAGGGAATGCTTTCTCCAAATAACCCGACTGAGTCATGCGGAGGTTTTAGAGGAAACAAATCCTCAAAACCTGTGGGCAGAGCTCTGCAGCTAATGCCAAATATTTACCCAACCTCTGTCTACAGAAACATTTCAGCAAACTACATGTGATAACCACTTGGCAAACGTGACTAGACGATTGAAAAAGAACTACTGTCTCTGAAAACCAGGCGGTGCACTTTTGTGCACTCCATATATATATATATATATATATATATATATATTACACTGAGATCAGAAAAAACTTTAGAATCCCAGAGGAAATTGCTTATGCAGCGACTGCACATCAGACATAAAATAACGCAGAGTGAGGAAAGCACTAGAGTAGCTATGTCAGTAAGATAAAAATACAAAGGTAAGGTATAACTAGGGGGAAATAAGTAGAATGAAAACTAGAATAAACAATATAATTTTAATGAATACAGATAAATAGAATAAATAATATTCTTATTATTTATTCTTATGATTTATTCCCTTCTCCTGTACCAACAGAATGCCCAGATGATTTCATTTTCTAATTTTTCTATATAATGATATTCCAACTGTTAAAAGGCTGATTTATCTTAACATTTAAATAATATTCATTATAATAGACAGAAGTCAGAAATTATATAGCCTATTTTTAATGTAATTGTTCTAATGAAATTATCTATTTTTAAGCGGATAGAAAATGCAATATTTACAGGTCATTAGGAAACTGATGTGAGGCAATAGTAGAAGCTACAGTCCATAAATACGGTGTCATCTCTTCCAACAAAAACCCAAACGTACATAATATAGCAAAAAATAAATTAATAATCATGTTTGATAAAGATGGTCAGAGTCTACACTAATTCACAGTTAACAATTAGGCCATAGTTTTGTTGCTGCGAGACCTACATCTGCTAGGCTTCAGTCAGATGGTGATGAAGGGCAATGGAAGTCTGAGAGCTTGAGTTGCCATTGGCAGCAGAAATAAGGCTCACACTGTAATACTGAGAGAAGACTGCCATGTTGTTTATATAGCACAGGACACCTGAGATGATGCGTTTTGCTCTTCATTAAATGTTAGCAGTAACTGGAATTGATATGGAGACCAGTGGTCAGAGGATAAATATCTACAGAGGTTTGTATGTCAACAGATTTTTGGAAAAATAGGTCTGAAGAGATGTTGCTTATTTCAGGATTTGCATTTGCCTAAGCAACACTGCCATCTTATGGCTGAATATACAACATGTTCCCAACAATGGTCCAGCACAGTTTCAGGATTTCCCAGTTCAAACCTGGTTCAGTTGCTACTTTACATTATTGTTTAGATTTCATTGCAATAACGTGTAAATTTGCAAGACTTGCTGAATGGGTTCAAGTGTGAAAAAACATCTAAAATATTTCAACCATAAATATTAAAGCAGATAATGACAAAAGTACTAAACTGTCCATTCATGAGCATTAAAATAAAACTCCCTGAAGCCTGTGAGATGTGTGCAGACATATCTGCTCAAATGTGTCCTGTACCTGTTAAGTTCAATCCCATTATTCTATAGTTATTTATAGTTATTTGAGCTGCTTAAATCTGTATTTATTTTAAATTATTGAAATTAATAACAACATTTACAGGGTGCTTTGTAGAAATTCTGATCCTTACTCCAGTTAAGACATGTAGTTGAAAATTGTGCTCTTTGAAGAGATGGGTCTTCAGTCCTGTGAAGAAAGCAAGAGACTCTGGGGAAGTAAGTTGCACCATTAAGGACCCAGAATTGAGAAGAGTCTTGATCTCTTTCTGAGATTGGAGCCGTGGTTCGATCATTGCAGTTACAGTATCTCACAAAAGTGAATTCACCCCTCATATTTTTGTAAAAATTTTATTAAATCTTTTCATGGGACAACGCTAAAGATATGACATTTTAATACAATGTAAAGTAGTCAGTGTACAGCTTGTATAACAGTGTAAATCTGATGTCCCCTTTGACATAACTCACACACAGCCATTCATTTCTAAACCGCTGGCAACAAAAGTCAAGTCAAGTCAATTTTATTTATAGTGTTTTTTAGAACTGACGTTGTCACAAAGCAGCTTTACAAAGTTTATAAAAATGAGTTCATCCCTAAGTGAAAATGTCCAAATTGTGCCCAATTAGACATTTTCCCTCCCCAGTGTCATGTGCCTCATTAGTGTTGCAAGGTCTCAGATGTGAATGGGGAGCAGGTGTGTTAAATTACACTCTTTCAAACTGGTCACAGAAGTTCAACCTGGTACCTCATGACAAAGAACTCTCTTTGATGCAGTGTGCAGCGAATGGTCTGAGCACTGACAGACTGACCCCCCAACCCTTCAACTTCTGCAGCAATGCTGGCAGCTCTCATACATATATTTCCAAAAGACAACCTCTTAATATGACACTGAGCACGTGCACTCAACTTCTTTGGTCGACCATGGTGAGTCCTGTTCTGACTGAAAACTGTCCTGTTAAACCGATGTATGGTCTTGACAACTCTGCTGCAGCTCAGTTTCAGGGTGTTGGCAATATTCTTATAGCCTAGGCCAGGGGTGTCCAATAGGTAGATCGCGATCTACTGGTCGATCGCAAAGGCATTGTGAGTCGATCATCGTGCCCTGTCTATCCAGATAAACTCTACCGTGCATGTGAGACCATGCAGTGTAAAAGCAAGTGAACCGCGAGCCACAGAAAACACTGCAGTACAGATAGTGTGAGTAGATCTCATGTCATTAAAAAGGATGTTAGCCAATCATCCATTCCCACTGTGGCATTTGATATATAAAATTTAAAAAACAAACTTTTTTTTAGCATTTTTATTGCTGGTAGATTATTTTAAAAGTAGCTCGGAAGCTTCCAGTGACCAGTTTGAAAGCGTGTGAGAGGAAGAACACAAAATTGAACACACTTGAGGCCTTGTAACACTAATGAGGCATTAGAGAGTGGGGAGGGAAAATGGCTTGTTGGGCACAATTTGGACTTTTTCACTTAAGGGTGTACTTACATTTGTTGTCAGTGGTTTAGACATTAGTGGCTGTATGCTGAGTTATTGAATTAAATGTGAGGGGTGTACTGTGGCAGGACCATTCCTGGTTTTAAAGGCAATTGTTAGTGTTTTAAATCTGATATGAGCTGCCACAGTTAACCAGTGACCCATCTCTTCAAAAAGCACAATTTTCAACTACATGTCTTAACTGGAGTAAGGATAAAACAATTTCTGTACACTACAAAGCACCCTGTAAATGTTATTAATTTTAATAATTTTAAACAAATTTAAACAGCTGAAATAACTATAAATAACTATAGAATAACAGGATTAGTGTATTGAAGACCAGATGAGCTGCTGCATTCTGAGTCAGTTGTAGAGTTCTTGTGGCATCCTATGGAAGGCCAGCCAGGAGAAAGTTGCCTTAGTAATCTTGAGATGATAAGCAAATGGGTGAATATCTACGTAATGTCAGTGGTGAGCAATGGCCAGATTTTACCCGTCCATAGTAACAACTAAACTCTATGCTTCCATTGTGGGAGTGATGACAGCATTCTCTAAAGTGGTTGCAAGGTCCAGTCTGGAAGTGTACTGTATCCCCTGGGATCTACAGGTGTTGCTTGTATTTAGTCTCAGGTGATGTGCTGTCATCCATGAGGAGATGTCATTCAGGGATGCAGAAATCTGGGTTGAGATATGGGTCATCAGAAGGAATTAGAGAGGATGTGTTGGGTGTCAGCAGCTTAAGGGTGGTAAGAGAAGCAATGTGATAATATATTATTGCAAAGAGTGTGGGTGTAAAAGGAAAATAGTATGGGACCAAACACAGAGCCTTGCGGAACACCATTAGAGAGTTATCTAGGTGTCAATATGGATCTCTGCCATGACACATGATAACTGCAAACTTCCAGGAGGGATACAAACCATTGCCAAGCAAAACCAGTAAAAAGAAGCTGAGGTGGTTAGTAGAATCTGACTGAAAGCTGAAGTGAGATCAATAAAAATTAGAACAGAGGATAGCTTGCACAAAGATCTTTTGGACAATTTCTGTTGAGTGAGCCACTTTGAATATTGACTGTCTTTGTGTCATGAAGCATATTCTTGAACAAGAATAAGCTTTATGGATTCTATACAGCATGTCCTAGAACTTTGGAGAAGAAGGACAGAAGAGATATTGGTTTATAGTTTTTTACTTCATTGATGTCCAGTTTGTGCTTCTACATGTTTGGTGTGACCGCTGATTTGAAGGCAGTAGGGCAGTAAACCAATTATTATGTCTGTGATGAAAGGAAGAAGTCGGAATATAGTCGGAAGCGTAGGTGATGGAATGGGATCAAGTGGGAATGTGGTAGAGTTACAGGATGTCAGGAGCTGGAGAACATCCTCTCGGGAAAGTGTAGAAAAGCAAATATGTGGAGAGTGGTCAGTAGTCTGAGAGTCAGGGAGGGAGGCAATTACCGGAGGAAAGGAAAGTACATTGTCAAATCAAAGAACATTGGAAAATCTTCAGAAGACAGAGATGATGGTGCAGGATGAGGAGGAGGCCTGAGGAGTGAAGAAAATGAGGCAAAGTGTTTGCAAGAATTGGATGCAGATTCTTTTAGCTTGGTTATTAAGAAAGGACTTTGCATTCCAAAATATTGGCATTGAATTTTGATAGAAGAGCTTGGTATGAAAAAACATCTGAATTTTTAGTCCTTTTCTATTTTTACAGAGCATGTGTCTGTGCTAGTCTGGAAAAAGTTGATAATGTTGGTTAAATGGGGAGTGGGTGGAAGAGAGAAGAGAGGTGGTAGCTGTTTCTATGGATGAAGGACAAGTAGATGATGCTTTGTAAGTGAAAAGAGGAAAGAAATGAGGAAAGTGCAGATAGAGAGAGGGAGTGAATGTTGCTGCGAGTCATTGAAGAAAGAAAAGATGAATATTGGAGAGATGAAAAGGTATAGCCATGATGTTCAGTGTTGGAGTGGCTGTGGTGAAGACAAGGTCCAGGATATTAGCTTTTGAATCGTCTGATGAATGACAAAAGTGTAAGTATGCCACGATTTCATGCCTTATTGCATTGGAGACAGTCCCCAAGAATAATGAACCACCATCTGGAAATCAGCGGAGAACATTCAGTTCTTCAACAAAGGTATCTACTGAACCAGGTGGGAGATACTAAACAAAGATATGGAGTCTAGTACGGTGAGTTACTGTGACACAAGGGCGTTCAAAAGAAACAATACTGAGGTGTGATTCCAAGGCCGATGTGTAGCGTCATTTGTGTTCAGCAGCGATCCGCCATCTTGTGCCATCACCTCTTCCAGTCATACGAGGGGCAAATGCAGAAATAACCGTAAGAACCAAAAAGTGGAAGGAGTAAAGGGATGCCAGACCAAAGATGGAGTCTGCTTTTTGAAAGAAAAGATTGGAAGTCTCATGGGTCACAAGGGCCAAAGTTAGTGATTGTGAGGACAAATGAGGGTGCAGGAGGTTCTACCCCTCAAGTAAGGTCTTCATCTGGAGTGGTGAAATGTACAGTTGTGCTAAAATGGCTGAAGCCATTTATTGTCAAACAACTGCGTTTACTCTTTTAAAATTATAATGACAACAGAAACTACCCACAATGGCCCTGATTAAAAGTTTACAAACCCTGGTGGTTTGACCTGATAACATGCACACAACTTGATTGGCTATTAAAGGAAACCATCTTCACCTGTGATCTGTTTGCTTGTAATTAGTGGGTGTGTTGATGTTAAAGGGGATAATACACAGGAACTGGAACTTTTAATCAGGGTCATTTGGGTAGTTTGTGTTGTGATTATGATTTTAAATGTCTAAACATAGTTAAATGATAATAAATGGCTTTAGCCAAACAATAACCATGAGTGAAAGAAATGATTTTGTGTTATCATTCATATTCTCTAAAAAATGGTTAAGAAATCATAAATCCTGTCAGGGTATGTAAACTTATGAGCACAACTGTATGAACAGCTACTTCTGATCTCACTTAGAGCAGGTGATTCCAGTTATCAATATTTACCCAGAAACCAAACTCTGTAGCATGATGAAATTAAAAGCAACTAAACTTACCAGGTGTAGAAACTTCTTTTGTACCTTTTACATTTTATAACATATAACAACATAGGTTTTACTTTAGCCTACTGTATGTAATGCACCTTGAGTTGACATGTGCTATATACACTTGCCTTCCCTTTAAAAAAAGTAAGTTTTCTTACTTGTCATTGAGTTTGAGCGCATCCTGTTTTTATAATAAATGGGAGAAACTAAGAAATGTTCATGTAAATAAGCAGTTATTTCATTAGGTTAAAAGAAATAATGTCAGAAAATCTGAAATATTTCCTCACATAATTCAACCAGAAACAGACCAATGTGGCAGAAAATCCCCCAACATGGCAACACTTATTTCTGAGATGACTTCTATTATTTCTAACATATTTGTCAAAAATACACAGCAGCGATGCTTGACTTCATTTGCAATTTTATTAAAATAATGAATGAAAGAATGCATGTGCCTACAGCATTCTTCCATTGTGTCTTCAGGAGAATGGCTTTAAACAGTGTGGACATTGCATTATAGTATCAGATACTGGTTCTGCTACAGGTGGGACACTGCTGCTCATGCCGCATGCACTGGCTTTTTAAGCCAGAAGTGAACTCATAAAACCAAAGGAATTCAATAAATATACAAAATAAAATTCTTATTCACATATACAACATTTATGAAGAGGTTCATATTTTGCAGGTGCTGAATGACAAAGGAAACAAGCTTTTGCTTTTTTTGAATGTGTGGGATTTAAATGCTGTTACAAGAAGGCTTGAAGACCTTCAGAAAATTCTCATCATCAAAGCTGTGTCTGAAATTTGAGAGGTGTTTTGGCAAATCAAGCTCAAGCTGCAGGAACCTAGTCAACAGTTCCACAGGGAAGAGGAGTGGGTGGCATCAGCATCAAAACCACCATAATATATAAGAAAAAGGACATGTCTGTGATTCATAACATGAGAAAAAAGGGCTGTAAGAGATATAAAACATATTTTAAAAAGCTTCTTATTAAGATGATTATCAGAAAGTGATTTATGAAAACGTGGATGTTTTTACTTCTCCAATATCAGACTGTCCTCTACTGTCACAATTATTGTTTATTTGCTGGATTTAACTAGAACAGCATATTGGAAACATACAACACTTAAATTGATGAGGTTTTCCCCCCAATGATGAACATGCAGAAATATGTGAACTAAAAAGCGCTTTAAATGTTCCTTGCAGAGCAGTAGTCGCAGACCCTCTACCTTCCTGCCATGTTCCAACATGCATCTAACATACTGCTCCTCTCTTTGATACATCTGACCAAGCTGATCATGGAAGAAGAAGAAGTTAATTAGCCTGGGTAGATGTGACAGATTGTCGGATCTGTAGGAAGTTAGATCTCCAGGGCCAAGGATGGTGACCACTGCTGTAGAGAACATATGGTGACTTGTGTTAAAATATTTGAGTATAACTGTATTAATCTTGGTATGGGACTGATGTGTAAGTGGAGGAATGTTCCTTTAAAGCAGAGATGGTTATCAGCACCTTGATAACCATCTTGATATCAATGATTGGAAAATTTGCAATGGCCACAGTGACTAATGCGTCAGGTTAGAAACCTCTGTCTGTAAATTAGCAATGGAAAATATGCAACAGTGAGCTGAACAAAACCCTGAAATGTTGGATTGCTTATTAGTTATTGTAGTACCAATCATTCTTAAAGAGGAATGTTTCTATTTGTAAAAACTCCACTTTTTTGGACACCTGTTCACTGATGCACAGTTCAATATCCATATTGGATAGAAATCTGCCTAAATTGGTTCATAGTTGAAAGTGATATTTCTTTAAGTTTCCCTGATGTACAACCTGATCGGCCTCTTTCCATAGAGATTACATTTCCATGATTAAATATATTGCAGGATGGTGAATGTTGGCACGGTTACAAAAGTGTAAAGCTTTCGAACAAAGACGAACAAGCAGATAAATGTTCAAAGACTTCTGGGCATGTCTCAACATTGTGGAGGTGGATTTATCAAAGATGTTAGAATACATCTGAGAGACTAAAGTGTTTCCATAAGACAGGAAGAAAAGTGAAACCTGATCAGTCTCCAGGTTTTCTTTTCAGTCTTCTAAGAAGAAAGTCTTGCCTCCTTTTCTCAGCAAGGAGCTCCTGAATCCTTTTATTGTGTGTTTTCTCTCGGAAGGGCACCCGCTTTCTGAGTATAAAGTGGTTCTGGGAGACTTCATTAACTTCCACAACCTTGTAGGACACATCAATGGAGTTATTCTCCTTCCTGTCCTCCGATCTGTGAAGACTTACTATGGCAGGAGGACTTGACATAATAAACGTAGATGGTGGAGGTGTGGTAACTACTGGTGTCGTAACCAGTTGTGTTGAAGATACGTTTTCAATAGCAACATATTTGGTTGTTTTTGTGGGTTTAACAGTAGTTGAGAAAAAATCATCAAACTCTGGGACCTCCTCAGTTGGGACCACTGTCCAGAGCTCCCACATGTCCTCCTCATCCTCTGTGGTGCTTGGGCCATCTGTTTCCTCCAGGATTATGCTGGGGGTGATGGGAAATGCAGTTCCCCTCCTCAGCGTCAGGGGATTCACAGTGGTGGTGTATCTCCAGGGTGCGGAAGTGCCAGAAAATGTTCCTTGTCTGCCGAGTGAAGGTTTGATGGTGGTGTAGACGTTGTGGGTGTTTGGCTCCTGAGGGAAAGTGTAAAGTTGGGTGACATTCTTTTCTGTAGGAATGACAGTGCCTGGAGCCACTGTTGTGTGGGTCCTGGGTTTTGAAGTCAGGTTGAGGCTTGAGGTGTGGTTGCCCACGTTGCAGGACTTGCAGCACATCTGTCTGTAGCCAGAGTTAGAGCAGTACATGCTCAGCACCTCCATTTGACAAATGACTGATTTATCTCCTTTACAGCGTCCTCCTAGAACACATGAACAAAGAAATACATTAAGAGACAGTTACCCACATGCAGATTATGTCTATATATAAACTAAATGCAATTTCAGTGGTGAATGAGCAATGAATCACTGAAAAAGGTGAATCATCATTATGCACCACACTTTGGGTTATAATAGCTTCCAGGAAATAAATATAGAATGGAAATCCAGTAACCTGGATAAATGCAAAAGGACGAATAATTGAGTATCTCCAGAAATCATTGCATTTTAGCAGCAGATAAGCAAACAGAGAAACAAATAAAGGAAAGTGAAAGGTCAAAAAAGTGTTAGGAAGACAATCAAGTAGAAGATATTTTTTGATAGTCCACTGTTGAGGAGCACTTAAACCAGCATCAGAGTCTAAATATTCAACTTTACTTTTATTCCTTAATTCTTGTAGACACAGCTGTCAAGAAGTCATATAAATAACACTCACTCCTTGTCAGATATACATCTCATACTACACAATACATCAGTTTTTTTCTTCAAAGTACAATATATATTTCTTTAACATTACGTCATTCACAGTTTGGTAAACACTTTGGTTAAACATATCGTCTTAAAACCATCCTGTCCATTGAAAGCACAACATAACGAGCAATTCGGTTTTGAGAAATGTGAACAATAAAAGACAGAAAGGATGGCACATCCCAAGCTAGTGGTCAAAACTACTGAGGAGACAGATGCTACAGAACTGGGCCAGTATGTTTCTCAGACACTAACCTAGCATCAGTTTCCCCCCAGCCAGAAAACAGAGGTGGGCTGGGTGACTTAAACCCAGTAAATGTATTCTTACCTCCAAGTAATAAAGACTCAATTAGTCGTAAAAGTAGCTAAAAAACCTCAACTCAATACAAGTAAAAAATATTTAAAAAAAAGAAAATATTAAATATAAATTTCATATAAAAATAAAAATATAAAGTAAAAAATTACACATGTACAACAGAACTGCTTAATCTACCCAGAATTCATCAGTATAGAAATTAAAGTTTTTTAAAAGGCATTCTTTTCTGTTTGGGATCTGGTTGGAGAAGAGTAAAATGCTCCAAAGTTCCAAAATGAGAGCTGTAGTCAGTCTATGGGACAGAGTATTCAGAAGAAAAATGAAAAAAAAGAGAATTAGTAACTCAGTGTCAGTCTTTAAAGCTGTGAAAAAAAGTAGATTACTTTCCACAAACTTAAGCAAACTGAAAATGTAACTACTTACTACCCACCTCTGCTTGATAATGATATGAGTGACATGATTGTCTAAGGAAGAAGCTAATACCAGATCAGCCCCACTAGTCTGAGAAGCTTTAAAAAACAATAAACAAAGTAAAACCCTTGACATTTAGCATTATTTAAGTTACAGTCAGAAAAGACATTTAAAAGGGAAAATGTAGTTTGAACACATGAGGTTAAAGACCTCTGAAAAACATTCAACCTGAATTGTGCAGTTCAGACCCCAACAGTCACTGGAGGCCTATGAGTAACTGTTGTTAGCCATATGGCTAACACTGTGCTAGCTGTGGAGTGCTACTAGCATACTGATAGTGTGTAGCAAAACAGTCGTAAAGCTACATAGGTGATGTGTTGTATTGCCAGGTGTGTTTCAAAGTTTTGAGTGTGTGTGTTTTTTTTTAAGATGAGAGATCCACAGCCTGAGTCTTTTGACATTCTTGACTTTTCTTGCCCTGGGATTTTAAATAGCAGCTGTCAAAAAATTCAAAGAAAAAAAGGTCAATCTTGAGTTGAAATCAAAGCTATTTTAAATGACACCATAACTTGCATACCCTGAATAAGTCTTGTCTCACCTTTAATACTTTCTTGAATAATATCTCTGGCTGTGAAATTTGCCAATCACAAAATAATACATTTTTGTTAGCAGTATAAGACTAGCATTATAACAAAGAAATAACAGTCATTACATTATTGAATATATTAAAATGTTATTTTTCAGTGACATTATGTATATATATATATATGCGTGTGATAAATTAACATCTTACAGATATTATGGGCAATCATGAAAGCAATAAAAGAGTATGTGATAAAACTAAAAAGGCTGGTGACATACAGCCAGTGATGTCTTTAGCTGTAAACATCCATGATGATCTTATTTTCTAGCTGCCTCTTTTTTAACAATCATGTAGACAGTGTCTTTCATGTGTCTCAGAAATCCCAGATAAGGCCAAGTTTCATGATAATAATGAGAAACAAAATATTATTTAAAAAAAGAAAAAGCAGGAGGTATTTGATAATCTTGTAGACAAACATCCAACATGGAGAAGACTGTTTGAAGAAACATAGTAAAAGCAGCAGTGAGGTTTTAAATGGTCTGTAAAATGGATTTCTCAATGGACTGGTCAGATGCTGTTGCCTCGGTTCCACTTGTCTCCCAAAAACCATTATTCAAGTAAATATGTACAAAAATACAGGATATAACAGTCAACAATGGCCAGGCCTCCTGAGCCAGACCTTTTTTTGTGGAATATATAGCGTTTATACTTATATATGGTATGCTAATGTTATAATACAAACAATCTGTAGAAATGTCCCCTCTCTTTTAAACATAAGGGACCAACAGCTTCAAAACAAGCGACCGTTTCTTTGACCATATCTCTAAGGTCAGTCTTCCCTGTCACACATAACAACATCCCTACCTGCATCACTGCCCATTACCCCTTTCATCCTGACCCTTAAAAACCAGCTCTACCATCTCATTGCCCTGATATTGTGCCACCACAGGCTGCAAGAGAAGGACAGGCAGATAAAAACAGCCCCCTTCACTCTCCTCAGGAGCAGCGAGAGAGGGGGAAGAGAGAGAGAGAGAAGCAGCAGAGCTCCAGTGAGCATGAGGGCAGCAGTCAGGGCAGAGTGTAGCACAGCCATAGGGCCAGAGAAAGGACCAGAGGCCAGGCCAGAGAAGCCAGAGAGGACAAGAGGAGCATGGCTGGCTGATGGCTGGAGAGAGGGCGTGTACTTGAGGAGATCTTGGGAGCTGGGAACTCAGGGTCTGCCTTGGAGAGCCACTGGATCATGAAATTCCCCTTATCACCTGGAAGAAGAAGAGTGAAGAAATTGGAACAAATCCCTGCAATAAAGTCATCAAGCAAAAAGCTGAACCTTTTCTAACTACCTCAATATAATATCCATCCTCCAATATAACTATTGATATCTGTAAATGGCTGTAACTTGGTAAATTATTATAGTTTTAATCATTTAAAAGAGGCAATGATAAATTAGCAAAGTAACATTTTATTAGACAGTGTAACTGCTAATTCAACAATTCAGTTGAATTTTAAATATATTTAGTTGAAAATAGAAAATCCATCCCACTTGCTACAAGCCAATTGACAAATTTGAATTTATTTAATTGACAAATTTTCAGAGAAATTGGTTTTAATTGTTTAGCTGAGTAACTTGATTGATTGTTTTTGTAAATGTAAACACATTTTCATTTCATGCATAAAACACACTTAATAAGAAGGGCAAAATAAGAGTGAGATGTTTATACAATACTGCAGTTACTTTGCCAACACAAATTATTTAGGTTTTTCACCATTATTGTCAAAAAATTCAGGAAATTCAGAGGAATCTCAGTCCATGTACGGTAAGGCTAAAACCTGTTAAATTTGCATAACTTGTAAGTTGCCACATTAAGAAATACAACTATGTAGAGTGTGTTAGAGTCAAGTCTTGAACCTGACATGTAACTTTTTTGTGTCTTGAGTCTCTAGGGAGCGAGGCTGAGTCGAGTCTCGAGTCTTTTGGGGCATGTGTGAGTCTTGATTCTCTGAGTTTGAGGACAAGTCTCTAAGGTGTTTGTTCCCATAATGTATCTGTTGTCTTAGACTGAATAAAGTCTCGATTCTCAGGGGTGCTTGTGCTAGTCTCATGTTTATGAACAAAAACATTTAATATTCAAATTATTTACATATAATTTCTTCATTTTACACCAGATCACACTCAAAACAACAATATTTATTAATATTTAAGGCATAGTACAGCTGTGACAACTATTACGTGTTAAGAGTAAATGTTCAGTATTATAACTGGCAATATACAGTCAATGTACTTGCCAGTATGGTTGTGATATGTTAATAGCATTAGAATAAATTTGATATAAGGTGGAATACAATGGGGTTAGTTCAATGTCACTCACCAGAACATGGCATTAGTTGACATTTCCTGATTATTTCTGGCTTGGTGTTCAGACAGACACCAATAGTGTTATCAGGGGTGCTACACATAACCTGCCGCTCCTGAGTTCCATTTCCACAGCTGACAGAACACTAAACACACACACAAATAAAACCACACAAGACATATCAAATCAACATTGTTGCATTGACACGCAAAACTTTTTTATTTTCACACAATTGCGCCTATACAGTGGTTCTATGTAGTTTGGGAACCATTTGAATTTTATTTTTCTGCATAAATACAATTTAATTTACATTTATTGGATACTTTTCCACAATAAATAAATAACCAAGTATAATATTTTTATAACTGGGCTTTATAACTGAAAATTTGAAGATATTTTAACATCACATTTAAGCAAAAATATAGAAAGTTCTAGATACTTGCTTTCAATAAACTTTAAAACCATTCTGTAAATATATTACTATATTTAGATTTCAAACAAACTAACATAGCCACTGGTTTCTCATCTATGTTACACTTGTTTAACTACAACATTTCCGCTAATAAGGAAAATCTTATATGTTGGGGCTTACTAATATGAGCACTGTTAAAAAATATTCATTATTCACTTATGCAGTATATTAATATGATATACAAGTAAGTGGCACAGAACAAAACAATTTGTTTGTACCTATTAAACAAAAGTAGACACTACTTACTGTCTGCAGAGGGTGTGTACAATTGTCACTATAATTAGATTAGTTATGTTCAGGACATTTGGCCACATTATATGTATTATATTTATTATTATATTTTATATTATTATATAAAATAATGTGTTGAACATACATATAACAGCTGCAATAATGGAACAATTCTTGGTTTGGCGGAGCAGATAATACAATTATTTCACTTCCAGCAGCACCAAAATTGATAAAGTTATCAACCAAAAGCAATAATCGCCTCCATACCTGTGCATTAAACACACACACTCACTTGAGACCATGGTCCACTCCTCCACTGGGCAGGGCAGAGATGCCGGTTGCAGGCACGGCGTCCCTCAGGCCGGTCATCATTGCAGTATTTCGAGTTGATGGTTTTCTGTGTGCCATCTGGCTGAGGCCTCACGCAGCGCACAGGCCGAGTTTGAGTGCCCGTCTTACCGCACGACTTACTGCACTCCTCCCAGTCTCCTGTCACCCAACTGCAAAACACACACACTTCAGCATTACATCTCTGATGACACCCTTTAGGTTAAGCAGTGACTTTTTTTTATAAACTACAACTGCTTACACTGGCTCGGAACACTGTTTCTGGTTGCAGGCTCGGCTGATGGCGCGAGGTTTGGCGATGTTGGCACACAGTGTGCGGTGCACCATCTTAGCATCTGACTTTCTGCGGCAGCCGAAGCGCGTGTACTGCTTCCCTGCGGTGGAGGAAAATATATCTCACCACTCAAGTTGTGGTCAACCACCACTGGTCAGAAACACTAACGGCATGATTTGAGTGTAAGAGTACCTCCACCACATGGCTTGGAGCAGTGGGACCATTTCTTCAGAGCCCACTCGAAGTAGACTGTGTCATCCTGAGGTAAGCTGTTCTCCATAGATGAATGAGGCTCCTCAGGCAGGATGTACTTGTAGGACAGCGTGACTTTGGATGTGCTGTGAGATTGGACCTGTAGAGAGAAACAACAGTGACACGTTATTGGACAATATTAAGTGTAAACATGAATCTTGATGAACATTCATACTGTATAAACCAATAACAGCAGCTATCTGGAAAAACGGACACGTCACGCCTTACCTGACGTGAAGCAGATCAGGCTTAGAGCAGGGGTGTCAAACTCGGGTCCTGGGAGGGGGGGCAGTGTCCAGCATAGTTTGGTAGTTCCCCTCCTTAAACACACGTTCTAACCTGGCAGTTTACAGGTGAGTTGGACCAGGTGTGTCTGAGCAGGAAAATCACCAAACTATGTCTTCAGGAACATTTGATACCCCTGGACTAGAGTGGGGGGCGGGGGGCTGGGGGCTGGGGTTGGACAGTGTTATCTGCAAAGGGTTTGTGTGGCTCCACAGCAGAGGCCCATATGATTATTATGTCTGTTTGACATACAGTAAGAACCTGTCACAACATTGACCCACTCTAAATAAAAATGGAAAACCTTTCACAGATTTGTACAAACTGCATTCCTAAATAATCACATATTTGTTTTCTATGACTGATTACATAAGATTGAATAAGATCTTATGTAAGAATTAATTTTTGCCCAAAACATTGCTTTAAAAAGGCAAATTACTAAAAGACTCTCACTAAAAACATAAATATATTAAGCAATAATGTGGAAACTAAAATAAAAGCTAGTAGAAGCTTGTTAGAATAATGTATGTATAAGACTAACCAACGCTATTCATTTGAAATGTTTGCATTTAAGTGAAGCATTTTAAACTTTCTAAAAAAATATTCAGCAAATAAAAATAAATATCACTTTTTAAAAAGTGAAGATGAAGGGAATTTTGTGTCCTGTGATTGGTCATATTTGCCCTGTGCTGTATTTAGAAGCTTACATTGAGAATATCATATTAGCTACAAAACAATATTAATGAAATATTTTCTGGAGATTAGTCATTGTCTATTCATCAACACAAGATGTTCTAATCCAAGAAGTGCTATTACTTCCAGTTTCTGAGAACAAATACCACCCAAACAGAAAAGTCTGATTCTCCATCAGGAAACAACAGGTAAGAAAACATTCATATTTCCATTTGTATACTCATTACCATAATAAGGACTCCATATCTCAGCGGGCCCGTGGTCTGGATCGTCTCCATGTCATCATCATTACTGTACTCCCACAGAACGCCTTTCTCAATTACTGTTCTGGACTCAGGAAAATCACCCTCATCGTTCAGGAACAGGTGGTCAGTGGCCTGGTTCTTCACCGCTAAAGGGAAATGTGTGAACTTTAGGATGACCACAACTCTCTGCCCAGTATAACTCTTGATTATATGACATTAAGCTACGAGAAACAAAGATTAATATTGGATAAGATGTTATTTGAGATGAAATAATGGAGATAAATCAATATGATGAGATTTTTCATGGGCAGTGAGCTGGAAAGTCTAAAGGAACTATAGTCCCAAAAAGAGCCTGGATTCCTCCATCAATAACAAACATTTGGAGGACGAACATATTTAGACACTTGTTGTATGAACAGTAGATTTTTTGTGATGATTTATATGAGTATTAATTTAGGCCCTTACCCAGAATGTGCGGGGTTCCTTTAAACTCTCGGATAAAAACATGCCTCGCTCCTCTGGGAATTTCCAGGATCTTCAGGAAACCTGAGGGTTTATTTTAAATAATAATGAGGAAACTGCTTATGAAAGAAAAACATAACGGGTGCTTTGTTGTACTGAAAAATAGGAAGCCTAGTGTTAGCTCTACAGGTACAGATCTAGCCTAAGGCTTAGAGAAGGGCTTGAACTGTAAATGGCTGAAAAAGTTTTTATTTGGTTCAGGTTTAGGACTAGATTAGACAAAATTAAAATAGGGATTTCGAGTGGTGCTGGTCCTATCATTGGGGGATTACAAATTCATTTACTCCAACTGAACAGGAAAATACAATGTTCACCTGGTTTCTTGGTGCTACGAGTGAAGTTTCCTTTGACAATCTTGCAGGTGGAGTTGTCTCCTCTACATACTCCACACTTATCCTCCTCCCGCTCAGAGGCAATCACATTATCACAGCCCACATTCTGCACAAACATCAGTAACAATGAGGGCACAAACACAGAAAGACATGTGAAGCATGTCTACATGATGAGGAAGAGAGAGGAAATCTAATTGGACAGTTTGCAGACCTAAAGTTCAGGTTTAGACAGTTTCCATGTGTCTATTTTGAATATCTCTTAACTCTTAGAAGAAAATAAAGGCAAAGTATATTTTTATGTTAACTATTTTTGATTGTACGTCCTTTGTACAGAGGTTTTTAGCGTAACATACAATCCATTATGCCATGTATTGTTATAGATTGACATCAACAAAAACAAAGACCTGTAAAGTGTAAATCATATGTAAAATAGTGAATTATATAATTTAGATGACTTATACAATAACATAACTATGGATAAATAGCACAGCCCCATCAAGAGTGTTTCTTTGGATATTGCCCTACAAGTGTAGGGATTGGCTACATACACACATAACATACACAACAAACAACTGATGCACATCCTGCCCAATCTCAGTTGAGTTGAATGGCAACCAATCAAATTGTTGATGTACGTAACCAATTGTGGAACTAATGGTAACCAATTGTGTGAAGGCTATAGTCAAATAATCAAATGTACATTCAAATGCAGAGCAAGCATGAATTGTAATTGTCAAAAAATAAAGAAATATATTTAAAATGTTTGGCATTGCTGTTTAATTCAACATAAAGTTTTGGGGCACAGAACTAGTCTACAACTCTGCATATGCTTTTACTAATCACCTCATCTAGCTTGTCTTTAGTGAAATGTCAAATGTCACCCTACAATTAGCACACAAGGGTCTTTACTACGCTCATACTATTTTATTTAACCGTTTTAGTCGTTTTAAATGTCTTTAAGCAGTTTCAATTAATCTTTTTGATAAATCACAAATATTATAGGGAATCCTGACAAGCTAATCCTTGACACTGAAGCAATATCATTGGCTGTTCTGCTATCAGTTTATTAAAATATCAGATAGAGTGGCTTTGTCAGTGAGTGTGCCATTTCTATATGGCACAACTAAAGTGGCACTGCAGTACACTCTATTTGTGTGATTTCTCTATATCTGACTGGGGCATTCTTTCAGAACAGACACTTTAACAGAACAGTCGAGGAGATGAGCTGGAACGAGTACAAATAGCTGATCCTCATAAATGGAACACAGTAAAAAGAAACAACAAGAGAGCCACCAAACGCAGTTGAACCACCAAGACATTTTAGGTGTCCAAAGCTTGCTAGGGGGAACAAGTCATGGAACAAGTGAAACTTTTAGCATTAGCATTAGCATTGTTCCAATAGTAAGCAGAAATCCTCTGGCATTTGCCACAAACTAAGGTGTAATATACATATTGAAGTGGATAGAAGTGTTTTGTGACACAGCATGTCACATTTATGTAAAAAATAGACAAACGTAGATTTCATAAATTAAAACAACAGACGCAGGCATCTTGAAGCCTAAATTTTGTCTGTATTTTTTGTTTTTATGCAGTTTGAGACTATTTTTTAAAACTAGTTATTACAGTTTTACTTCCTAAGCTTGCCATCAAGTTCCAACGCCTTGAAGACTAGTTGAATACCTACACATGAGCGCTGCCATTTTCTACGACTTTCAGCCGCCATCTTCGCACACAGGCCCCTCTGACATTTGCAGCATCCCTTCCGCGACCTCCCAGCAGGCTGTGCAGATTTTTTCCTCAAGCTGTGGCAGGTTATGGGGCTTAGTGGCATATACCTTGCTTTTGATATAGCCCCACAAAGAATGTCACAAGGTGTGAGATCAAATGTCACAGATGCTGCAAAACATCTGAGAGGCCTGTGTAGGAAGGTGGCTGAAAGTTCATTCCTTTGTTGATGATAAAAATATGAATAAGCTCAGTTTATTGTGTGATATTTAGGAGTTTTAAGTGTTTAGTGACTTTGGGGACACCCTGTATATATATTTTTGTTAGCTACATAAGCCTCATAGCTCCAGCAAAACCAAAGAAATTTTAACCAATGTGTAAATTTGATATGATCCAGGGACTATGTCTGTGTCTGTTCTACGTGTGTGATATTCCTTACCTCACACTCTCCACGCACACACACACTGTAAAGATCCTTATAGGAGCAACGTGTGCCATCATGCACCATCCTCTTCATGGACACCACATCCCCTGTCTCTTTAGACTGGCAGTGAAGTTGGCACCTCTCCTCAGCTTTAATCACACACAAAAACACAGAGGAGAAATTCTCTTTAAACATGGTGGAATAATGTCTAGGTTAGACAAACACAGACAGACAATACAATTTAAATTAGAAAATAAAATTTTAATTAAAAAAGACAAAAACAAAAGCCTGATTTCAAAAAAGGAACAGCTCGGTTTACAATCATTCCACCTATTGCATGTACAATAAATGTGTTTTTAATTTAAGATGATGGACAAACAATTATGTGTATACATGTCCTGGAGTACTACTGTGTGTTATCATGGTCTGTGTTACCATGGTAACTCAGTTATCCATCACTCAACACTGGTCTTTCCTAGTGTAGGTGGAAGATTTAAAAAAATATTTGGATAATGAAAAAGAAATGGCCTTGTTTCACAAAAAGGAACATAATTTATTTCCATTCTATTTTTAAAAATAAATAAATAAATAATTTGAACTTGTTAATTGAATCCCCCTAATTTAATCCCCCCTTGTTAATTGAATCCCCCTAAACATTCTCATCTTTATGTTGTCTATAAAAATTAGAGACTAAATTACACTAAATACAAATTCACTGTGGCAAAGAAATCCATGACACATTCTATTACAGTCATCGGAAATGACCTATGGCTCCATTTCCCAATGTGTTCAGAAAGAACAGCAACATTCAGTGGGAGTGAATGGTGTAAGCTCTCTGCTGGATAATTGAATTCTATATCATGTAAGACCAATCTGGTTTGTGGTGGAAAATTGGAGATATTATTACTACCTAATTGCATTCCCACGTACCTCTGCTGCAAAACACTGCAGTCTACCATTCAACCGAGGTTTACCTATGCTCTAGATCAGGGCTGCTCAATACGTCGATCGCGAGCTACCGGTCGATCGCGAGCTACCGGTCGATCGCGAGCTACCGGTCGATCGCGAGTTACCGGTCGATCGCGAGCTACCGGTCGATCGCGAAGGCATCGCTAGTCGATCGCGGAACCCTGCCATTCAACATAAACTACCGCACAGGTGGGACCACACAGCGTAAAAACAAATGATCCACGAGCCACAGAAAACACTGCAGTACAGATGAAGCCAATCATCCATCCCACTGTGTCGTTTGGCAGTTGATTGACATACAGAACAGCCAATGAAGCGTCATCGTTTGTAACAAGCGTCACCGCGCATGCTCCGTCAACCGCGCGCCCGAGTGCAAAACTTCAGACAAGCAGTCACCTAGTTAGCGGCTAACGGTTTATTTACTTCTAAAGAAAGGGAGTAAAATCGAGTGGGGGAGCTGGATCAAGTAAGAAACCAAAACCAGACTGTTCATTAAAAAGTACGACACTGACTACACACTGAAAAGAGAGAGGATTATATCTGGACTTTGCAGCTCTG
>JBBIGC010000024.1:9533143-9547200 GCA_037576955.1 Lepidarchus adonis
ACGCCACAGTGGGGATGGATGATTGGCTCCATCTGTACTGCAGTGTTTTCTGTGGCTCATGAATCACTCGTTTTTACACTGTGTTGTCTCACGTGCGCGGTAGTTTAGGTTGAATGGCAGCGTTCCGCGATCGACTACCGATGTCTTCCCGATCGACCGGTAGCACGTGATCGACGTATTGAGCAGCCCTGATCTAGAGGGTCCACAAACATTCCACAAAGGGCAATGTGAAACCACAGAATAATTATTTTTGTTTCCTACAGACTTTTCAAATGAACAGGTTTTGTAAGTGAGGTTAAGTTGAAATAATCTAGTCATATGCAGCAGTTCAAACACCAAAAAATTAACTTGTTGGTTTTCTATGTGTTTTTCTCTACTGGGAACACAAGTAAATTAAACATTTACTTTTTCACAAAAGTGTTTCTGCAAAAGCACTGATTTAGTGCAGTCTCTACATTCCTTGATATTATTTTATCACATTTGTAATTTGTTTCCTTTGTCTGCATTCATGCTAGATCTCTGCTGGAAACCTCCCTTTTAGCCGCTGAGCTCAGCGAAACCCCACAGAGTTCAGCAGCATCTGCTCTAGCTACCTGTGCCTGCTGTCACCTAACATCTCCTCATCCTACCTGCATCTCCAGCAAAGCCTGGCTTCCCTGCTAACAAACATCAGTGTCCTTGATGTCCCGCCAGTGCCGTGGCAGAGACAAACACCTCCATCCTCAATCTTTCCACTCCTGGAGCCTGGAAGCTCATCAACAACTCAATTTAGGAGCGCTCCTAAACAACACTCCGGCACTGCTCCTCCGAGGTTCAGATAGATGGCAGGAGGGATTCGGAGTGACAGAAGCGAGGAAGCGCCCCAGAGGGAGGGACAGGCAATCAATCGGCCTCTTTTTCTGAGTAGGCCTTCGTTGTAAAGATGAGTTGCTTGTTTTCCGTAACGCAGGCGACACCGATGGTGGAACACAGCTGATGAAAGTACAGATCATATATGAGACCTGTCTGAAAGAATCTGCCTCAATTTAAAAGTGTGTGTGTTGGCACTTTAGCAGTGATATTTACATTTCCCACTGAAAACGTCATTTCTTTCATCCCGATTTGGAAGTCGAGGCAGAAATGCTAACGGACAGTGGTATCTGATTATGGGGTTCGAGCACCACCATGTCAACAGGACAGAATCCCATTTAAGAGATGCCAAAAAGTTAACAGAAAGTAGAAATTCAGCTGCAAGAGGACCAATGATAATCGGGTAAATGGGAACATGTGGAGTTAATAGCAGGATAAAGCGTAAACCAACAATACTGGATGAAAAGATTTTTGGAAAACTGATAAATCAAGACAAAAATGTTGATCTATGCTTTTTTTATTATTTAAAACAATGTGCATTTTGTTACAGAGTGAGATTTACCTACCAACAACAACAAAACGAAAGCATAAATACATAAGAATTCGGATAAAAATTATGCTAATGATTTGTTCAATCCATTTAGGCCTTTAGGATTGTCTTCGTTCACACAACTATTTCAGTTGCATCTTAGCATCTCTTTAAAGAAACGTTCAGGTTGTAGTGTGCTAAATCCAAAAAATGTTGGATGCTGATGGTTTTTTCTCTTTGATAATTGAGAAATTGTCTCAGCCCCATGGGAATTTTAAGACTATACTACAATTAAACCTGCTCGCCTGCTGCAGACCACAGTCTCACATCTTAGGATGATGAGGTCACCATCAATAAAACCAGCCACTGAAATTTATATACGTTTCAAAATAAGTCCCAGAATAAAACTTACCATAATGCCACATTAACTTGCAAACCAACAGCCAATGACGTGTGAGTACTTTAGAATTCAGCCAAAATAAATAATACAACAATTTTATGTTTTCTCCAAAATGTCATAAAATCCTCTGATGTGAACCCAATAAACAAAAACAACACATTTCTTCAACTGGCGGAAGGAGCAGGCCTGCAGTGAGGAACGTGTTTTCCATCCTCTGTTTGGGCCGAGATGTTCCACGTGCTTCCCATTAGGGCCCATCGTGCTTGGTGAGCAGCCTGCAGACTTAACTCCATCTCGTTCAGGCTAGTCTTACTAGAGCCAGGCCAGATGGTACCGCACCTCGAGATGAGCTTAGCGGCCCATGATCTCGAACTGGCTCAGAGGCCCAAACCAAAAGATCAATAATTGACCATCCAAGGCAGATCAGACAAGACTGAAAGAACAGCACAGAAGCTGTTTGTAAAAGCTAGAATGGTGAAACACCAGTGAAGATGGTGTTAAGTGACTCTAATGTCCACTATGAAATTCTGAAATGTTTCCTCATAGAATTAAACCTAGTGTATCTATTTTTGCCAATGTTCACTTATCACATCATTTGAACCTCATATAATATAACTTCATTTTCAAGGCACAAGGTTTATTTTAATAGTATTAGGTCATAAAGTATTAAAGTACTGCACAGTTTTTGTGCAATATTGCTCCTATAAAATTTAAACATGAATAGATGTTTGTCACCGATTATTAATTTTTCATTAACTTCTCTGGGACAGAAAATATGCTACTGTGTTAAGTTGCAAGATTAATGGTAAAGGTTTGTAAGATTCATCATGCCCATCTTGCTAGCTATTTAGCATTCACCTTAGCATGTATAGCTTTAATATTTTTATAGTTTCTTTATAGTTTAATATATTGCTTTGTTTATTCATAAAACCACATCCAAATCTTCACTGAGGTGAAATACACTAGTCTGTGCATTGTAGAAATCAGGAGAACTTACTGTGAACTCTGAAAATGAACAAAACTTAACCACTAAGAGAATTCACTTCAGACAACACCAGGACTGATGCTCAAAGCAGTCATTAGTTAGAGGCCTGTGAACTAAACCACACCCACAGGTCTTCTCCACTTTCCTGAACAGGTGGATGCGGTTTCAGAGAGTTGCCAGATGTTTAGTTATGTTTTTCGACAAAACCGGTACAGGCTATTTAGACGAAATTAAAAATTGGCCTCCTGACGCTCCACGACATTGTGGTTCTCCCACAAGGTTATGGCAAGTTTAAAAATGAATGGTGAAGACAATTATGATGACGAGACACCATATTTTTAAAATGACCCAGCCATAAGTACCTTTAATGTTTTATTGCATTGTGGGAGAAATACGGTCTGAAATTTTGGGTTAGATTTTATTTTATAAAAAGAAGATAAACTATCTGTACATTGAACACTTAACTATACGATCATTTGACAATACTTAAGCTGATAAATACTTTTCATTCTAATGGAGCTGTGTAATTTACCATATTGTTATATTTGAAAAAAAATTGTAATATTTAAGTGCATTAGTTTCAGAGTGAACAATCTGAGCTATTGGAGCGAATGTGAATGTCACACCAAATGCACCACAACAAAATGTGACCCATCACTCATGCACACGTGGTGCAGTTTAGGGGGGGCAATACCTTGCCCCAGGGTACCTCACTGGTGCCCATAACCTGCAACCTTCTGAACCCAGGGCCAAAATCCTAACCACTAGGCCACCACTTGCTCATATTATTCATTACACAGTGAAACGGTTTACACTTGTCTTCAATCAAGGCCTAATAGATCAGGAAAAACTTTATTTAACACCACTAGATTAACTGAGAAGGTGCCCAAGCTTTTCTACATATCATTTACCTTCATTGGGTTGACACTAAGTCACTTCCAGACATGACAGTGCTGATGTAAGAGCTACAAAGATGTACAACACATTTATCATAGTCACTAGACACAGTACAAGTGCTGCAACATTACTATCTGAGAGTAAATTTTTTCATTTTTCATAAAATAACATTTCATATTTTAGTTTAGATTCTTACATGATATGAAATTCAATGCACTAAACATTCACCCAAACCATGTTTAGAAAAAACTTACCTCTATAGAAAAAATGCAAGGAGTGAAAGACATTTCAGAATCTGTTGAACCAACAAAGGCAGAAACAACAGTGAAGGATAACATGGGATTTAACTTCCAAAAAGACTCATCTGCTCAGGCCTGATGGCTTGTATTGGTCACAGAAGACTGTGTTGCCTTTGAAATTGTAATACTGGCTACTGCCTTTATCTATAAACAGATACACAGCTGCTAGAATAAGGTGGCATTAAATTAAATGACAAGTCTTCAACCCACACGAAACAGAACCGAATATAACAATACACCTCCCCAAGCCCAGAGCCTAAGAAGGCCTATTGCATTGAGTCACTGGGCTGCTAACCAAAATGTTGTGTGGGCTCGATACAAAAACCCTGACTGTGCCTCAGAGCTTTACAAAGTTTGGCAAAAAGTCATACATTAGCAAAGGGAAGAAACATAGTTGGGACTAACTAATGCATGTGGAATAACTGAACGAACAAATGAGACTGCATTTACATCAACAATCTTAAAAAAATGTCCAGTTACCAAGATGTAACCTGTTGGGTTAAAAAATATAAGATTGCCAGTAAAACTGCATTGTCCTTGGCTCCAACTAGACACCCCTTCAGATGTTAAGAGCAGCTTGTCCAAACTCACACTGAGGAGAACACACTCAGAAGAGAGGAGCCAGCATTTATAACCTCCTGGAAAAAACACACAGGACTTTGAATTAGCAGCTAGCAGTAGCATGAGCTAGCAGCTAAAGCGAAGTTAGCCAAAGCAGCAGCTTTGGTTGACATTAGCAAGCTAAGTGCATAAGTGTACATGGACAAGGGACTTTTTAGTCAAAACATTTTTGTATGTTGACATTTCAAGGACAAAGGCAAGCATCTGTTGAAGTGATATTATGAGATGATGTACATCCCAAATATGGAAATGTTCTTTGGGAGATTACTTAACTGGGTTTGACTGACAGGTGGCTGACGCATGCGTGACATGCAATCATTAGTCAAAACATTTTGAAGGTTTTCCCATAAAAGCCCAGGTCAGTTGGGTGAACCTTGTTGAGTCGGTCAAGATATAACACTCAGTCTTGCTGTCCCTCACCCAAACTACGCACTCTTTGGAGAAAACTTCAGTCGAAATGTCGGGGCTAGATGAAGACTCGTTTCACCCGTGTAAATGTAGCTTCAGAGAATTCTTCAATATCTTCAATTTTTAATATCAAATGCTCTTCTGACTCATTCTTTGTGTGAAAAATCATTATTTAGATAGAAGATTAGTTATGCAAAGACTACACGCAACGTAAAAGTCCTTCCCGCTGTGAGGAAATGGGATTTTATTAACCCTTTGATTCAGCCTGAGGAGGCGGCTTTTCGTGAAATAATACATATGAATCGAAATGCTTCAGAGTACAAACTGTACAGGAATTTAGATAAAGATATAGTCATATAATAACCTTATAACAAACCAATCATCCAAGACATCCGGACTCCATCCTAACTCCCTTAACCTAAAACTGCTGCTGTGAGGCTAAAGTTACCAAAAAACACAAGAGTCGCATAAATAGTCCAAATCTAAAATACATCTCTGCCTGTTCAAAAAACATCCAAATCTTTAAGTCCTACAAACGAATTGATGCATTGTAGAAAGCAATATGATTTACTATTACTATGAAAACGAACAAAACTTCAATCAATTCAGAGCTGATATTCACAAAGCAACTGTTAATTAGAGTCAAGTGAACTAAACCACATCATACATGACTTTAATGACCAGGTATATGGGGTTTGTAGCAATTCAGAGAAGTTTGATTTAACATTTCAGCTATAGAAGCAAAAACTGGGCTCCAAACTTGTCTTGTCTGACTGGGAAAAGCTTTACACCAAGTTATTTCCTGAATTTGTGTCATAATATTAGCAGTTACAGGACTATTCTGAATAGGGGTGTCACCAGGAAGCTGTCCAGTTTCTGAGCTCTACAAGATACTTTAGGCATAAGTCATAAGTTAGCAGTATGGAACAGGAAGGGACAGGTCAGTACATGCCTGAGGTCGTGTGGATGGAGTCACTGCTCTGGAGACAGGCCAGATCATGTATTAAGGGGCAGTGCTAAGACTGCAGCCTGTTGTTTCTTGCAGATACCATCTTGCCCCTTAGTGGCACACCTTGGAAGTAGCTGTGTCCACACTACGAAGGCTTTCACTGCTTTTTAAGGCCTAGATGGTCATCAGGGGGTTGGTCAGAGCTAGTGAGGAGCATCCCCAACCACTCACCGGGTCTCTAAGGCACTTTTCATTGAGATTTCTTACTGTTGCCCAGCAACTTCTTACCTGTGTAACCTCAGATGGAGTGTAATAGGATGTGTCTTGACAGCTGAACCAAATGGCAGGACAAGGGAAGGGTTCCCCCACGGTCTATTTCTGGAAGCTTCTCAGCAGGTGGACAGAGAAGGGCTAGGCTCTTGTCTTAAAGGACAAATCAATAGGAAATCAATAGAGAAACTGACTCCAGACAAGATCAATGCTGTGTTCCAACTGTGCACTAAACACTAATATCGTAAAATATATACTGGTGCTAGGAGTGTAGGAATTTTACAAGCTTCATTAAACAATAATTTATTCTTATTACAAATTATTAACATGGCTATTATAAACAAGGCTGTTTCAGTGTGTCATTCTAAATTGCGATCTTGCATGCTGTTTTAGAACAAAATTGGCCAAATTTAATATAATAATTTGCTTACTCATCATTCATACCAGCACTTATAAGGCAGAATCCAGCAATAAGTCAGCAGTCCATTACAATGAACATTAGAAATCTTTCCTTTTAGTTTCACCCTGCAGAAATTACAATATTTTTTACTGTTTATACCAGTCCCCCTCATTTCAGGGCAACTTAATGTTTGGGTAACTTGGTATATAGGTGTTTGTGATTACTCAGGGGTGTTTCATTGCTGTGTTAGCACAGAGATAATATACCTAGGCTTGTTTCTACCATTTGGAGTCTGTAGTTGCCATTATTCAACATGAGAAGAAAAGTCAAGGAAGCCATCAAGAAGCTGAAAAACATTAGTGACAACAGTCAAACCTTAGAATTACCACAATCAACTGTCAAATGGTATATGATTAAGAAGAAAGAATGTTCTGGTGAGCTCTGTAATCTGTAATGTAAAGGGACTAGTAGGCCAAGGAAGAACTCCACTGCTGTTGACAGAAGAGTCCTCACTATGGTGGAGGAAAATCCTCAAACTCCTGTCCAGCAGATCAGAAAGAGTCTTCAGGAGGCAAGTGTGCGTTTGTCAGAGACGACTGTACGCAGACGATTTCATGAGGTTTAATACAGAAGCTACACTGCAAGATGCAAACCACAACAGGATGGACAGACACTATGAATTCTGAGGTATAGAAACATGTTCTCAAGTTCCAGTAAATGCTTCATTCTTCAACAAGATGACAATCCCAGACATACAGTACTGCTAAGGAGATTCTCAAAGCAGAAAAATGGAAAATTCTTCAATGGCCAAGTGAGTCATATGATCTAAACTCAATTGAGCATGCGGTCCACATGCTGAAGAAGAAACTTAAAGGGACAAGCCCCCGTAACAAGGGCATCAACAGAGAAGACCTGGTGATGTCTATAGATCGCAGATATAGACGCAGAGATATTCAACAAAGTACTAAACATGACTGCTTTAATATTATATTACTTTGTCCCAAATGTTATGACACCCTGAAATGAGGGGTGCTGGTATTGTTGTAATTTCTACATTGTGAAACTAAAATATATACAAAACAACTTTTATTTTGTCAGAATTATTTGAGGAAAAGAAATCAGGAAAAACAGAACTGGCCCAACACTTTCTTTCTTTGCAGTATAGACAAATTTGGCCAGAAAAAAATGGTTTAGTTTATTTCTAATAAATTTGAGGACTTCTTGTATTTTCAGCACGATATTAAAGGTTTTATGGTCTATTTTACTCACTTTTTTACTGGGGTTTATTTTGCTGGATTTGAAATGACATGATAGATCTAGAAAGTATCTGCCCCCTCAACAACTTGAGGCCCTTTTGGAAAGTGCTACATTGATGTACATTGTATGGTCCCCAACTGGTACCGAGCCGTGTCTTTCAGCTTCGTCCCATATCTAGTGATTGAAGTGTCCTCACAAATAACTTTAAAAAAAACCGTAATGCGCCATGAATTTCTTACATAGCACATCTAGGTACAGAAGGCCCACAACCTAAACACATCGCCATTGGGATTGGTGGCGACACAATGTGCGATTCGAAGGTGGGCCTCTTGCATTTCCCTGCTGGTGTGTTTAATAGTGCAAAAAAAAAATCCAAATTGAGAAAGATCACTATAAAAGTTACTGTATTTGTTTTACTATTTTATTATTTACAGATTAAATTTAATATTTTATTATACTTTATGTTGACTAAAACACCCAGTCACTTCTCTCCCCATGTGATTTATATTTTAAATGTATGAAAGATATGTTCTGGCTGAAGTAAAGGTAAGAAACTGCCTCATTGTAGATCATAAGTTACCTTTAACATCATTTATTAAAATTTTATTCACTTCAGAATGGACAAAGTTTGTGAAAAATAATACCGCCCCATCCTAAACCACACCCCTCTAGGTCTGCAGAAAATTGGTTAGAAGCAGAATGTTTCATGTTGCCAAAAAGTTTGGGGACCTCTGGTTTAGATAGTAGAATGTCTACACTTTCAATTATTTCTGTAGTTAGAATGTTTAACCATTTTCATTTTGAACTTATTGACGAAATGTTTAATAAAGGCTTCCTTTTTGCTTTGGATGTTGCTCCTGATGCCAAAATCTTGCTGCATGGTAATTACTTTGCATCATTTGTGGTCCTGTAGATGAAAAGTGAGTCCATATAAACTTGAGTTTGCCAATTTAAGAGGTTTCTACCTCAGATGACCATCTAATCCAAAAATGTGGTCTAGGAAACAGTGCTGCACTTGAGATTTTTTTCTGAATTTTTTTTTATTAGCAGCCTCTGCCCGATCAACACGATTGTTTCTGACAAACCAGCTCAGTTCTCTAGGACGCAAAACAGATATGTGAAGATTCAAAAGGCAGTGGATATATTTCCGTTCTCTTTTGCATTTTGTTATACACAGAAATGTGTAAACAAGTTTCAGATCACAACCTAACCAGAGAATAAGCATTGAAACAAGAACTCCACCTGCTGGGCCACAAAAACAGCAGCAGCCAAGAAGAGCTGTTGTCTGTTCTTGCAGTTGATGCACACTAGAGGACACTAATGATGCAAAATTCTTCAGAACATATTAAAGGGCCAAACAGTTTCAGCTAGAGATCAGATGCAAAAACAAATTCCAGTTTACATAATGTTTGCATAAAACATGCAGAACATTATGGGACAAAAACATTACCAACAAAGCTGAGGGGTTTCCATAACAACACAGCTAAATGCTCCTTTAAGGCCCAAATGCCCCAATATAGTTATTTGTAGAAGCATGGGCACCAGCCAAGAACTCATTTGAGTGTATTGAACCTTACTCACAGAACAATTTCAGGACAGCATGACCTGACGCACTGCACCACTGAGGTTCCTTAAACACCTAAGGTTCCTCGCTCCCTCCAGCCTAGAGGAGAAAATGAACACAACAGCAGGGGTGAAACAGATATAGAATTTATTTGACCATGAGTAGGAAAAATACAGAGGTGTAAAGGAAACAAGCTGACCCTGTTATAAACACATCACTACTCAGAAGAGAAGAACCAAGAGAACTGGAGGAGAAACAGTTAAATCCAAAACGCCTTGTTTACCATTAGGTTTTTTTAAACACTTCCTAATATTGGAATAAAAACAGCTGCCATTATTTGATTTTTTAATATCTATATCTTTCATATATATATATATTTATTTATATTTATATATATGTAACATTCTTTTTAAAACATTGTGCAAGTGTTTTGCTGGTATTCCATAAATGGTAAACAAGAGTTGGTCCAGTGCATCATATAGTGACATTGCCTAAATACTTATTGACTTCCAGCTGAATCAACCACAATCCTGACCATTGCACAACTATCCCTACTGACAGAGTGAGAAGGTGAAAAACAAGACCATGGAATAGCAAAAAGGGAGAGCAGACATCTATGGCAAAGCCAGACATTTCTGCCTAGTCAATCTGAACGAGTACAAAGAAAGTCTGGAACTGCTGTGAAAAGTCATTATTGCCATGTTTCGAGTAAGCGGACATGATAGCCTGACGCCAAGTTTGCTTTTTGATCACAAGACACCACCTGAACGGAATCCCCACACTCAAGTTAAAAAAAAAAACGAATTTTTAAAAATCATCAAACAACTAGGACAGTGGCAATGACCGCTAAACATGCAGTTAATCAGAAGTGACTGGCTTTCCAAATGCTGAGGGGAAAAGCAGGGAAATGGAGAAAGAGACAAAGCACAGAGAGAAAAAAGAACAGAGCAAGTGTGTTGATTCATGACTGCACTGCCCCCTCCCACATTCTCACACCATCCTCACTTTCCCTGTGGAAAGAGACGGAGAAATAACTTCAGACAACAGGAAAACGGGACAGTCGGCGGTGCCCGCCTCTACGCTTCCTACCAACCCAAAATAACCTCCGAGTTAGCTTTTAGCTCATCACACACAAGCTCCCCAGTTAGGATGATAACGCCACATAAAGCTTAAGGTCAACGTTGAAGAAATCTCGTTTGGTGACAAGTGACAGCTCTTTATTTCTCTGTGACTTTTCTCTAGATTTCATTGAAGTATTTCTCTTTTTCTTAAAAGTATCTCGAAGTGAAAGTTAGCAACCATATAAATCTATAATTCAGTGTGCCAACATCTTTACAAAAAATTTGGTTTTGAGTATTACAAAAAGCAAAAAAGCAAAAAAAAAAAAAAAAAATGAGCAAAACGAAAAGAATGACAAAAGAAAAACAACTATTAGATATCAACCATGATACACACATCAACACAATTCATGTCAAAGAAAGGAAACGTGATACATAATTTATTCACACTTTACAAAAATCTTTTAGCTACAACAACACCATCAGCAATCCAATATAATAACCAGACAAGTTGCTTTTGATTAAAAACAACCCAAACAAAGAGGGTGGGGTTGGGTGAGAGGGGTGGGGTGTTGGGAAGTTGAGAGAAAGGGGAACTAAAAAGGGACACCAACAGTGAGACGGGGTGGTCCACCTTATAATGCCTTTCCCGTTTGGTAAAAGTCATTAAAATCGACCTCTGCCTCATGGCAAAAGTATCTTTTCATAAAAAAGGGGGGAAATGAGTAGCTGCACTAGTGATCTACAATAAGTGCTTGTCAATCCATACCATTTTTAAAACAAGACAAATTTAAGGAGGAAAAGGACATTAACCCAAAAAAATTGGCCTTGTGAGCACATAGTGACATGGATTGTGTTTTGATAGTGGCCACTGTAGATAAAGGAATCCAACAAGACTAGACCATGCTACATACACACTACACACTCCAGCCGAGAGCAGACAGCACAAACAAAGTCACAGCCATGTTTGTGTTCCTCAGGTCAGAAAGAGTTTTACAGTAGTAGATGGACTAGGAGCTTTACACTTGGCCTTGTAGCAGAATGCATCGGATGGCACAACACAAGAGAAGAGACAGCTGTGGTCTAGTAGAAGTAGGAGAAGTTCAAGCTCTGAATGAACTCAAAACAGCTACAAAAAGAAAGATTGTTATTTTTAAAAATGGTAAAAGAGAATCGCCTGAGTCGAGAGCAAGGAAGTGGCAGTAAATTGAGAGCAATGAAAATATTGAGGGGAGGGGGGGGGGCTGTGTTGGTGGGGATGGGGGGGACTAGTCTACAGCCACTGTAAGAAATAAGTGATGGTAGAAAACTAGACCAGAGAAAGAAAGGGGGAAAAAAATGATATAACCAATCTTCAAAAGCAGCAAAAGGTTAATACACAATAAACCAGGAGAATCACACTGTGGGGAAGATGCTGCGGTAGAGGAGTGAGAGGCTGTTCAGGTGTCCAGGTGAGCACTGGTAATGTGCTTGGAAAAAGGAGTAGTGAGGCACAATGCTGCATGTTCTCATGAAAATAGAAAGAAAGGGGCACGTACTCAGACACCAGACTCTATGCAGCAATGCTTTTGGTTAGAAGCAAATAAAAGTGGTATATTAAAAAGAAAAAATAAACACTGAACAAAACAACCTGGACAAGTGCAAATTTACACAGCAAAAACCTGAAAATTGTTTTCTTCCTCTTGTATACATGCTGGTTATTTTGCATGTTCGTTAGGTTCAAAACACCTCGAAACGAATAGAAATTTAGCTTTCATTTACAATACAATCATATTTCATCCAAATCGGAATTTGAATATGTACACACAAAAAAGTCAGAACTTCTGTGGTTTGTATACAATCATATGGAGTCCCCAAAAATAAGATAATAGGGAAGAGGAAAAAACAAAAAAAACAAAAAAAAAATTGCTTGGTGCCTCTGGAATGGTGGCAAACCTTACTGGCGTATATTGAGCATGCTTCCCTTGCACTCTTGCTGCAATGTGCTACCCTGTATGAGACTGTATGTGTCTTGGGGTCAGCTGCACCAAGATATGTGGATTAAATTTCACCACACATGCTAAACGCAGCTGTCCTGTCCAGATTTTTTCCCTTTTACTGCAGCACATTCTTTCTAAATATGGGAAAAACTGAAACTTTTAGCAAGAGTTCAGATTAAAATATACTGCATGGGTGACTCAACCCACCTCTAATGCTCCCTAATGAGATGGATGCAGATGTAGAGGATGCAGCATCATTGAAGGCTAAAGCCTCAGAGTGGTGAAATGCACCATTCAGTATGTACAGTAGGAGGGTGGGGCTGTACAGGAGATGCCTCAGCACCGTGTGGAGTGTGAAGGTGAGAATGTGACCTGCTCTCACGTGATGCACACATTTAAGAAGCCCTTTAGGTCAGAAGGGCATTTTTGGAGGAAAAAAAAACTACATAAATCAGTTCTCTAAAGCTGGTGCAATTAACGGTTCCTGTCTAATTTAGCTGCTTACTCTGAACTAGCGTCAGAAAAAAAAAAATCACATGGTCCAAAATAGAAATCTGATTAACTCACTTGTTCTGGACTCCCTGCATGTGTCTGAAAAGGTATTGCCATATTTTATATAAAAGTGTTGACCATTCTGGTAAAATTGACAAGAAATAAGGATAATCTTAGGTTGGGGTACAGTGTGAAAAAGTTAGGAAATGTTAAACTCATGCCCAGAAAAAAAAGAACAAAGAAAAAGGAACCAGAAAAAAACTAACAAAGTGGGAGGTGGTACAGATAAGACTGACAATAAGCGTCTGCTTCAGTTAAAATCCATTGGGAATAAAAGTTTAGCCATACCCAAGCTCCTCCTATTGGATTCAGACTTATACACAATGAGCTTTGTGCCTCACTCAATCACTCTCCCTGAGCAGAGAGCAGGTGAGGCATGGGCGGGAGCTCCCCCTGCTGGCTCGGAGAACTACCTGCGGCCAGGCACGTGGATGCCATTGACTGCGGGTGGGTAGGGCAGGACCAGCTCTAGTTGTGCAAACAAGGAGAAGTGGTCTGAAGGGATGTGAGGATGGGGGCAGCCAGAGATATTGTTCTCATGGAGCCAGTGCGGATCCAGTGCCCCCAGCACCCCCAGCACGTTCAGAAGTGGCTGCGAGTAGAAGATGTAGTCAATGATGCCCTGTAAAGGAATGTAAAGAAAACAACTTACACAGGGGAAAGGCTAGCGAATTATATAATAGGTGACACTCTCACTAATGATGCCACCACATTAGGAAACTCAACACTTGCTTCACAGTAATCCATCATAAATCACCAGTTCCTAGACCTGGTCATGGCGCACCACCCATGCCTTTGTTATTTTTCTGTTTTTCCTGCATCAACATATCAATCAGTACATTAACAATAAATAAATTAAATTGGTGAGGACATTCAAAGTATTTAATACCACTAAAAGCTACTTCAGTTTAACACAATATAGTTCCAAATACACTGCCAAATACATTGGTGACTATAGGTCTTAGGCCTCATTTACACTGTCAGTTAAATGTGACCCAATTCCAATTTTTTGCTCATATGTGACACAGATCGGATCTGTC
>JBBIGC010000024.1:9548710-9562926 GCA_037576955.1 Lepidarchus adonis
CACTGGACTTCAAGCAACATGGATTCTGTGCCTCTCCACTCTTCCTCCAGACTCTGGGACCTTGATTTCCAAATGATTTGCAAAATATACATTAAACTGAAAAGAGAACTTTATACACTGAGCAACAGCCAAGTGCATTTTCTCCTTAGCCCAGATGAGAAGCTTCTGATGTTACTTCAGGAGTGGTACCACTCTTTCCTTCCACTCAATTATCAATGAATATGCTTGTATACAGCACTCTGAACAATCAGTTCTTTTAGCAATGACCTTTTGTGGCTTACCCTCCTCAGTCCCCCAGACTTAGACCATTAAAGGCTCAGGTCACCTTTTCAGGCGTTTTGAGTTAATTAGCCGACACCAATACTTTTCAAGACTGAGCTTTTTTACAATATTCAAATTTTCTCAGACCATGAATTTAGGGTTTTATCATCTGAAAGCCATAATCATTAAAATTCCAGAAATAAAATTGATGTATTTCACTCTGCATATAATGAATCTATATAATACACGCATTTCACTTTCTGAAAACAGTATCTCACAAGTGAGTAAACCCCTGAAATTTTTGTAAATATTTTATTATATCTTTTCAAGGGACAATACTGAAAAGAAGACACTTTGATAAAATGTAGTCAGTGTACAGCTTGTATAACAGTTTAAATGTGCTGTCCCCTCAAATAACCCACACCCATTATATCTAAACTGCTGGCACCAAAGGCAAGTACACCCCTGTGTAACTGAAAATGTCCAAATTGTGCCCAATTAGCCATTTTCCTCCCCTAGTCCCATGTGACTCATTAGTGTTACAAGGTCTTAGGTGTGGAAGGGGGAAAATTGTGTTACATTTGGAGTGATCACGCTCATGTTGGTCACTGAAAACATGGCACTAAAAAAAATAAAAAAAATAAAAAAATAAAAAAAAAGAATTGTTGCTCTACATAAAGATGGCCTTGGATCTAAGAAGACTGCCAACACCCTGAAACTGAACTGCAGGACACTAACCAAGACAATGCAGTGATTTCACGAGACAGGTTCCACTCAGAAGAGGCCTCGCCATGTTCAACCAAAGAAGAGGAGTGCATACGCTCAGCTTAAATTCCAGAGGTTGTCTTTTGAAAATAGATGTATGAGTGCTGCCAGCATTGCAGAGGTTGAAGCGGTTGGGGGTGAGACCATATGCTGCACAGTGCATCAAATTGGTCTAAATGGCTGCAGAAGAAACACTCTTCTAAAGATGATGCACAAAAAGTCCAGTTTGCGGTAAACCTACAGATTAAGGACATGGATTACTGAAAACATGTCCTGGGGTCTCATGAGACCAAGATAAATTTAGGTTCAGATGATGTGAAGTGTATGTGGTGGCAACCAGGTGAGTACAACAAAGACAAGTGAATCTTGCCTACAGTCAAGCATAGTGGTGGGAGTGTCATGGCTTGAGGCTGCATGAATGCTGCCAGCACTGGGAGCTAAAGTTCATTGAGGGAATCATGAATGCCAACATGTACTGTGACATACTGAAGTAGAGTATGATCCTCTCCCTTCAAATACAGGAACGCAGGGCAGTACTCCAACAAGATAAAGACCTCAAACTCAGATTTTGGGCTGTGCTGGACTACTTTTTTGAGCATCTGTGGGGCATACACAAAATGGAAGATCCAAGGTCTTTAACATCCACCAGTTCTGTGATGTCATGAAGTGGAAAAGGATTCCAGTGGCAAACTGTGAAGCTCTAGTGAACTCCATTCCCAAGAGAGTTAAGGCAGTGTTGGAAAATAATGGTGGCCAAAAAAATATGGACATTTTCACTTTTGTTGCCAGTGGTTTAGACATTAATGGAGTTATTTCGTGGGGGCAGCAAATTTACACTGTTATACAAGTTGCGCACTGACTACTTCACATTATATCAAGCGTCATATCTTTACTGTTGTCCCATAAAAAAACTATAATATTTACAAAAATGTGAGGGGTGTACTCACTTGAGATACTGTATATATTGCTTTTTTCATCTACAAAACTCACTGTAAAATGAAGTGTAGATGCATGTTTTAAATGCAAATACTAAATTAATTTATGTCAAGACGCTAAGGATGGGCTTTCGCTATTGGCTTGCTAGCAAAGTGTATACTACCTGCTGTTACATGCAGTACTTATTTACAGCCCAGGGTATAAGATGGAGAAGCTAATAAAAGCCACTTGTGGTTTCCCTGTGTCATTTCACATGTCGGACTGTAAAGACAATTTAAAGAAGACGAGGCATGAAAGCAGGTTGCAAGGATTGTTGGTGCTGCTGGTAGATTTATTATTGTCCTATCATTTTGAGTCATGTAAACTTACTACAGCATTAGGATCATTCCTTGATTCGTAACTATATTATACATGTTCACTGCTGTACATTTTTGAAGGCCAGAATAAAACAGCAGTTGGACCCACTTTGATGCATTTGAAAGTCAGAAGGAATTAGTTTAAAAAAAAAAAAAAAAAAAAAAAGGTCAGTCTTCAGTATGGCTAACTAAACAAAGCAGAATAGTAAACTGGCTACCTCACTGCAACACAAAATTCACAAGATTTTTTTTACCTTGTGAAAGTAAGAAAGGCGAAATTGTGGAAATCAGTGTGCCTACTGCTGACTTGACATTTTTCAGTGCAAAATGTGTATTAAATCAGCTATTGTTTTAATGATAATTACATTGTGAAGCGATACTAACCATCTGGAACACTAACCATTTACATTTGGAATGATTATTTACAGTGAAACTGTAGTAGCAATTTCATTGCTACTAGCCTTATGCATGAGGTTTTTCTAGTGTTGGTATGAACAGAAACATGACTGTGTAACCATTATATCTCAAATACTCATTACCTACCCGAGTCAGGCAGTGAGTTGAGGTCAGCACACAAGACGAGTGGGATGGCATTGGTCTCTCCTGACACAGAAGAAAGTTTGAGGCTGCGTGTAGCCTTATCCACAATGTTTTTCACCTCTGACAGAAACATCATGGTCTGGACCAGCTTCACATCGGAGTATTCAGGGTCCCAATGCATGTGGGCATTGGCCACAAGCAGCAACTGCTTCTCCATTACATGCAAAGGTTTCCCTGCTATAAAGGAGACAAGTCAATTTTACTCATTAGTAGTACATAATAGATACGCTTATACATATACATATATTACTGAAAAAAAAGTACTTTGTCCCTTCTTTTTTGCATGTGTGTCACACATATGTGGGATCTTTAAAAACATTGACATTAAACAAAGAGAACCAGAGTAAATACAAAATAGATCTTGTGAACATTTTGGAAGGATTGTATCCTGTTACAACTGGTCTAAAACTAACAGCATTTCATAAAATTAACATCATGGCAACAGTCAAGCATGGTGGTGGTAGTGTGATGGTCTAGGGCTGCTTTGCTGGGTCAGGGTCTGGACGACAGTACTTAACCATGGAACCATGAATTCTGCTCTACCAAAAATCTTTATTTCCCTTAAATAGAAATCATAATTTAAAACTGTTTTTGTACTTACTCAGGTTCTTTGTTCAGTAATCGCATTTGTTTGATCTCAAACAAAACAAATGGAAACTAAGGAAACTCAGCCAAATATACTTTTTCAAAGCACTGTGTGCACATATTTTATATATAAAACACACTGACACAACTGGTAAAATGTTTTAGAACACTCACTTTTTCCCAGTGTTTACTAGCAATTTAAGCAGTTCAGTGACTAACTAACTAACTAAATAAATAAAACATAACATTTGTAATTTACATTTTTCAGGAATGAGGAACCAGCTTAATTTACAGCTTTCCTGAAGCATGGGAAAAACTGAAACCCTAAGTTAATGCAAAGAATTTATAGAGGTTCCAAAAATTTAGTGGTTTTGCTACTTTTACACCATTCGGTCATGTTCACCCTAAACCAGCTGGATACAGTTGAAGTCTAGATTTTTATCTGGCTCATTGTATTACGATCTGTCTTTATTTCTTGCTTGTTTCTCCACAATGTGATATTCATATACAGTGCCCTGCATAATTATTGGCACCCCTGGTTAAGATGTGTTAAATAAATTAAATTTTTATTGCAGAAGCATACTCACTCTAAAAATGCAACCTTCAACTCAAGTGAATTTTAAGGGGGAAAAAATCCCTGACCAAGACAATTATTTTTCATAAAATCACCCATTCCACAATTATTGGCACCCATAAGAATTCCTAGGAAATAAATGTAACTGAAGTATTTCTGTAATTTCTACAGTAGTTTACAAAGTTGATCGGAGTATCTAAGATCATTTAATTAATTACTTTGTTTCCCTGGGGTATAAATATGGTGACATAGAGGCCATTTCTCTTATCCGCTCCTTAACATGTGAAACACAAAGGAACACACCGTTCAAGTAATTCAGACGTGTGTCTGCGTTCACAAGTCAGGCAATGGCTACAAGGAAAAGGCCACTCACCTGCACCTGCCCATATCTACTGTCAGAGGATCGTTAAGAAGTTTAAAACAACTGAAACAGTGGTGAACAAGCCTGGACAGGGACACAAGGTTATTTTGCCACCCTGCAGAATGAGGAGGATGGTAAGAAAAATAAAAATGTTCTCCACAGCCCATTGTTAAAGAATTGCTACAAATGGCAGCATATTGGGGTCACAAAGTCTCCAAAACAACTATCAGGCGCTGGCTACATGCCAACAAGCTGTTTGGGAGGCATGCGCGAAAAAAACCTTTCCTCACTCAATCATAAACGCAAACATCTGGAGTTCGCTTAGTGGTACTGGGGCTTCAACTGGGACTGTGTGCTTTGGTCAGATAAGACCAAGATAGAGCTTTTTGGCAACAAACACCAAGTGGTTCCAGCAGAAAACAAAAGTGGAGTATGCAGAAAAGTACATCATACCCACTGTGAAGTATTGGGAAAGATCAGTGATGCTGTGGGGCTCTTTCTCTTCCAGAGGCCCTAGGAATCTTGTTAGGGTGCATAGCATCATGAATGCTTTGAAATAAAAATTTTCGCCTCTCTGCCCGAAAGCTGAAGATGGGTCATCACTGGGTCTTTCAGCAAGATAATGACCCTAAACATGTGGCCAAATCTACACAGAAATGATTCATCAGACACAGAATCAAGCGCCTACCATGGCCATCTCAGTCTGCATAAACAAAAGTACTTTTATTTGAGCTAACCCTAGAAAAACTAACAGAGCCGTCCATGAAAGAAGCAGGGTGTTTGAAGGTGGAGACCAGCAACTTCAAGTGATTGGTCCTGAGCTTTGTTGATGGACATGGCAAAGCACAATTTAAGTGGAAATGGGAGCCTATTGAAGTTGATAGCATAGTTATTTGTCGCTAATAGAAAAGTACTTAAGATATGTAAAAAGTTACATGGGCATCTCCGGACCCGGAGAAACACGTGAGCCGAATTTGGTGAAATTCGGGCCAGTAGTTTGGACGCATATAGCTGTGATATACGGACGGACGCACTGACAAACGTTTTAAGTATTATAGATTAGGTGCTGTTTTGTTGGCAAAGGAGGTTGTGCAAAGTATTATCATCAGGGGTGCTAATCATTGTGCCACACATGATTTGATGTAAAAATAATTATTTCTTAATGTGGGATTATTTTTCTACCACTGAATTAATGCACTTGAATTATCGGTTGGAGTTTCTTCTTTTTTCATTGTGGTCCTATATTATTTGGAAGATAACTGAATTTATTAGAAGCTAAAGAACACAACCATGGGTGCCAATAATTATGGAGGGCCCTGTACAGTGCTACTTCCTGTGCAACAATATGTTAATAATCCACTGCCCATTGTACTTGTATGATTGTGTATGTGAAGAATACAATCTGAACTTGAACTAATCCAGGGGGTGTAGGAACAATGTGTTCAGCTGTGCCTTTCCTCAAACAGAGGGGTTTGCAGGTCATCAGCAGATGTTGAGGCACCTGTGAGAAATTTTTATATTAACCTTGAAGGCTAACTTCACTTCCATTGCAGAAGCTGTAAGCTCAACACATTCTTAATGTTTGGGGGAAATGAAATTTATTTACATTTCTTTTTTAACATAAACCTTTAATTTATTTATTGCAAACACTTACCTTTGTACCATTTACTGTAACAGAACTGCTAACATTACCAGTAAACACTGGAAATTTGTGTTTAACAACTTTTGACCAGTAGTGTGTACACACCCACAACTGTGCAAAACTCTAAGGAACCGACACAAATTGTTTAAAGCCACCATTCATCTCAGCTCGGAGTGTCTTTTTGCCAGCAAGAACACAAGCAAACATAATAAAAGTAACAAGAAAGCAATAAAGGTTGTTGGAAATTTCCTCTTGATGCCTCTAGCCATTGCATGGATATTCAAAACACTGGCAGCCCCTGATTTAATGTAAAGAAGGACTGATTGAGGACAAACCAGGTATTTTATGAACAAGTACAAATTACAAGTTAATAGTGGGCTTCCATGAGAAGAGGTCTTGCAACGGGTAAGCCAACAAAATTACACAAAATCAGTGTTTACTCTATTAGTGTTATTTAAAATGATACTAATATTAATGTTTTGTCAGAGGAAAAAAAAAGCTTTCAAATATAATTTTCCCAGTTACCCAAAATTGTGGCACAGTAGTGTGTGTGTTTATGAAGGAAAGAGAATTAAAATCATACCAGATTGTTCCATCATCTCTTTGCGTAGCTCCAGGAGCACAGCAACCCCAATGTTGTCCTTGGTCATGACCCTGTTCAACATAACCTCAGAGCCCTCAGAGTTAGCCATGGCCAGCTGGTTAAACTCCACTGTGTGTTTCTGCACCAGGCTGAACCTGTATCCATAACACACAATATAAAGGTAAGTGGGACAGACATTAAATCTTATCTAAAAAGACAATATACACAAACTTAAATGTGACGGCTGCAATAAACTCACAAGTTAAAATTGAGAAGTACAGGTAGCACCATTTGGGAAGACTCCACATAACTCAGGCTAATTGGTAACAGGTGACGTACCAGAACTGGGTATAAAAGTAGCCTCGAAGGCTTTGCAAGAAAAAAATGGGTCTTGGCTCAGCCCTTTGTGCCCAAATTCATAAGCGAATATTCAGAAAGTTCAAAAAGGAACATTTTCCAATGCAAAATTGAAGGTCTTTCAGGATCTTGTTCGTGCAAAAAGGTCTGAACCACTGCACAATGCGCGTGATCTTTTGAGTCCTCAGGTGGCACTGCCTAGAAAAGATGTTCATGCTTATTTCAGTAGGACTTAATGCCAGTCAAGACCCATCTCCTTTTGAAAAGGTGTGTGGTATGGGAAAATAAAAAGAATCAAGCAACAGCAGTTGCACTGCTGAGCAACTGAAGTCTAGTATTAAGCAACGACAAAATTTCCAATTGAAAAAAAGCTACACTTAGTATCCTCAGTTCCAAAATGATTAAAAAGCTTCATTAAAAGAAAGGGTAATGTAACACAAATTTTAAACATGCCATTTGTTGACTGTTTTTTGTAAATATAGACAAAATAAGAATTTGATTTCTGCAACACAATCAAGACAATCTGTTCGTCAGTTATGTAAATGGTTCATAAGAATTATCATAATGATTTTGTTTATACTGTGTGGAATTTGCATTTATTGTACAGGAATGAGGTTTGTAGTAAGACCAGAAAAACCTTAACAGATGGTCAGAAAGAAGAGAGGTCACTCACTTCTCTGTTTTATAGAAGATGGCACAGCCGTCCACGTGTTTACGATCAGACTCTGACATGGTCCTGGCTCGCGATTTGGGGCTGAAGAAGCCTTCATATCCATGCTCCTTCAGTTCTACCAAGAAAAAGTTGTAGTACTGCTCCGTCTCCACTTCCTGCTCAAAGAACATAGATAGCTAATTACCTAGAATTTACCCAAAGCCATTTCTGCTGATAAACCACCAGATTAAACATGTAATTTTAAGTGAAAATAAAAAAAAAATTCAAATCAAAGCTTGAAAATGATCATCCTGCTTCTGACCTGTAGGCTGATTATGTCTGCACTGCAATTGAGGATCTCCTGCATGATGGACTTTTTCCTATATTCCCAATTGAGGGCCCATGATGGACAGTAGCCGTAGAGTTGGCGTGTGGCATACTTATCACACAACACATTGTAGCACATCACTGAGAACAGAGCTAGTAAAAACAGAGAAGTTAAAACAGGTGTAAGTTGTATGGAAACATTCGTTTTTGTTATTCCTACATGATCTACTTCCTCAAATCACCAACGAACTGCAACGCCTAAAAATGAAAGGAACAGAAAAGTCTACTATTGCATGGTTACACTAAGCTAGTTTAAAAAAAAAAACTTTAAAAAACAGTAGTGTGTGAGTTTCTTACCCGATGGCCGTGTCCTGTCAGGCTCCTGCAGTGGTACCCAAGAGCGAGGAGGGGGCTGTTCTGTGGAGACTGAAGCAAAAAGTCACATGCACCTCTGAGCACAACAGAATTAAAGTGATTCAACAGAAGAACACCACAAACACACCTTGCACAGAAGTTCAGAAAGACTTAAAGGTGTAAATAGTCATGGAGCAGAACAAAATTACTTATTTCACTGAAAGAAATGTCTGCTTCCTAAAACCAAAATTCTCCAGAAAGAAAAGACTGTTACTGAACATGGCAAAAATGAAACCAAGCTCACCACGTTTAGTGCCTGCTAGATTGTCCAGCAGGTAATTCAGGAGCCGGCGCGTTCCATCTGGTTCCTGGTAGAGGTTCATGATGTCTTGTGCAAGTGGGTTTCCTGTTAAGTCAAAACAAAATTAGCATTTTGCTTAAATGGAATAACTTACACTGGCAAAGACACTGGTAAGTTTAGATTTGTTTTTTTATATCAGTCAATAGACTCTAAATAAGTGCGTTCATATTAAAACAGAAGCAGTACAACTGAACAAAAGCAGTTCTATAAACCTACCTTTTAAACCCAATGTTTGTAACTGAAACAGTTTTCCAAGCTCAAAAGGCAGAACTCGCAACTGGTTGTTATTTAAAAGCAGTTCCCTAGAATGGAAAGGAGAAAAAAAGACATATAAACAAATAAAAATGCAATTTTTAAAATTAAGTAACAACAAAATTAAAACACCAAAAAAACCTCACATTTTTTATTAACAATTTGGATGGTTGCTTTTATAAGCTTATGCAAACTACAAACTGAAATAAACATCAAATGGAATGCTAAAGAATGCAAGGCAGCTAAAACAAAAGGGACAGAATACTGAAACTAAATTACATTCATTCCTTAAAAGTTACAAAACAATATGCAAATAAAACCACACCCTTCATGGACTACAAATGGCAAAGTACAACATACTTTTACCACTGGACTTGATCCAGACTGTTTGGAACAGTATACTCTGCCTTTTCAATTCTTTGCAGAAAATGATTTATAACCACCAAGTGCAGCAGTAATCAAAGCAGCAGAGAGGTGGATATATATTACAACCGGTGACATTAATGGAATTGATCCATCCAACCAAAGCCCTTTGGCAGCCACACATGAGAACAACACTGATATTAGTGAGCACAGGGGGGCAGTCATTAACATCCCCACCAAACAAAAGGGAAACTAATTAGCAAGGCTCTGGTGCTATCCAGAATGACTCATATCATCATGTGTATACTGGAGTTAATAACCTGAGCTAGCAGGAGCGCTCATCTTCAGAGCTAACGGCCAACATTTAAGATAAGCATGTAATGTGTTTTCAAGCTCTTGATAACACTTTTACCAATAAATTCTTGGCCTGTGTAAAATAGTGCTTTCAGTCGCTGACCTGAGAGATACCATGTTGCCTAGCTCGGCAGGCAGGCTCCTGATCTTATTGGACGAGAGGTCCAGGTACACCAGGTTTTGTAGTTTGGCAATGTCAGGCGGGATGCGTGAGAGAGAATTGTCACTGATGTGCAGAGCAGTCAGGTGAGTGAGAGACCACAATGCTGTGCTCAGACTCCTTACTTTTCCTAAATGCAAAATGAATACCATGAGATTTACATTTCAGCATCCTTTAATAAACTGTATACAATTTTTCACATTTTGACCTTCATGTTCAACATAATTTAATTTCACAAAACTAAAAGCAAATACAAACAAAAAGATAATCAACTAAACAGCCCAAAAAAACACAAGGAAACAAGCAGTTATATGCTACATAAAATACATACAACCACTTTGAACAATATACTGAACAGATATAATATACAATCTAAAATATGAATACATAGTACGGATTATATTTATAAATATAAGATAAATGTTAACATTTATAAGTTTATCTAAGTATTATTTGTACATATAAAATAATGCTTATACTACTTATAATTATAAATATGTGTAAGAATATTCATACATATACACACACATACATATGTATGTGTGTGTGTATAAATGAACACATATATAAATGTGTGTATAAATGAACTAATAAATTACCGCTTATCTCCAGCTCGGCCCAGTACGACTTCTTCCCACTGGCTGCCTCCTCACTCGACATTATTGTGTACATCCGCCTTGGGTCAGGCGGATCATATTTTTCCTTGGGCATCCCTGTAATACTAAAAAATAAGTGAAACAATTATTTGGTTGATTCAAAGTGCTGCGAGAGCTAATCGTGCCTTGCTGGAAAAAACATTGTACAGGACAGATTAACAGTAATAACAGCATATAATCTACCACTGTGTAAAATGCAGTGAGATGCACAGATCAAATGCAAGAGGCTTTTAAATCAGACGCCAAGAATGTGGCTATATGCAATTTAAGCCAAGCCCACGAAATTCAAAGCTAGCTCTAAACCCAACAAGCACAGAACAGCCATGGTAGCCTTTTAAATATTTTGCTGAGAATCACTGGGTGACATCCCTGACAAGACCTGCTAAACTAAATTAACAAATAAAGTGGCAGCAGGAAAGACTAAGATTATGATCCACGAAGTGACTACAAGGTGGAGTTAATTGTAATAAAGCAATTCACGTATAATTTGTACTGATTGAAGCCACTTATGATGTCCTCTTTTTAATCAACACCGAGACCTCGTGCAAACAGCAATTGGCTACCACACAACACTAGCTGGCTAAGAGTCAAGCAACCAAATATAACTAGCATGGCTAATAACAGTAAAACGCTCCTGGAAACCACTTTGTTAGCCATTCAACAAATTGACTTTCTTGTATCAAAATGCATATAATTAACTCGTTAATTGTCAGTCAACAGACAGCTAGGCATAAGAACACGCCATCGCTCATATCTTCATAGTTTCTTTCTGAATTTCACTCGGTTTTCCATCTTATTCTTCAACATTTTTCAATGAATGATATAGCTTAAGTGAATAACAACTAGAAAACATCCCCAGGCAAAATATTTCCACCTGCCCGCCGTCGAGTAGCTAGCAAGCATACACGACTCTGAGTTAGCTTTCCAGGCAACGGTATTTATTGAGTTAAGCTAGCTGCTTGGCTAGACGTATAAATAAATACAAATCGCCAGCGAGCTCAGCCGCCGACAAAACCACAGCCACCAACTTACATAATTCTGAATCCTGACTCTAGCTCGGCTATGGGAGAACACTATGAGGCCGAGACACGACACAAGCGAAATCGTTGATGTAAATACTCAAATCAGCAGGTCAAACCCTTAACATATATCGCGCACGAGCGTATGCTGTGCAGTCAACGTCCCATTGTTGAAATTTGGCGAGTTAGCCAGTTAGCCGCTACCTAGCTCACTAGCTAACGTGCGATTTTTCCATTTAGCAAACCAAAGAACAGCCGTAGTTGTCCAATATCGCGTCCGTTAAAATATGTTAGTGCTTTTCTTTAAAATGCAATGAAGTAGACGCTGCTCTCCGTGTCTATTCGGTTTACCTGTAAGCGCATTACCAGTTGACGAGGCTGAGTACGCGTCTCCCTTTGTTTCTGCTCCACTTTGTATCCGCTGCTCTTTCTCACTCAAAGCAAACAACCATCATGGCGGCTCGGAGATTTTTTTTTCCGCCTCGCGAGAAGAACACGCGTTGTCATTGGCTGTTTCCCGACAAGGAGCGCCGTGATTGGTCCGCGCCCTCGCGCGACGCCTCCGCTGTGTGTTTACGCCAGCAGTGTATGGAGAAGAGGAACAGCGAAATGGGTCAGTGTGTAGTCAGGTTTACCAGAGCGCTATCACTCAGTTAACTAGAACCAAAAGGGAAGTTCATGCTGTATAAGGGTCCCTTAACAATTTCAATGGTGGATAATGTTAATTTTGGGTTACATGATCGATGATCATTGAGAAAACCATGCTCCTCAGTTAGCTGGAGAACTTCAGAGAAGAAGTTAGAAGTGCCCAATAAGACATTATATTGGGGTGTTTAATTGATTCCTACTTTGAGAGGTTATTAGGTAACTTGTCCTATGATTCTTAACTTTTAGCTTAATTTATCTGGCTAAATTATATTCACATGGGAAATTTACACAACGAGGAGACTTCAGTATTGCAGAAGAGAATTTCATTACTTTAAAGCTTCCAGTTAACAATTCCTGTTTTTACTACTTTTACTATATTTACTTACATTTTTGTGAAAATTTAGAAAATAAAATTTGGCAGTGGTGAGTTTGCAAAATTTAGGCCCATCATTAGTCCTCCAAACATCATAGCCTCACAAATCATGTGTAAATATTACAGTTTAGTTGTTTGGAAATTAAAACAAAGCCTTGCTTTCCTGAAGTGAAGAAAACTCTTTTCACATCCTGCCACTTGGTAACAAAAATAGACCACATAAAGAGCAACAGTGAATTATTGTTTCTGCACTCACCAACTCAGCAATAACTATCTCCAGGATGATATATGTGTATTCAAGACAGAGGTTAATAATTTTCATTCTTGTCTATTTAAATAAAATAAGAGTTCCATGACTGAGTGAGAACCTACATTTTACTTTGTATTATACAAACAATAGTTACCTCCCATCATAATTTGGATGACCGATGCAATGCTTTGACGTGACACCAGAGGGCAGTGCAGATCTTTTTACTAGATCTGTACTTCCTGTACTGCTTCAGCAGTCTTCCTTATTTTCATCAGTTACTTATACTATGCCTTGAATATATAGAACCTCAAATACACAAGACTAAATAAATAAGTTAAGTACAGACTATAGAGAGTATCTTACTTGGTAGCTAACAGCCATGTTAAAAAGTAATTCTATGATGTACTATAATAATGTATTTGAACAAAACTATATGGAAATGTAGCTCTTTCAAACATTTATTCAACAAAAATATTAACAGGTGTAATATTTGTCTGTGTAGAATGTAAGTACATCACTGGCCTTTACCTGCAAAAGCTTTTCAGTCCCTGAGGCAGCAAAGCAGTCCCACATCATAATAATTTCATTTTTCTCTCTCTTCTCATCTTTCTTCTCTACCTACTTTGGCTGTACAGTAACAGTACATTTTTGAATCATCTGTCCAAAGCACATCATTTCAAAAGACCTGGGGTCTCATTTATAAAACGTAGAACTCATACTAAAAGTGTACTGTATGTGTGCTCAAAAGATGAAAATGACGTACATAAAAAGTCGCTTATATACGATTCACGTGGATTTGCAGCATAATTCGCCCCTACATGCCCTCATTCAACCATACATGGTAAATGAAAATCACCTTGTGCATATTTAAGCTTGTGTGCGGAATCTTGTGTGAGGATCGTTATAGCAATTTTCCTCTGCGCTCTGGAGGTTTGAAAAGGGGGCGAGGAGCCAGCACTTGAGGTGGTCGCTGCTGTCGCCTGCATTTGACAAGAGAAACAGTTGAATGAACAATGAACATTGATGACACAATGACACAATGTTTTTATTACCTTATCAATAAGCCGGTCATCGTGCTGTTGAACCAGGCCACCAGGACCATGTCAGCGTCACAAAAACTTGCACATTTATAGAATGCACATGTTTTCTATTTACATAACTAAATTTGTTTTCATATAGAGTATTTATTGTAATGTGAATGCAGTCAATTACATTTGCGAAAGTGTAAATTGCTGCAAATTTCCTTTTGATGTTGACCTGTTCTCTCACAGTGTAAGGGAACGTAATGTATCGACTAGTCATTTTAATAATCCCATCCAAAACTACAGGTTAAGTGAAGTCATTGTGAACACACCACTGCAGAAAGTGCACCGCAGCAAAATGTGTCCTCTGCATTTTACCCATTACACATGCAGCAGTGGGCAGCA
>JBBIGC010000024.1:9575961-9592059 GCA_037576955.1 Lepidarchus adonis
CAACATCTTAAAGGCAAAATAAAGTGGAATGAAAAAACCTAAAAGAATAAAACAAACTATGATCCAAGAGAATGCCAGAACAACCTAAGATTAAGTTGTTAAAAAGTCCAGCAAAGTATTGGAAGAAGAAAAGTGAGTACAATCGCAACAAAAATTGAGATTGCTTGTGAACGCCAACGCTTTGGTGGCAAAACAAAAAATGTGCATGTTGCAGCCTGAGCAGCCCAGTCTCTCTTCCTATTTGGTAAAGGGCTTGATGTCCACTGCAGACTCTTCTCCCATAGCTGAGAGCACAGTAATCTAGAAAACAAGGAGGAAGTCCCATGAGCAAAAAAACTGATATAATCTCATATCAAGACATTGGATTAAAAGAACAGCCTCAAATTTGATTTACAAATGATTAACAGCGGCATTACCAGCCAGAATAAAAACATTTCACGATCACACCATCTGTAAAAAAAAGCTGAAGCTGAAAAGAGGATGAGCTTCTACAACAGGACTATGATCCTAAACAAACATCAAAATCCACCATGGGCCTCAAGAGACGCAAGCTGAAGGTTTTGGAATGTTCATCACAGTCTCCTGATTTAAACTTTATTGAAAATTTGTGGGTAGATCTTAAAAGAGCTGTGCATGCAAGACGACCAAAGAATATTACAGAATTGGAACCTTTTGCAGGAAGAATGGGAGAAAACCCCAAGTACAAGAATTGAAAGACTTTTAGCTCTAAAAAGTGTTTGCAAACTGATATATTCCAGAGGAGGTGTTACTAAGTACTGATTATGTAGGGTGCACAAACCTTTGCACTGTGCCATAATAATGTTTTTATTTTTTTTATCTTTGTTCAATTTATAACATAAAAAGTAACTATGCATCAATGTTTGCTGAAAATATTGTGCATTTTTTATTTTTAATTTAAAAATGACCAAAATATCTATTGATAACTAATCTATAAATATTGATAAATTATTTATCGAGGGGTGGTCACACTTTTGCATAAGACTGTATGGCCCGTTTCTGATCTGACTGCAGAGTGAGTCTACTGTTTCTCTTCATCTGTTTGCTGCACCAACAATGAACCTCTTTTGCATTCTTTTTTGGTTTGTTAAAACTGTACTGTATTTTAAGCTGTGCATATATATATATTTTTTTTTTATAGAATTTATATTTTTTATAGAATTTATAATCAACTTTATATATATATATATATATATATATATATATATATATATATTAAGTCGATTATAAATTCTCAGATTTAATACAGCATTATGATTACAGTTCATTAGGAACTGGCTGGACTGTCCATTCTCCCTGGAGTGCCCAGCGCTGATTTTCCCAAGAGATTCAGAGAATCGCTGAATAGTTCCTGTCATGTCTTTGCCGTTCTGAGCCGGGGAAAGCTTGTACCATTTAGTTTCTTCCTGTTTTAATGATTTACCCTGTGGCTGCAGCTCTCTGGCCCTGGAGCAGAGAGTTCAACAGTTTTGACTAGATGCAGCTCACAGGTGGACAGCAATGGCAGAATTCCCCTGCAATCAGGTCACACACACAAGCCTACATACGCCCCCACCTCTCTCTCTCACTCTCTCTCACCCCATCTCCCTCTCTGTCTTTCTCCCTCTCTCTATTTCTCTTTCTCCATCTCTCACGCTGTCTCTCTCTCTCCTTCCCTCTCTGTCTTTCTCTCTCACCCCATCTCCCTCTCTGTCTCTCTCCCTGTTTCTTCCTCTCTCTCCATCTCTCTGTTTTTCTCTGTTTCTCTCTGTCTCTCTCTGTCTCTGCCTCTCTCCCTCTCCATCTCACACACGCATACACACAATGACTCACTCTGGGAGAGAGATGAAGGTGAGAATCACACTGTGTGTGGGGTGTGTGTGTGTGTCTGTGTGTTTCAGAGAGAGAGAGAGAGAGAGAGAGAGATTGATAGTGAGAGAATGGGTGAATGAGAGGATGGAGAGAATGAGTGGTCTTGAGATGATGTGTTGCTTGTTCTCCAGGGGGAGTGAGGCTATTTCATATGCTTACTGACCTGCGGCAAACCTGCTGAATGGGGAATAGCAGAAACCGTGGAAAAGAACAAAAATACAAAACTGAACATCAGGGCTGCAGGTCTAGGGAGGGAAGAGTCTTACCAGAGGATCTTTAGACCAAAAGCTGTTTATTGTAGTTAAACAGGAAAAAATCAAACCCTACAAGAAGCATAAACACAAATCAAAGCTCTGAAGAAGAACACTTAGAACCTAGTCCAAAGGTGCATCACAGAGAAGTGTTTGGACCATTCTTCCAGAAGCACATTTGTGAGGTAAAACACTGATGTTGGACGAGGAGTCCGGGCTCAGTCTCTGCTCTAATTTATAGCAAAGGTTCTATTGGGTTGTGGTCAGGACTCAATTCACAGGCTAGTCAAGAAGCATTCAGAGTTCCTTTCACTGGAACAACCCCACACCATAATCCCCCCTCCACCAAACTTTACACTTGGCAAAATGCAGTCAGATAAGTACCGTTCTCCTGGCAACTGCCAAACCCAGACTCGTCCATCAGATTGCCAGATGGAGAAGCATAATCCATCATCTCCACTGCTCTAGAGAATAGCGGCTGCTCTTTACACCACTGCATCCGACACTTTGTGTTGTACTTGGTTATGTATGGCTTGGATGCAGTTGCTCAGTCATGGAAACCTATTTCATGAAGCTCTCTATGCACTGTTCTTGAGCTGATCTGAAGGCCACATGACGTTTGGAGGTCTGTAGTGATTGATTCTGCAGAAAGTTTGCGACCACTGCAGACTATGTGCCTCAGCGTCCGCTGACCCCCCCCTGTCAATTTACGTGGCCGAACACTTCATGACTGAGTTACTGTTAATTGCTTCCACTTTGTTATAATACCAATAATGTTTGTAGAAGCAGTCTGCATGGCTAGGTACTTGAAATTTTACACCTGTGGCCATGGAAGTGATTGGAACACCTGAATTGAATTATTTTGATTGGTGACTGAGTACTTTTGGCAATATAGTACACCTGCCTAGACACTGTTCTACAGAAACAGAGAGTTTCTTACAGTAGTTGTTATATTAACCAGACATGTGAACTGCTTACTGCTTCTAAATGGTTCCTTTCAGGATTTCACATAGCAAAATTCTTCTGCACTGGCCCACACAATCCATTTCCTCTTGCGTGAATACTGTATTGGCCTAGCGTCAGGCCAGATCTGCTTTTCTTGCTTTCTTTTGCCACAGCAGGTAGTAAATGTGCCACAAGTCCGCAGCTCAGCCAGAATTCTCACAAATGTGCTCCCTATCCTTCCCCTACTACTGGTGTCATGTTTACATCTGCTCATTTTAAAATAATTGGCACAACCTGCTGCACTACACCAGGGAGAACCCACAGCAGTGTACTCTGTACTGCCAGAAGCTTCACTGTCCTTGTCTAACACTAAATGTTTGTCTAGGCACTGCCCAGCAACATTTGTATGTCTTTGGGCTCAATGGACTGTCCTGTGTCTGTGTTTTATAGTCTTGGGGGAAAATTGTTTAATTTCACTTAAGTTTGGCCACATATTTTTTTTTTTTATTTTATTGAAAAGATGTAAACAATAAAAATGGAAAAATGCACAATATTCAGCAAACATTAATGCATAGTTACCTTTTATGTCATAAATTGAACAAAAGTAATTAAAAAATATTATTTAAAAAACCCATTATTGTGGCACTCTGCAACCTGCAAATGTTTGGGCACCCTACATAATCAGTACTTAGTTACACCTCCTCTGGCTTTTTAGAGCTGAAAGTCTTTCCATTTTTTTAATGGCCATTCCAAAACCTTCATCTTCCTCTCTTGAGGTCGTCCATAGTGGATTTGGAGATATATTTAGGATTATTGTCCTGTTGTAGAAGCCATCTTTTTTTCAACTTCAGCTTTTTTACAGATGGTGTAATGTTTGCATCCAGAATTTGCTGGTATATAGTGGAATCCATTCTTCCCTCCACCTGTGGAATGTTTCCTGTGCCACTGGCTGCAACACAACCCTAAAGCATGATAGATCCACCTCCATGCTTAATGGTTGGCAAGGTGTTTTTTCATGAAATGCTGCTTTATGATGGGGATGCAGGTAAGGTTTTCTTTGGCTGACTCTTCCATATTTACTTATAACAGCTGTCGCCATGCATCAGATCTAATGAGCTGATTAAGGTCTGAAACCTTCTAAAAAGAATCAGAGACTTTGGAACTCTTTGGGTGCCCAAACTTTTGCACAGTGCCATAATAATGTTTTCTTTTGCTTTTTTTTTTTTTTTTTTTTGTTCAATTTATGGCATAAAAAGTTTTTGCTGAAAATATTGTGTATTTTTTCCATTTCCTAGAGAGACTGTTAACATCGCTTCAATTACAAAATCATCAAAATCTGTTTTTATCAAGGGGTGCGCAAACTTTTGCATAAGACGATGTATATGGTTAAAATATAAATAAAAAACCTACCTGGCTTGATTTAACATACATGTGTAGTTGTTTGCCTATGCCATTTTGATTCCTTGTGTTTGTGCTTAGTTATGTTCTGTGTTACTAGATTAATGTATGTCGCCCTTTGCCTGTCTTTGACTTTGATTATGAATGGCATCTTGGATTTAGTTTCTATTATATTCTATTATATTTGCATAGATTTTTTGTACATAGTTACAACCCATTGTATACAGCACATTAGAGACTGTGGTTAGTAGGAAGTCAAAACCTTTTTTGGTTGCTCTACCTTTTCTCCTGGTTTTGGCTAGTCAAGGAGATAGGAAACCAAATTTATTTTTGATTCTTTCATTGTGTTAAATTAGCTAGGTTCATTTGGCGTTTAACTAGAGGGGTTTTCTTTGTTATTTTGGCCTGGTCAGCAAGAAAAAAATGCAAAATAAAACAGAAACATAGTGTTTTGGAATTGGTCTTGCCAACTTTTTCTTTGTTGTTTTTTCCTTTCCTGTTCCATTCTGATCCTAGACCAGATCATAACACCACCTATATGTATAAAGTTGAATTTGAGTGAATTTTTAAAATAATAATCAATAAATAAATCAATAGAGGCTTACTGGTCATTTCTATTAGTAAACATAATGACTTGATGGCACAATTGTAGGTATTTCCTTCACAGTCTATACGTTTCTCTACAATAAACAATTTCATGCATTTAAAATAAAAATTTAAAATGAATTAATATTTGTAATATATTTCTATATTTCTATACAGAACCCTTTAAGGACGCCCTGTCTAAGAATGTACAGGCAGTGTGGAAATAAGAGTGAGACCACCAGTAACTGTTTTATAAGTAAGTCATGAGTAAATTTGCTGCAAGACTTTAGAGCTACACTACTATTAAATATTCACGTTTGTATCTGAAGTGATATTCCCTTTAAAAGTAACTGAGTTTGAGAACTGTGTTAATAAAATTGTATGAAAGAAAACAAATGTTTGCTTGAGATTAACAATAGATGCTTCCAATTTTAAAGCAATCTTTAGTCATATTAGACATATTACAAACCCTCTTCTGCCATATTTCCCCAAATAAGAAAAAGAGTCTCTGGAGAATTTGCTTCTTATCTGGATCTCATTTGAGTATAAAGAGCTGTTGTCCTCTGCTCACTGATTCTCACTTTGTATGAGTAGACAAGCTCTTTCTGATAAGATTGGAAATGGGGGAATAAAGCTTTAACTCTCAGTGAAATACAACCTCTTCACCCAGCAATCTGACAAAGCTGAAAAGATTCTTTTATTCACAGACTGCCCCAGCTACAAATAACACATTTATCCTCACTTTGGACTCGATGGCCACTTCTTATTGCCCTAGTGAGTGTGAGCATGCAGGTTATGGACATTCAGCTCTGTCTCACAAGCTCAACTCTGATCAGTTTGGTGATATAATGTATTATGCCTCATCAGTGATACAGCTTTCTTGTTTTTGCCAAGACGATGTGAGACATAGCAGTGCCAGTTTTCATGCCAGCAAATTCTACAGCTTAAATCACCTGGAGCACAAAGCATGGACTGATATGATTGCAGTCTTGTCTCTGCCCTGACACTTGTCTCCTCTACAATGCACCGGGTATTGTGTGTCACACAATAACAATGACTAGCGATGGTCTATGGAAAAATGACAATATGATGGCACCCCCTCTGCTCTCTGAGAGATTTGTTTGTCTGTTTGTTTGTTTGTTTGTTTGTTTGTTTATTCCCTTCTAACAACTGCTTTGCATTTTAGGTACATGTGTGGCTGCTTCTCAAAACCATTCCATTATATTGGCAATGCATTTCTTTTGAGATAATACAAGCAGTGTGTGCGATTTAATGCCTGTGTCATCAATGGGTAACTTAAAATACAGTAATAAAATAAAGTCACTACTTAGAAAGTGTGCAATATATTGAAAAACTTTAATTTTACATTACATACAAATAATTAACATGTGTGTGTGTGTTGTCTGGGAGCTTACAGGCCACCAAACTATTAAAATAATGAAACTTATGGTTTCTAATTATCCAGACTGCACTACTATGATCATTTGCCCTTTATAATAATACTTTATTGCACATTTACATGGCAAAAATCAGTTTACATTAGTAGCAATAGAAATATTATGCATTGGTTTACAATTTGGATTCCAATATATATTGCTCCTCAATCAGCCGGCTGTCATTTATCTGTCAATTTGTTTTTCGCAATGTGACGTAGATATACACGCTGCACCTGAAGCAGTCTGCTATTTTAATCATTTCAATTTATCATCTATTTATTCCTTAGACATCCACAGGAAACATCATAGATCATTATGGAGGGAAAACATCAGTCAAATCAAATCAACTCTCTACACCATCTAATTCACTATCAATAAAGTCAAAGCCTAGAGACAGAATTTTACCACTCAACCCTGCAACTCATTTATTTGATATATGACAGCATCTTTCAGGTAAAATAACAATTCACCACACGCTGCAATCATCAAAAGGCAAAGTATTTTAATACAGTCTTATCAGGCACTTATTGACTTGTCCAATTATGAACCTTCTTTTTATGCAGGGGGCTCTTAAGACACGTCGCACTCGACATACAAAGATTCGTGCTTAAGACGTGCTTAAGGATTAAAATAATAAATAAGAATTTCAGCATTTGCGCTCCAAGTTGTGGGATGTGGCAAGTTTCATGATGAGCAATGCATTGTGGACTATGGTAGTGACTGGTGCAGGAAAATAGATGGGTAATATGGACAGAAAAGAGGTGGAAAGAGAGTTGTTTTCTGGGGCTATGTGCCAGAGCAAGAGTTGTCAGCACATATAAAAGTAGAATACAGTTGAATACATATTACATGATTTACGGTAATACGGCGAGAGAGACTCGTGTTAACTATATGCATGCTATGTTGCGCTTCATGTTGTTGTGGGATGTGACATGTTTTATGAGGAGTAAAGCATTGTGGACTATGTAGTGTCTGGTGTGGGAAAAGAGGTGGGTAATACAGGCAAAAAACAGGTGGAAAGAGTTGCTTTCTGGGAGTAGCACATATACAGGAATAGAATGCAGTTGACTGCCTATTAAATGCTTTATTATAATACAGCAAGAGAGACTGGAGTTAGGTATATGCATGTTACACTTTCATGCATGTTGCTGGCTGTTAATATAAAGCCTCCACAGCAGCATTACATGCAAGACTTATATTGAATATCGAATTATGTCACGTTCAGAGGAACGGAAAAGGTTAGAAGACTGAAGCCTTCAATATCTCATTCCCTTTTCCAAAACCATTCAGTAGATATTCATCAATACAGATCCCTGCTTCAAAACAAATTTTGCTGTTTGGATTCAACACCACACCTGCAGCATGTATGTCCAACTTCAACTGCCAGGTGTAGGTGTAATGGATGGCATAAAAATGAACATTTCTCCGCACTCATGTTTCCAAGGAAACACACAAGATAGCAGTCCATCAATTAAAGACCACTGAATGAAAACCCTCGCTGTCCTCCAGGAGTATGCAAATCACTGTCAAAAAAGTGTCATACCTGCTGTTTTTCTTGCAAGGCTTTATGACATATCTGTTGTTCTGCAGAACAGTTGAGCACAGTTGTATTAGGTTTTCCCTTAAAATGTGATATGAAACTGAAATAAATTAATGAGTGTGTAAAATTTCATGATTAGAGTTCCTTTTTTGGACACACTGCACTAAAGTTACTCGCTATGGCTCTGGGATCACACCAGAGTGTGGAACTCTCCTTATGCAGCAACAGTAAAGACTGTGAAAAGAGAGAAGCTTAAACAACCCAACTTAGACCTTAATTTAATTTATTATTTCTGTCATTATTTATTTTTTATTTTAGTGTGAGCAAATTAACTGCAACCCCAACCACTGTATACTGGAAATACCCCAACCACTGTATACTGGGAATACCCCAACCACTGTATAGCGGGAATACCCTGACCACTGTATACTGGGAATACCCCAACCACTTTACACCGGGAATACCACTACCACTGTACATTGAGAATACCCGACCACTTTATACTGGAAATACCCCAACCACTGTATACTGGGAATACCCCGACCACCATATACTGGGAATACCCCAACCACTTTATACCGGGAATACCACTACCACTGTACATTGGGAATACCCCGACCGCTGTATACCGGGAATACGCCAACCACTGTATACTGGGAATACCCGCTGTTTTGAAGAAGTTCTGCCCTACCCATCGAACAATCATAGTCTGGCCCTTGTCGAAATGAATCAATAATCTCCAATCATTCTGCGTTCACACTTCTTGGTGCATTAACATTACGGCAGTTCATGAACAAATGCAATTGCAAACTTAAAATCAAACTTTTGCGCATATGTCATTTACTTTTCTTGTATACTAAGAAGACTAGTCATTTCCAGATGCTCGTTGTGGGAGACCCTCAAAGCATTTATTAGGGGTGAGATAATATCTTCCCCTATATGAACATCTTATATGAACAAATTGTGACAAACACCCCAGTATGACCAGGAAAAGCTTATGGCAGATTTAGGATTGTACACCAGCCTTGTTCAAGAGCAGGATGGAAGAAGCACAATAACGTTTATTACAGTCCATGGGAACCATGAGTCTGGGGATAAATCAAGCCACCTCACCTGATCACAGGGGCCTGATGGGTACACGTGGAAATTTAATAAAAAGTTCTCAAAACAATTGCCTCCTTTGCTGCAAGGCGTGTTTAGTCATTCACTTCAGGAGGCCTCACCATCACCTACACTTATGCAGGCTTTAGTTTTGCTAATGCATAAAAGGTAAAAAGCCCCTAACTGTGCATCTCAATGACTTTTTCCTTAGTACTAGTACTAGTAGTTACTACTACTAGTCCTTGCAGCTAGATTAGACTCTATTACTATCGATTGCTTTAGAAGACCAGAGTGTGTTTTTTCGAGGACAGCATTTATCTACAAATATTAGGAAGGTTCTGTATATAATTCCTACCAATGCAATTTCTATATGTTTTAAGCTCTACAGCAATTTAGCTTCAGAGGAACTTTTATCTCTTTGGTTAGATTGTGTTATTCCTTTCGCCAAGCATCAGTTTGTACAAATATCAAACATTCTGAGCCCTTCAGACTTTACAAAGGTGTGAGTCAGGGATGACCCCTCATTGCTGTTCACTATTGTACCTGAGCCTCTGGCTATTGCACTGAGGACAGACAAGCAATTTAGAGGCATTCAAAGAAGGATTCAAAACAATTGGTTTTATTAAACAGTAATGACCTTCTTTTATTTGTATATGACCCAAAATATTCAACACACAAGTTCACTCATGCACACATGTGACATTGGCTCTGGCAGTAAATTGAACATTGAGAAGTGAATGCACGCCCATTAATCAGCAGGAACCAGAACTATTGACATCCAATATACCTTTTAAAAATTCAATGATATGCTTAAAATATCTAGCCATTAATATTTAGTACTTAAAACTTTACAGCTCAACTAATATGATGAAATCTGACCTTTTACAGATGCAGTCATTTGCCATTATTTGACCTGAAAAGATGCAATGTATAATAATGAACATACTACCCAGGTACATTAAGTTACTATTTCAGTGCTTAGCAATATTTCTGCCAAGATCTTTTTCAATCAAATCAGTGCTATTATCTCTTCATTTATCTGAGCTGGCAAGAAGGCAAGAATAAATAAATAAATAAAAAACATTGTAGAGACATAGACTGCAACACATGTGAATCAATTGATTGCTCCTGGTGTCACATAGTAGCTAACTCATGCTCTGCTTCCTCAATTCATGACATACTGTAGCTCAAAGATTGTGGTGACTAACACCTTGAAAATCTGGAGACAGATAAGGTGTTAAGTAGGGTGGTCTCATATCCCTCAATTGATTCTATTCTCTTTTTTTTACCAGTCATGTTAGACTCTAGGTTTTCACTTTGGGCCAGTTCTGTCGTTTTTAAGAATGACATTATTTTGACTTGAAAACTTTTTTTTTTAAAGATATATCCAGATCCATGACTTTGTTAAAACTCACTGTGAAGTCTTATGATATTCTTATGGTTCTGAGGATTGTTTTATTTCCAGTTTATTCATTTGATTTTTGCATATTCTTTGACTTACCTGTTGTCGGGTCTTTACCCTTGCTTGGATTTGTTTGCTTTGCCTCTGGATTACCTATGTTGTGCCTGTTTGCTCCTGTTGACCTTTTTTTGCAGGATTTTCCCTTTTTTATTAAACTTCCTAATTCTTGCACTTACATTGAAGTCTCTAATTCTCACACTTAACAGTTATAACGTCTTATTGCCAAATAAGTTGACATTAAGCAAAATAAATGGGAAAATGAACTCCACTTAAACTTTTCCAATCAAGTCTTGCAAGATGTTTTCAGAGAAATCAAGTTGTACTCTTCTTGTGCATAACTTATTCATATTAATACAGATCATAGGATTCATTACTGTACAACACTTATTGATACCAGCTGTAATAGATGTTCCCAACCCTGTGATTTGGCTCACATGTTGTCAGGTTCGGGATTGGCAGGAAAAGTGGCAAAGGAATTTTAACATAAGTTTAATGATACGAAAGAATAGGATATAAACAAAATACACAAGCAACACAACAGGGCAAACAGAATAACAGTTTAAGCATGAGGCACATACAACAGGTATAACAGAGATCAGACGAAGAGTGAAGCACACATAAGGAATAAATACAATGAGAAACACTGAACACCTGGACAAGGGGAGGAGCCACGAAGAAGGTGCAGGTGAACAGAGAAAGCTTGGAAAAACACCAGACGCATGACTACCAGGGCAAATGCAAGACAGGAATAGTTACAGTTACACATGTTTTGGTCATACACCAATTGTTATACACAGTCTTGCACCTATAATTTCAGAATTGACACCTTTACTAATATTTCCATTTTTGATGTCCAGACTCTAGGTACACAGTCTTCTTCACTTCTTTTACCTCTCTGAATGTTTTTTATTGTATTGGAAATAATCTTATCCACTATATTTTAAATCATGGCTAACAGATGTAATGTCAATGCTGAAACTTGAGAAGATTACATTTGCAATCCATGGAACAGCAGTTTGCTTCAATAAATGTTGTCATTTACTTTAGGAACCTCAACCCAAATATGTTCCTTTAATCACAGAGGCAATTTCTGCCAAAATCCCAGAAACAATGTAGAATTTTGACTGACTAACCACCCCCACCATCTGCAGACACAAACACACTGTCTTTCTTTTTTGTTACCACATGAATTTTGTTGTTTTTAGGCAGTCAGAATCATTAAGGGGTCCTGGGCCAGGAACACATAAGTAAGTACAGGTTGCAGGAAAGTGGGAAGAGGACATTGTGCTTGAATTCATGAAATTGGACCAGTCTCAGACTTCCATTGGATAAAAATTTGTATCATCAAAACCGTACCATTATGTGGTGTCATTGGCCCCTTGGCATTTTTCAGAGCGTCATGGGTCACAAACAGAGAGGGAGGGGTGATGCTAATGGAACACATGAACGACACACCACTGTAGGCCAAGCAAATCCAGGCCTGAACCCAGAGAAACCAAATTCTGTCCCGAATGCAGCAGTGGCTGCGTACACTGTGCACAGACCCAGAAACGCAGCCCTAAGTGTGGAGGATGGGTGTATACTGTGGGGGAGCCGGGTAATAATACCACCTCAAGGGAGAGAGACTATGATTGAAGAGTTGCATAAGCCTCATCAGGGAGTTTCAAGGATGAAAGCGTTGGCTTGTAGCTGTGTGGGGTGACTGAACGTGGACACAGAGCTAGAGGCAACAGTGCACAGAAGTCATGCTTGTCAGTCCAAAAAGCCACCCCAGCAGCAGCACTAATGCATTCGTGGGAATGACTAAACCAATCAGGGATGGGGCTGCATCTGGATTTTTGTGGGTCAGTGTTGGGAAAGATGTTTCTGATCATCATTGATCCCCACTCTAAGTGGGTTGAGTCCCACACAGTTCAAGCCATAAAGTCAGCTAGAAAGAAGTTGTGGACCAGGCATAGAATGCCAGCCATTCTGGTCAGTGATAATGGGCCAAGCCTGGTCAGAGCTGAGTTTAAACACTTAAAAAAGAATGGCATAAAGCATGTCATTACAACACTCTACCACCCATCCTCAAATGGCTGTGCAGAGTGTGCAGAGGGCATGTTCAAGGAAGGAATCAAGAAGATTTGGAAGGGGAGTGTGGAGACAAAGCCATGCAGGTGGAAAGGAGACGTGCAGAGATACAGCCGTCATAAAACAATCCATGATCTGTTCCATCAATCTTCTAAAAGCGAAGTAAAGTGAAGCCAGACTTTAGATTCAAATGTGCCTGAGCATCTCTCAGCCAAGCTTTCTCTGTGTCTCGCTGTTGTTACGTTACTCAAGCTTCCCTCGTGTCCTGCAGCACCACCCAGAGGAGACATGAAGTAGCAATGCCGATAAGTCAAATTGACGGTGAGTCTTTACTAATAAAAATATCGATTTTGTCATCGCCATATCGTGTGAGCAAGGACAACGATATATCACCATATCGACATTTTTTCACACACCTATTTACATCTCTCTTAGGTGTTTTTTTTATACTCAGTCATGTTACAAGATTACTGCCAATTAATGTAATTTACAGCAAAATTTCCCTCCTGCTGTTTGTCTTTAGTATGACTTACATTTCTAGCCCTTATTTGCCCCATTCAAACTTTTTGATACATGCTGCTGCCATCAAATTCAATATTAATATTTGTAATGTAATAGCAATCTGTCTCACTTCAACATTTGATGTTTTTATGTTCTGTTTCTGTTGAACAGAAAGTCTGATAGACGCACTGATACCGCACCCCCCATCCACCAACCCCAATCCTCCCCTGACCCAAGGTCTCCGGTGCGGTTGATGGATTTCAGACTCTATCTGGAGGAATCTTTCTGAGGCCCAACGAATTCCTGAAGTGTGGGCTGGGCGGGTCTGACCTGGCACCGGGTGGCTGTCGGGAAAGAGTGGCTGTCGCTCACATGGTCTGTCATTACCCTTTTCCCTCCCTGTTGCAGATTGTCATGTGTCATCTATGTGCTCTGGTACTAAGGTGTTTATTTTTGCTGTCTCACACTGCCTATTGGAACAGAGTGAAAGAAGCTCTTTTTATCCATCTTCTCTCCTCATGGTAGCCAGTATTTTCCTATTTCCTCGCTACTTCTCGACTGACCTGTCTATTTCCCCAAAGTTCTGTGTATGTATTGTCGGAGAGGTCCAGTTTCAGTGCATGTAAAAGTGTATCTGACAAATAAAGGCTTATCATCATCATCATCATCATGTTCTGTGAATTTTAAAAAATACTGGTATATGATATTTAAAATTAGTTTTTTACATTTACACAATGCCCCATTTTTTGAAAAAAGGGATTATATATTAAGCAAATTATTTTTATAATGTATTTTTTAATTGCTTATATATATATATATATATATATATATAACACTACAGACAATTCATGAACACAAACTCTGGCCATAAATACATGACACACATCAAAACAGATTTTTGGGGGGATATTTAACCCATTGGTTGTTTTTGTTATTTTGAACAACTGGCAGAATGCTAGCTCTCTGTATTTCTATTTACATTGTTAACTCAAGTATTATCAATGACATTGCTCAGACCACCATTTGACAGTGCACACTTTTGCCTAAGTGGTGCAACATAATCTAAGAACTGACAATAAGATGGATTCTAATAGGGGCCATGGCAGGAAGGAATCAATCCATTTGATGCAGTGATTGATATCTCTGTTGAGATGAATCCCAAGTGCATAAATCAACTCTCTGATATGCCACAAGCTGACAGCAGTGAAGGTTGGAAAACAATGACATTTTTGAATACAGAATCAAATCTTTCATACTTCCTAACACTTTGTGAATGCACATTTAGACATATAGCACTGCCATTAATTTAGTGAAGCAGATGCAAACAGACCAATTAATCTACTGAGGTATCCATGTTAGAGAAAAGAGTCACCTTTCATGGTTGGTCTATTTTGGTGATGAATTGGAATCTATTCATATGTTGTGGGACATTGCACTCTTAATTTCAGATAGTGTGAGATTTGACAGAAGCAGTGGTGTTTTTTTAACTTGGTTGGAGCCTCTGGTATTTTCAAACAACATACAAATTCATTAATTCATTCATTAATTCAACACCAGAGCTGGGATTCAGAAAGCAGTAGTAAATCCTAAACCATACTCACATACAGTATCTCTCAAAAGTGAATAAATCCCTCACATGTTTGTAAATATGTTTACATAATAATATAAAAAAAATTATATTTTTGCATGGGACAATACTGAAGATATGATGGAAAGTAACCAGTGTACAGTTAGTATAATTTACTGTCCCCTCAAAACAACTCAAAACACAGCCATTAATGTCTAAATTGCTTGCAAGTGTACACCCCTAAAGTGTACACCCCTAAAATGTACACCCCTAAAGTGTACACCCCTAAAGTGTACACCCCTAAAAGTGGTGTTATTGCTCTCGCACTTTCTCATACTGGTCACTGGAAGTTCAACATGGCACAGACCTCTCTGAAGATTTGAAAAAAGAATTGTTGCTCTACATAAAGATGGCCTAACACCCTGAAACTGCAGCACAATGGCAAGACCATACAGCAGTTTAACAAAACCGGCTCTACTTGAAACAGGTCTTGCCATAGTCGACCAAAAATGTTGCATTGCAAAAGCTCAACGTCATATCCAGAGTTTGTCTTTTGAAAGTAGATGTATGATTGCTGCAGAGGATGAAAGGATGTAGAGGTAGGGGTGGGGGGATCAGCCTGTCAGTGCTCAGACCATATGCCACACACTGCATTACATTGGTCTGCATGGCTGTCATCTCATAAGGAAGCCTCTTTTAAATATGATGCTCAAGAATGCCCACAAACAGTTTGCTGAAGACAAGGATTACTGGAACCATGTCCTGTGGTCTGATCAAACCAAGAGAAACTTATTTGGTTCAGATGGTGTCAAGTGTGTGTGGCGGCAACCAGGTGAGGAGTACAAAGACAAGTGTGTCTTGCATACAGTCAAGCATGGTGGTGGGAGTGTCATGGTTTGGGGCTGCATGAGTGCTGCTGTGACTGGGGAGCTATAATTCATTGAGGGAACCATGATTGCCAACATATACTGTCATCATGATCCCCTTCCTTCAGAAATTGACCCACAGGGCAGTATTCCAACATGATAACAACCCCAAACACAAGACCACTGCCTTGCTAAAGATACTGAGGGTAAAGCTGCTGGATTGGCCGTCTGTGGGGTATACTAAAATGAAGGTGGAGGAGTTCAAGGTCTTTAACATCCATCAGCTCTGCAATGTTGTCATGGGGTAGTGGAAGATGAATCCAGTGGCAACCTGTGAAGTTCTAGTAAACTCCATGCCCAAGAGAGAGAAGGCAGTGCTGGACAGTAATGGTGGTCAAACAAAATATTGTTTAATAATCCATAACACTGAACATCCATAACAGTCTCTCTCTCTCTCTCTCTCTCTCTCTCTCTCTCTCTCTCTCTCTCTCTCTCTCTCTCTCT
>JBBIGC010000024.1:9592159-9612483 GCA_037576955.1 Lepidarchus adonis
TTATTATTATTATTATTATTATTATTATTATTATTATTATTATTATTATTATTATTATTATTATTATTGTTATTATTTACAAAACACCTGTTAATGTGTGATAACCAGTGATAACAGAATTTAAGTCTGGACCTGGACTCAGTATCCAGAACTGAAGACTTCTCATACAGTACAGCATCACTACCATTCAGTTAGAGCTCAGCTCAGCTTCATTAATGTCATCCCAGTTCCCTTTTGATTATATTTGCAGGTTTTACAAACATGTTGTTCAACAAAGATCAGGCCTGTAGGTTCATATTTCTTTATAGTCTAGATGTGAGTAAGCTGTGCATCTCCTCAACAGTGAGAAATAAGCTCTTTTAAACTGTTTTTAGTGTCTTATTCACTTTAAAAACATGGGCTGCTCCAGGGTGATTTGCTGTAGAACAGACAGAACTGAAACTCTCATGTTCCATTCATTCCTGTCTGTCAGATCTGGCTATGTAACACAGGACTGAGTGTCTGCATTCGCTGACTGAGCTACTTTTTATCCCCATTAGCTGAAGAAGTTAATGAGTAACGATGAATTAAGGTAAAGGGGTAAAGACTCACGCAAATGTCACCCGTAGCTCCAGAAAGACTTGCTGGTCCTTCAGCACTGAGCTATCTTGGTCCAGAGACAGGGGTTGCTGTGGGATTGAGAATTTAAGAGAAAACAGACACTAGACATGAGTACTCAAATGACAAAAAGGGAATTTATTTTTATACATAAAGACATTTAAGACATATTTTGTATCGTTTCAGCACTAAGACACAAACCTCATTACCAGAAAAATTGGAACATTTTGTCAAATGTAAAAAAAAAACCCGTGATTTGTTCATTCTCCTACACCTTTGTTCAACTAACAAAAGTACAAAGAAAAAAATCACATGGTTTTCACTGACCAACTAAAATGTCATTTTTGTAAATAAATTTATCATTTTAATTTTACCATGACAGATATTGGCTCCTTTTGCTGATAACAGTCTGGATGGTCCATTTTGTGTTTGTCCTGGAGAAAGTAATGTCTCAACATGGACTCATTAGACCACAGCACATGTTTCCATTGTCTGTCAGTTAATCTGAGATTCCTGGAGAACCCAGTTTTGTACTCATTTTGTACTCTACACATTTTTTGTACATTTGTCAGTTAAGCAAATGTTTAATCTTAATTTTATTACAATTTAATATAATATAATATATAATATTTATTACAATTTACAAAATGTAACAACTTTTCAAAAATGGGGTTTTTACATAAAACAAAAAATATGTAATTTATAAACAGTCTTATGCAAAAGTTTGGCCACCCCTTGATATATAACACATTTTGGTCATTTTTTAATTGAAAAGATATAAACACAGTCTCTCTAGGAAATGGAAAAAATACACAATATTTTTAGCAAACACTGATGCATAGTTACTTTTTATGTCAGAAATTGAACAAAGATAAAAAATAAAAATATTATGAAACTGTGCAAAAATTTTGGCACCATACATAATCAGGATTTTTTCCCATTCTTCCTTGCAAAAACCTTCTAGTTCTGTAATATTCTTTGGTCGTCTTGCATGCACAGCTCTTTTAAGATCTACCCACAAATTTTCAATGATGTTTAACTCAGGAGACTGTAATGGCCATTCCAAAACCTACAGCTTCATCTCTTGACGTTGTCCATGGTGGATTTTGAGGTTTGTTTAGGATCATTGTCCCTTTGTAGAAGCTCATCCTCCTTTCAGCTTCAGCTTTTTTGCAGATGATTACAGTGTTTCCTGTGCCACTGGCTGCAACACAACCCCAAAGCATGATAGATCCACCCATGTTTAATGTTCAGCAGGATGTTCTTTTCATGAAATGCTGCTCCTTTTTTCTCCAAACATGCCTTTGCTGATTGTGGCCAAATATTTCATCTTTATATATTACATCTTAACTTCATCTGTTCACAGAACTTGTTCCCAAAAGGCATCAGGCTTCTGTAGATGTTCTGTTGCATACTTCTGACATTGGATTTTATGATGGGGACGCAGGTAAGGTTTTCTTCTGCTGACTCATCCATGAAGAACAGTGGAACGGTGCACCACCACTCCTGAGTCTGCTAAATCTTCCTGCAGGTGTTTTGCTGTCAAATGGGGATTTTGATTTGTCTTTCTGACCAACATGAGTTTTCTTAATCTTCCAGATCTCATCTTGACTTCAATTCCCCTGAACTGCTCCCCATGAGTGGTTCTTGGCTCTTGGACAACTTCTGTTAAATCTCTCTCTGAAATCTTGCACCTGATCATAGCCGGTTCATGGTCAAATTATGTTTTTTCCACTTTCAGATTATGGCCCCAACAGTTCTCACTGGAACCTTCAGTAGTTTTGACATTCTTCTGTAACCAGTGTCATCAGTTTGTTTTCCAATAATAAGGCTGCAGGAGTCTTTAGCAAGCTCTTTGTTTTTACCCATCGTGAGATGTTTCTTGTGTAACACTTTGTTAATGAGACACTTTTTATAGGCCATTAGTTGGAACTGAACCAGCTGATATTAATTTACACTGAGTGGCAGGATTGCTTTCTACTTATGGATAGATTTTGACTTTCAATGCCTTTTCGCACTGTCCTTTCTTCACGTGTTCAATACTTTTTCCCTGAGTCATTCAGTTTTATTACACATAACCTACAGTAATGTATGGACATCTATGGCGTGATTTCTTTACATGTACAGATTGGATGGGTAGTTACAACATCTGGTGAGAATTTCGTTTCAATAGCTCCTTTAGAAACATATTTACTTAGAAAATTGGTGATTGTGTTCAATACATATTTTACCTGCTGTATATTTTTGCAGTGTATAATTCTATGTTCACGCTCAATAAAAATGAGGCTTGTTATGGACTTACCTTATCTTTGTCTTGCAGGTAGATGTCAGAAAGAGGAAGACCTCTTTTTACACAAAGGCCCATCAGCATGCTGCGGATAGTAACACCAGGCCGAGCAGGGGTCAGTGAGGCTGTGCCATCAGGCAGGAACACACAGCAGTACTTATCTGCCCCAGCCTTTACTGCACTTCCTGCATCAGTAGAGCGAGCCACTAACTGCATTAACAAGCATGCATACACAAACGACTGTTAGACACACTCTGTCTGGACCTCTACTTTGAATATACAATTATAATGATGCTCCATAGAACAAAGTTTGGGTCAGCTCACCTCTGAACTTCCTGGCCGCACTATAGTCTGTGACTCTGTAACAAGATGAAGATCAGAATAATCTGAATAATGTAAGAACACAATGATATCTTCCCCTGACAACAAAAGGCCAAGATCAGCTAGTTAAACTTAGGGAACACTCCAATTACTTTCTTTATTTACACTCTTTAGCTGCTCTTTTACACTGTGTACACATTTTATATTGAATGGGCCAATAAAAAGTCCTTAAATAATTTAAAAGAGCATTCGTTACATCAAAGTCCATTACAGTTTGTTTTTTCATGTAAAGTGTTTCAGCTATGACAACAGCTATGGTCCTTGTTAAAGATTATTCCATGTTATTTTGTTTATTTTTACTCACCTCCCCATGATTCTCTCTTTTCTTTACGCTTCTCCCAGCCCATCTTCCCCTGCAGAGTGCCTTTCCTTCTCTCTACCACATCATCCGCCTCCGTCCCTGAAGTTTTACCAAACTTAACCTTTGGCCTCTATGAAAACATTTGTATGAACATACAAACATATGTAACCAAATATAACAAATACAAAACATCCAGGGTCAATGAACAGGAACAACAACTCTTTTTTATCTTATCTTTATGATAAGTTATAATACCGTTTTAAAACTGTCATTTTGTTTGTAGATCTTGTTTTTTGTTTGAAGTCTTTTATGTTTTATTTGAAGATAAGAAACATGGAACGCAAATATGCGACTCTCTCTCTAGAGCAGTGATGTTTTGGGGCTGTCGCTGGGCAACATGTACTTTCAACTGCCTCCAAAGATTTTCTATGGGGTTAAGATTTGGAGATGGGCTAGGCCACTCCAGGACCTTGAAATGCTTCTTACAAAGCCACTCCTTCATTACCTGGGCGGGGTGTTTGTTTCCACCCCCATGCTTCACAGTAGGTATGATGTTCTTTGGATGCAACTCAGCATTCTTTCTCCTCCAAACATGACAAGTAGAGTTTTTTGTTTCATCTGACCATATGACATTCTCCCAATACTCTTACTGGATCATCCAAAAGCTCTTGAGCAAACTTCAGACAGGCCTGGACATGTACTGTCTTTAGGATTTGAGTCCTTGGTGTTGTAGTGTGTTACTGATGGCAGCCTTTGTTACTTTGGTCCCAGCTCTCTGCAGGTCATTCACTAGGTCCCCCCGTGTGGTTCTGGGATTTTTGCTCACCGTTCTTGTGATCATTTTTGTCCCCACAAGGTGAGATCTTGCATGGAGCCCCAGATCTTCTAATAATAGCTTCGTTCTTATTAATGCCTGTTTCCAATAAACGTCGGGTTTGAAGAGTTGTCGCAACAAATAGACGCCGGGCCAATATTAGAAGATATATGGTATATATATATACTCCACATACTGCATTTTTTCAATTTAATCTTTGCACTGAACCTGGTTTACTGATATTGTTTCCCCAGGTGTAAGGGTGGGCAGCTCTCCCTGATTGGTGCTCTCCCTGCTCAGACACACCTGGTTCAACTCACCTGTAAATTGCCAGAATTAGTGAGCGTGTTTGAGGGGAGCTACCAAACAATCCTCCAGGATTGGACTTGTCCACCCCTGCTCTAGTGTCTTGATTCTTTGTTTATCCTAGTTTTCAGAATCCCTGAGTCATGTTACCATCTGTGGTTTTAGCTTCTGTGACTGGTTTACGTTGACTGGTTTCAGCTATAGGTGTGGCTTGATTATGTCTTCCAGCTTGTTCTTTGCCCTGGACTGTGCATATGACAAGGATTCTTTCTTTGGTTCTGTATTATCTGACTAATTTGAAAATCCTATTATTTTTTTATTGAAAGTGAACATGTTTGTGCACCACACAAGGTTTGGTTGGTGCATTTAAACTGTGAAACCCTCATACAGTCCAAACTGCATTAAACTCTGAACCTCCAGAAGTGATCTATTATCTGATATCTTATTGATATCTTATCATGTTCCCAAATAAAGGGAAAGCCAAATTTTCCTCACTTTTGTAAAATAAATGAGTTTAATGTTGTATTTAACCATAACCATATAGTTCCATTTACAAGGTTGAGTAGTGAGTAATTTTCTAAGGAATAAAGAGAGACTGGAAAATGGTAATGCAAAAATGAATTAAAAAAAAAATAAGTGTACCTATATAAAAATATAAGAAAAATCTGTGAAATGGGCTCTTGGTTTTACCCCTCTTCCTTACCTCTTTAGGTTTCTGCTCAGGTTTGTGCTGCTCTCTGGTTAAGGGGCTGCTGTGCCTAGTGGTGACGTTTAGTTTGGGGCGCTGACCTGGCTCTGGCAGTGGCCTGCCCTCTACATTAGCCAGCATGCAATTCTGATAGAGCTGTGAGCGCACAAAGCGAGTATAGCTGTCAAACTTCATCAACTTGAAGATCTGTGAGAGCAAGGTGGGAGGGTGGGAGAGAGACAGAGAAAGCGAGAGAGACAAAAATTGATGGTTAAGAGTACCTCAGATTAAGTGAGTCATGACATAGTTTGATTTTGATTATGTCATAGCTTTTGAGTGTCACATAATGTTAGAATGTGCTTAAACATTGGCGGATTTCTTTATTGTGTATGAAACTGTACGATTTATCAAGTTAATTGGTTCATTGGAGTCATCAACACATAGGAACCCTTCCATGCTGTAACCCCTTCCACATATAGTTGGCATTGTTTTGTGTTCAAGCCCCATCAAGCTCTTTATGAGCTAGAGGAGGTGAGTAACCATGTACTAGACTATGCAGGAGAAAACTGCTTCAGGAATGAAGTTGGGAAACAATGCACTAGTATGTTACTAACGCAATGCAGGTGATGTAATGGTAATGTTGTGCAGCACTGTGAGAAAATCAGAGTTCGGACTAGATTAACCACAGTAATCAGGGCTATAATTACTATAGAAAGGTCCTCACACGTGGTGTCACATCTACAGTTAGAGCAGAACTGAATGATAGCCTGAACAAGACTCTGAGGGGTCAACTGTCAAAAGGGAGCTGAAACCTCCTATAGATAAGAAGGGCAACATCATGAACAATACAACACAGAGTGCTCTGTGAAAAACTGTATTGTAGGCTCTTTGGAGTCTCCTTAGACTCTGCTGGATGCTTTTTACATGGTTTGTTATTGCTTTTTTTTACAGTGTAACCAGTAAACAGTAATGTAACCACACATCATCACTGCAAAAAAAAATATTGTGAGGAAATATGCAGCACTGACCAACAATACAACAATTTGCCCTTACAGCACAGCATAGTTCAAATCCATGATTACACATTTGGTTTCCCTTCTTTTCAGGATAACAAACATCCTAAACCAGGACATGTCAGCCAGGGGAAAAACAGTGGATATGTCACAGATATGTCACAGCAAACAGTTGAATAATCACTATAAAAACACCAGGAACTCATTCAAACCCGAAGCTGCACTGTTGCAGTTTGTGTTATATACACACACTAGTGTTGTATAAGAAATCACCACCACACAACATGCAGAGAACCCTGCTTTCTGTCAAGATTTCTGTTTTAAGATGGAAACTAAAGGCAAATGGGAGGTTGTGTTAGATTTCTTTACATTTGACCAGTATTTCCAACTGATATTCATGTTTATTGTATTCTGGAAGAGCAGAGAGTGTAGGCAAAGCTGAATATTTGCAGTGGATATTATGCAAAGCTAAAATGTTTGCATATTAATTATTTATGCCGTGTGTAAACCTGGAGAAATAAGTGTCATATTCTTCTGTGATGCTTTAACTTGCATTCAGTTAATATCAGTTAAATGTAAATGAATGTTATGTTGAATGTAAAAGCTTTTTTAAATCTATTGCTTAAACCTAACCTTCACTTTAAGCCTAAATCTAATCCTAAACATCAGCAGAACTGTAACGCAGTTCATAATCAGTGTGGTTCTAAAATATGCGTATATGATACGCCTCTCAAAATAAAGCGCAACCCATTTCCTTTGGTTTAATATTAAGAGAAAAAAAACATGTTTGTGAGATATTTTTGATTATATCAATGCCACTGTTCAACACTGAGAATGTTTCATTATGACGATGGCATATGAGAAGGTGTACAGAAGAAAAATCTACTGTTCGTTTAAAACAATTTCAATTTCAGGAAAATCCCATAGTTTCATTTATTTAAAAGAACACAATTTCTCTAACTCTTTGTCTTGTCACTTGTCACTCTCTTTCTGTGGCCTTGTTTGGATTACATAGAGTGGGACAAAAAAGTATTTGGCAGCCACCGATTCTGCAAGTTGTTTCAGCTGTTCCAGGAAATCACATATAATTTTTTAAAGAATTTATTTGTATAATGAAAATAAGTATTTAGCACCTACAAACAAGCAAGAATTCTGACCCTCACAGACCTGTTATTTCTTCTTTAAGAAATAAGCTCTTCTATCCTCCACTTGTTACCTGTATTAATGGAATCTGTTTGAACTCATTATCTGTATAATAGACACCTATCCACACCTTCAAACAGTCAGACTCCAACTTCCACCATGGCCAAGACCAGAGAGCTGTCTAATGACACCAGGAACAAGATTGTTCACTGCACAACACTGGGATGAGCCAATCTACAATTAATCAGCACTTTGGTGAGAAGAGCTCAACTGTTGGAGCAATTATTAGAAAATGTAATAAATACAAGATCATTGACAATCTCCCTCGACCTGGGGCTCCATGCAGGATCTCACCTCGTGGGTACAAATGATCTTAAGAACGATGAGGAAACAGCCCAGAACTACACAGGGGGGAACTGGTCAATGATCTGAAGACAGCTGGGACCACAGTAACAAATGTTACTGTTAGTAACACACTATGTCGTCATGGACTAAAATTCTGCTTAAGTCAGCACATGTACAGGCTCATCTAAAGTTTGAAAGTCTGTGTTGCCCAGTGACAGCCCCAAAACATCACAGCTCTTGAGTAGATCTGCATGGAGGAATGGGCCAAAATACCAGCTACAGTGTGTGCAAACCTGGTGAAGACCTACAGGAAACATTTGACCAACCAAGGTTACATCAAGGTATTGAGGTGAACTTTTGTTATTGACCAAATTCTTACTTTCTGCACCATTTACCAAATAAATTCTTTAAAAATCATACAATGTGATTTCCTGAGTTTTTTTACATTCTGTCTCTCACAGTTGAAGTGTATCTATGATGAACATTACAGACCTCTCTCATCTTTTTAAGAGGGACAATTTGCAGAATCGGTGGCTGCCAGATACTTTTCTGCATCACTGTAAATACACTTTCCCATTAAAATTTGCAGTGCACATTGTGGAAGCTTTGGCATTTCATTTCATTTGAAGTAAGTTAAATGTAACATGTACAAATTAGCAGATAGCCAATTGTACTTAGCTTCTATGATGATGATATGTGCTGATAGCTGCAATTTAAGGCCATGAAGTAGATTAGAGATAAATAGACAGTTTTCTCAAGAAATACATTTTCTGCAAATCTGTTATCACTTCATCTCTACAAATTGTAAGACAGTATCATTTGCAACTGTCATAAAACGTCATATGAGAAAACATTACATTTAATACAGGTTTTAATTACAGCTATTGTGAAGCTTTACACTGGTTATGACATGTTCACATGAGGTAAAAAGCTACAAGAGTTTTCAAAAAGTTTATAAAAAACATTTATAAACATTTATAAATTCATCCTAGTTATAAGATGATGAACTGTTCATTTGTCCAGATGGATTTAATGAACAAAGTCCACCTCCCTCTGAAGCTTATATTTTGTATTGTACATTTCTAGGCATTCACTACAAACTCTTGGCAGCTGAAATCATATTAAATCTTGACAGTATGTCTAATATTTCTCATTCTAAGGTCACTTAAAAATATATTAAAAATTATAAACTAATTAATAATTAACTTAAATAGTTTTATATAGAGAAATTTTATTTTTGGGATATAGTTTGCTTGTTTTATATATAATACATTAAACAAGCTAAATTATCTCTGTAGAATACATAAAATGACTTAAAATAAGTCAAATGCAAAGAAAACGTCTTGCTATATTCATAACACAATCTCAATAGAAATTAATGAGATTTAAGATGATTTCACTTCTCAAGCTATTATTTTTATCTAATGAGGTTTCCAGTACCTGTTGTTGAGCATTTTGGAAGATATCAGGGTGAGGGTTTTGGATGTCCTTTTCCTCTACTCGAACTTTGTCATCAATATTAATGGGAGTGGTTGCATTGCTGGACAGGAAGCTGTTATAGATATGGAGAGCCTCACTGTTCAGCTAAGACAAATCAGAACTGAAATTAGTTCAACCATTTTTAGGAAAAAAAACTTAATTCATCGATCCATATGATGTATTTCCAATGTATTTCTTAGACATGAAACCAAAAAGCACATATTTGCTACAGTATGAAAAAATTCCTTATGTTGTACCTTTGCAGTATTGCTGACCGGTATCTTGCGGAAATGCTCACATGCAAGCCAGAACAGGATGTTCTCCACACTGACCTCTGATTTCAAAAATGCCTGTTATAAGATTATAAACCACATTTGGATTAGACATTGACCACATACGGCAAGTTAACATTCGGCCATATCATAGTCTCTATCAAAGGTTTGACAACAAAACAAAACCACGTTAACAGTTTTCCCTACATACAAAAAAAGAAATGTATATGTTTTGACCTGGAGAAATGTTCCCAACAAGTAATGCAGCAAGAAGTCAACATACATGCCTATTATACAACGTTGTACTATTAAATATTCTCAAACAGACTTGCATCTTGTATCCACTCCTGCACGACAGTGACGCTAAACACCTTGAAGCTGAAAAGGTCTTCCATTATTTTTTGATAACAGTAAATCAAACATCACTAAAAAACACCAAGTCTATTTGAGTTTACTTGTCTACCAATGAAGCCATTTGCACAATGCAAACACTGGCTAGAGGCTTCCAATACTAGCTACATTAGCCTCATAGCTCCCATGCAACTACAGAGGCAGGCTTATACAACTTACTTTCTGACTGGTATTTGTTATATTCTAAAATATGATTGGTCTAAGCAATATTTCTTTAAACAAATATAATCATCGACACTAGCAATATCAATAATGAAGGACAGACTTCCATTCAGACTGCTGCTGTATTACTGTTGGCTTAATCATTCACAACGCTTCCCTAGCCACAACATAAAAATATGAAAGCATGCTTTATGTTTTTGCATCTGCCCCCTTTACCTCCTCAGCAAGCTGCCCACCCCCACTCTTCACCACAATTGGCATGACTCATTACATGGGCCTATTCCTTTTCCCAGTCAGTGGCTGAACATGTGAGTCCAGAGTTAATCTGGGACTTGAAAGATTTTTGTTGATACAAGTCGATCGGCTCAGCAGGGAAACCACAGCTACTCTTAAAAGCACAGTTCAAATTAATTCACAACTGAGAAGTGCATCGTTTAGAAATGCAGCCTTGACTCCCTCTGAAAAGCAAAGCTTTTTTTCCGAGTGCTCAGTGAGATGCTCACTTAGAAATGAATTAAAGTGATTGATCTTCATTCTTTCCTGGTAAGTGCTGTGATAAAAAAAAATTCTAGATTAATGTATTGCATATCAGAAGCACTTCCTCCTCATCAAAGCGCCGTTCTTGAACTAAACCCACTATGAGCTCATGTCCATTCAGTCCCCTATGACTCATCTTCTAGTACACTCATCTTCAGCATACTCTCATACACTTATAAACGTCTCGGTTCATTAGGGATGCTGAGAGGAGCGGTAGCATTGTGAAAGGGATTTTAGATGAGTAAGTGTTCAAGGTTAGTGTTCATTTAACTGGCAAAAGTGATGGTTTAGCCAAAAACCTATTTTGCACACTTTCCCCTAAACCCAAAATGGAATTTATCTGCCAAGATGTGTTTGGTGTCTGGTGTTTGCTTCTTTAATGTTTGCTGGAGCACCGATGCTAATGTGGCTAACAACAAATGGAAATGTATAGCTTACTTAACATTGTGCAAAGTGTCTGAACAAATCCTAAAACTTGCCTGAAACCCCTTTGACTTGTTAAATAACCTCAGATGCAGTTTCTAACACTATCTGCTATTAAGTAAAACTACATGAAAGTGACTATTAAATTCTACAAAATAAGTAATATTCATTGGTGATCGTTTTTCAGTTCCATTAAAGATAATGCTGACAATATATAATAAAAAACTAATGTCAGTTTAAAGATGTTGAAAATATGATGGATTATTTTCATCTACAAAGATCATTTGCCATTTTCGAACGGACCAAAATCAATCAGTATGATCTAAAAGGAAACTGTAGCACCTGATGTCATTTAACAACGTATTGTTTAGTTGAATTTGCCCCAAGAAAGATCTGGAAATGATAAGGTAAACCCACTTACACATAAAATCTAAATGTAATAATTTTTTTCTGTATATTATTTTCTCAGATAGAAAAAGTATGTCTTGTGGATAGTCTAAAGCAATGGATAGCGTTTTTCTTACTTGAAATCAGTGTAAACATATACCCTCAAGTCCTTTTACTTTTACAGGTATTCAAATGCAGCATAATGAAGAGAACGCTGATACTAAATGTGCAATATAAATTATTATAAATAAAATTTGCAATAAACAATTCAATGGTTTTAAATAATTGGCTGTATTGAAACATATTTATTTCATTGATATATTGATATATTTCAATCACAAATTAAAGAACTCTGAAAAAAACAAGGTCAGAAGTATGAACTGTGTTCACAGTGTGTATAACATGCCTCACTGTAATTGCAGCTACAAGATACTGTTGAAGGTAGACCAGACACATGAGGTTTAGATATGTCCACCAGTCACCAAACCGTGATGAAAAGATTGTGTGACAGGGATTTGTTTTTACACATTACAGTTTAGTCGAACTAAGAACTATTTTTTGATTACTTGCCCAGATCTTGATATGATTTTTAAGACTCTAGGCCTAGTGCAAAAACGTAAAAACATAAAACATCCTAAATAATTTCATGTTTCCTGTTATATGGATGTGTTATATTATATATATTATCATCTGCCTGTGACAGCAAAACCGTATAAAAGCAGAAAACTCACAGTGAAGTAGTAGACTCCTAGAGGGTCTTCTAGCAGCATCTCAAAGCTGACGGCCCAGCTGGCAACCTGGCCCACTCCACTGGACCCGCCACTGGGTACACTGGGAAGGCTGGAGTTACTGTTGGAGCAGTGTGGGCCTGCCCGCCTTTCCGGCTCCAGTACATTTAGCTCTTGGACAATCAGAGAGATCCACAGCAATTAATACCATTAATACCAGCACATAAACCAGATTTCATTTACTCAGTTGCCATTTCATACATATTCATTCTCCTTCGCTAAAACAAACCAGTTTAAGCAAAAACAGGATTTTACACAAACAGCAGGTGTTTCTCAGTTAATTCAATGCAAAGTAAAAAAAATATGACATTTACAGTATTATTTAGAATAAATATAAGGTTAGTTATAAGCTCTGCATATGCATTAATGATGAGTACAAAACTTATTATCTCTAGCTATTATGTCTAGATTTCTGTTCTGTGATTTCAAAACTTCATGATGATTGGACTCATAGAAATGGTTGGGAAATATTGGAGCAAACTCTTGTTACATTAACTTGCAGTAAAAATTATATTCCTTCTCCTGCACGGTTACTAATTTGGAGATATAAGTTTTATTCTAACACCAAACGTATATAATTCCTAATTGGAAATGTGCTCTCTGGAATTAGTTAGCATTTGTCTAAGAGCATATTGAGCTGTCAAATGATGTTGCATTAGTAACATGTGACTCGCCTCCAGAGTTGCTGTGGGATTGTGGGAGTTTAAATGACTGGAGGTAATTGAAATATCTATTCATAGCCAGTAAAAAAATTAAAATTAAATTAATATATAAGACATGTATCAAGGAAAGCTAAGTGAACACATATACAGATGCTTCTGTCCTAGTGATGGATTACATCAGAGTAGAATCTTTAACATACGAGGATTCATAAAAAAAAGTTTTGCCCATTCGTCACTGTAATAATGCCTTTTCTTTCCAAGATGGTGACAGGCATCTGAGAGTGTTACTCAGGCACTTCGACGTGATTTTTCACCCCATTAAACTGGTTCCTCTGATTAGATTTTCTACTAAAGTGTGTATCTAGAAATTGCTCTTTGAAGAAGGTCTGAGATTTTGACATGACCACACTGATTAGGGTGCACTGTATTTTGAAACAAATCACCCAAAAGAGACAAATCGGTCATTTTACTATAAGTCTGTATCAGAAAGACTTCAGACTTCATCAGTGAGAGCGGTGATGGAAATTATAGGGTGTTTATGCAGAGTATTATCAGTAGGGTGAGTTTTATGATGAATCCAGTTATGGATAGTCACATGGTTTCCCCTAGCCCTGTCGGCCTGCTGGTCCGCCTGTCTCTCTGTCTGTCTGCCTGGCATTCTCTCCCCACACGGAGAATGAACTGACGAGAGGAAGTTATTGTGGTAACACCTGCACCCTAGACAAGATGTAAACAGGTTAATGACTGAGTGAAAGACTCAAACTGCGACTTCCAGCAAGCACTGCTTAAGCCACATGTGAAACGTGAAAATAGTATATGTTTATACACTTATCCATTCATAATCTCACCATGGGGGCCATCTGTCTTACAAACCAAAACTATGTTGACATTCTTATATAATATATGCTGAACCTATGAATCTGATAGTGTGTGGAGCTCATGTACAGTTTAACTATGTAGTTAAGTCATTAATCAAGCCTTAAAATTATACAAAGATTTAAATCATGTGTCAGTCATATTGCACTAACAGTAAGTTATGGATCGCATCCAAACAGTGTATGACTTTATTTTTACCACACAGTATTTTTATATTTGATATAATTAACACTTAGGATTGCATATTTCTCGCACTCTCTGCCAAAAACATTATTAATTCATAACTCACCTCCATCTGAAACAGCCAGTGTCTGTAGGTGGGGGAAAAATTACACTAGATGAGACTGAATGACTCATAGCTGTATGTCAAAGCATGAACAGTAGTCATTATTCACATGCCAGCATCGCATGGTATTCTCCTTCGCTGAAAGCAACCCAGTTTAAGCAAAAACAGGATTTTACACAAATAGCAGGTGTTTCTGTCAAAGGCTGACAGGCAAGTAAAGCAGGCATACAGCTTGTTTTGAAATAAAGTAGCCAGACAGTGCGCGATAGTGAGAGAAATAGAGAAAAAGAGGGGGAGGATGGCAGAGATTTCAAAGAATTGAGTGGAAATAAATAATGATCAATGACCCTCTCCCATTGGTTCTTTACAAACATCAATACCTGATACAAAAATAGAAGTGGTTTTAACTTGCCCCGTTGTGTTTTACTTATATTCTTGAAAAAAATTTTAATTAAAAAAATACTTTATTCTAGAAGAAATAAGCAGCTACACGACAAGCCAGAAATGCCAAACTGGTAAAACCAAAACACATAAATAAAAACATATATAAAATGCCTATCAGCATAATATAACATCATATATTTTGTATTTTTTTAGCTTTAAATACAAGGTATCTTACTTTTAAAAATATTTCTGAACTGTTTTAAAAGGAACCAAAAATTGCCTTTTTCAGTAAACGTGGTTTGTGTTGTGTTGACATTTACAGCAGTATGTTCTCTTTGGTGCTTTGAAGAAAAGCAGAACTGAACAGAGCAATGCAATGTAGATGAGCTACAGTATGTCAGGATTGTAATACTCGTTTAGTGTAGAGAAGAGCTCTCAGAAAGCATGGGTTAGTTATCCTTAATAATACAATATCACCTGATACTTTGATACTTGAAAATATTGCACTTTTGAATTGAATCAGCACCAGCTAGCATTAATTATAGTCATATATAACATAATCTGAACTGGCAAAATAATAAAATGAAGTCAATATATACTTTTGGGTAAGCATACAGTTGTTTTCAACGAGGCATTGCATATGGAAATATGTAAGCTAGTCATGATGGTGTTTTCTAATGATAACATTATGCTCTTCAGTTCTGTTTGCTGAGAAATTGAAACTTTTCAATTACATTTGTTTGATTTGACAGACACATAGAAACATATTGTAGCTCTCTCTCTCTCACACACACACACACACACACACACACACACACAAACATATGATATATATATCATACCTTAGGTCCACTGGTTATGCCAGTGTTATTTAGTTTCAGAGACATAGTCTTGGAGCCAGACGATCTTTAGATCCTTCACAGGAGGAGTTGTTTCTAAAATACGCATGAACCTTGATGTCTATGACCAAAATGTAACTTCCTGCTAGACCAGGAAGTCTTGCCATAGCAACTTACCGCAAGAGGAAGTGTGGGCACCCATCACAGAAAAAAACTGCTGAGAAACCAATGTACATAACCCTGATAACATTGAATTAGCATCAAACTGTAACGAACTGATCAAACTCACGCAAGGTCACTGAAATGCTTGCAGCAATTTTTACATTCAACCCCAAAATAAACATCACTAGAAGTTCAGAGAAGTGCTACAAACACTAAAATATAGGTTCTAATGGCAACAGTATAGAGCATTATGGGAAGTTCTTTAGGGAACCAAAGCTCACTCTTTACAAAGAAAAGTTTGACTGCTGTCATGGAAGAAAGAAAAGCTTTAGCTTCAACTTCACATAATTTAAAGCTTCTGAGTCATGAACATTACTAACAGAAGCTTATGTGATGAATGTTTATTGAATGTTTAAGATGTGTGAGGAGAACCGCAGCTTTAACCCTTTAAACTGCAAGAACTTTAAAGTGAGTCTATACTTTAGATTCTCATAATTTAATAACTTACTGTAGTTTACATTTACATTCGGTCGACGCTTTTGTCCAAAGCAACATCCAAGCAACAGGAACAATCAAGCATTTAGTTACAAAGTGATACACGTGAATATTAATAAGTGCATGAGAAGCCTGAAGGGGTTAAATGAAGGTATGTTTACCTTAGTGAGGGAGAGTGGCCTGCTCTCGGTGAAGGTGTTGTTCCTGCCCAGCCGTCTACGTAAAGAAGCACGCAGGCCAAAGTGAGAGAAGCCTCTTGTAATTTCTTGGAACCGAATGACTCTCTGTAGGAAAGGAGAATAAGATTAGCAGGTAAACAATGATGTCAAGTCAAGTCAAGTCCATTTTATTAGTATATCGCTTTTTACAACTGACGTTCTCACAAAACAGCTTTACAGAATTTACAGGTCCAAGCCCCTACTGACAGAAGCAAAGAAAAACTCCCTAAACTGTAGGAAGAAACCTTGGGAGGAACCAAGAAAGGGAACCCATCCTCCTCTGCTGTCACCGGAGAGTGAATCATGATTCAGTCTGTATCGGCATGTATGAGACATGAATAAACAAGGAGAGGTCAGTTGATGACATTTATCTTCTGCCTGGACCAGTTTAGTCCACATGATAACTGCAGAATTCATGTCTATGACTTTGTCTATGTCAATGACTCATTTATATTTAATGACTAAATGGTTTCTCTCTCTCTTCCTCTCTATCATTAGTAGATGTAACGCTTGATTATCTTGTGGTTAAAATATACTTGTCAGTTCCCAGGCTTCTTTTCAAATGCACTCTATAGGACTTAGGGTTTTGACCTGAGAATGGTCAACCAGGGTGAAGATCTCAATGAATTTCCCAATAACCTAAAGTATAAACCTAAGACAAACGTGTCTTTGAAGAAACTTGTGTTCAAAAAGAAAAAAGTTAGCTTCTTGAACAATTGGCCTGTAATAAAGTAAAGGCAAATGACTTACCTTTTCCCTGGAAGGGAGAGTAGCAGGTTGGTTATGGACAGAAACAGAAGCCTCCATGGTGGCAGACGTTGAATTTGAGACCACAATAGAAGTTGGTAAGGGAGCTATGGTAGGTTCCTCGGCTCACACAAACTGCCTATCACTGTGTAAACACCATCTCAGTCATAAAACACAGCTCTGCTAGGCATAAAAGTCACTCAGAGGGAAAACATACTGATCATGCAACTGGTGACCTGAGAAACCTTCAGGCAAATTAAAGCTAGTGGTTAAGAGTCTTTTAATGAAACCTATACACATTCCATTATATAACCAGAGAGACAACTACTTTAAAGACATTTTGGAAATCAGAAAATAGTTGGAGACTAATATTATAGGAAATTACCATAGAACATGGAACCTAGGGTTCCTTGGAGACTTGGCCATTGTAGGAAATGCCTTAAATTGAGATAGAAGCTCAGCATTAGAGACACCCCTTGTTGAATAATAGTGGTTTATCTACATATGGTTCATGTATCCCCCTAAAAACACGAAACTTTTATTATTGAACATTAAATGGGTCACAGTCTCCAGACTTTGAAGAGACACAAGATATCGAACACCTTTAAAACAGGTGAAAGCTTTTTTCTTGGCCTATCATGTCATTAAACCAGCCAAAACAGGCCAAGGCCAGTCTGTCAGGCAGCAGCAGCCAGATATTCTGCACCTTCTCAGACTGACACCTGTTCCCCTCTCCTTGCATGTGCAGTGATCCATGAGTGGCCATAAGCCAGCTCACCATTCTATTCGCTGTTTCAGTTGGTGTACAAGTAGTGGACAGCAACACAAGCATTTGCTTTACCGCGCATTTAGGGAGAGCAAATAAGGTAATCAGTGATGCTGACACCATAGCTGGGGCTGGCAAAAAAGGGAAGCTCTGAGATTGTCTATGTCTTTCCAGAGTACTTGTAAATCTCACAGCTATTGTATGAAGACAGTTAGGAAAGACTAACAGAATTAAAATGTGTAAACTTGTTCTAAAATGTCTTCATGTGGAACAAACGCAGTTGCACAACAGTGTAAAATATAAGTAAAAACAGAATGTATTGATTTGCTGCAAAACATATCAAATGTTAAAACATTTGATCAAAAATTGCATCACCTCTCCTTCTAACAACGGTTTGTAATTGTTTGGGAACTGAGGAGACCAGTTGCTGAGCTTTTCAAAGAGGAATAAGGTCACATTTTGAATTACCAGGAGTATGTCTGAGTAGGGGAACTTCCAAACTATGCTGGACACCTGTCCTGTTGAACAGACATTGAACAATGCAATGCAATGTGTGGTTTGCCATTGTCTTGCTGAATTATGCAAGGTCTTCCTTAAGAAAAAGTGGTTTGGACGTGTTGCTCTAAAACATGTACATATCTGTCTTTCCAGGTATGTACAAGCTGCCAATTCAATAGGCACTAAAGCACCCCCATGCCATCAGTGATGAACTGAGCATAATAGGTCACGTAGACCCTCTCCTCTTTAGTCTGGAAGGCACAGCTTCCATGTTTTCCAAAAAGAATTTAACATTTTCATTACAAAATCATGCCTGTTTTTAATGCAGTGCTTCCAATAATAATCACAGGCCTTGATTTTCAGACTTTTCCCTTTGCATTCCAAGAATTCTCCTTTTGATGTATTTGCTTTACATGCATATGAATGATTGAATGAAGTCAGAACTCTGTGCAGGCCAGTCAAGTTCTGGTGTAGTTCCCGACGCTTCCACTTTGTTATAATACCACTGACAGTCGTTTGTGGAATATTTAGTATTGAGGTTCTTCCACCTGATTCTTTTGAGTACCACTTATTTTCCAAGCCTTTGTTTCTACATTCTAATCATTTTGAGATGTTTTTCTGCCCTCAAATGTAATGTAATATTACATGTAATTGTAATATGTGTTGTTAATATAATATCTTCTAATATAAAACCATAGCAACAAGAAAACAGGCTCCAGGTCTTTGCTTTCTTTGAGGAGTAAAGCTCACGCCATGAGCACAGGAGACAATTAAGGCCAAAATTGTCTGAAATTCTATTCCAGAACATCCAATCACCATAGGCAAGAAATAGCGAACAATGGGACCTGTGGTTGATGTGAAAGCTAGTGAAAGAGTGATGGTGAGAACAGATTAATTTGGGGGCTGGCTGTTTGTGTGGAGGGACCAGGAATGAAGATGCCCCCTATTGTCACTTATTAACTCTGTGGCTCTGCTGTGACACAGTGGATGCTTCAATCCCCTATGGAGATGGTCTTTTGTAGGAAGGGTGAAGTGGAGGCACTGTGTATCTGTGGATATTCCTTTGGGTGGAATCCTGACTCACTATGAAACTTCCATTATTTCTGAAAAGGCTTTGGAGGTTCGCCACAAACAGCTGGCTGTACTTTTCCACCAAAACATAATGTAATCTGTTCTTAGCCAATGAAACCACGTTGAGAGTTACATCTTTTAATGTGAAACTTAAAGACTGGGTCCACAGTTTCTAATATTTTGGTGATGGTCAAGTAATGACTTATTAATAGCCTGTGAAGTTTTGCCTGAAATATTGGTTACCTGCTCTCCTCTGAAATTGGAACAACTAATTTCCCATTTGATCCTATTGCCCTCTGCTGTACAGGAGTTGAACTACACTGACTAGACTACTAGAAGAGACCTTTAACTGACCTTAGATGATTTCCCTCCTAGCTTGACAAGCTCTGTTGTGACCCCTTGATGATAATGCTATAAATAAGAGCAGTTAAATATATTTTGTTATTTAATTGTTTAAACAGATTCACATTATTGCAGTATTACATTATTGTTGCAGTCCATAGAAAAGCATGTATTTAAGGGTTTAGTTTAAGGATTTAATAGCATCAAACTTCACATTGTGTTTAGAAGGAATGAATCAATAGAAATGATCCAAAATGATTTACATATTTCACCTTCTCCTGTAAAATTACCATTGTGGATACTTGTAGTTTGTGTAGCTGTTGTTTGCTCCTGAGTGTAAATTCACTCAATTTTATTTCATTTGAAAGATCTGGTCCTGAACTGTTGATTTTTGTTGACTGTCGGCAAATATAAGTTGAACCAGATGTGTGTGGAGGAATGTGTGTAAATGACTTATATGCCAATACCAAGGACATATTCCACATCAGTTTAACAGGCGTTAAACACTGTGTTTTGAGGAGATGGTTAAAGAAGGGCCCTGATGAGGAATTTAGGTGACAGAGTAAAAGAAGAGAGAGCGAGAGAGAGAGAGAGAGAGAGAGAGAGAGAGAGAGAGAGAGAGAGAGAGAGAGAGAGAGAGAGAG
>JBBIGC010000024.1:9627073-9642932 GCA_037576955.1 Lepidarchus adonis
TCTAATGTTTATCAGTACATTGCAGAAAATAATGAACTTTATCACAATATGCTAATTTTTTTAGAAGGACCTGTATATATATATATCAGGAATATTTAATTACTGTAATTCTTAAGTTCTTGTTTGATTCCTTTAGAAATTTTCAGCCAAAAGCACAAATTGCAAACTAAAGCCACATGAATGTGCCAATAGAAATGACCTAAATTTACCTGGAAGAAGCCTTAATAATACATCTTATAGTTATAGTTAGTCTCTCCCCCGAGCTGAGCTACTATTTTGTAAAGCATTTAAAGTGATGATTTGTGAGATGAAACTTCATTACTGAGTCCGTTGATGTTTGAATGACGTGCTGCTCTGTGTCTTGAACTATGTCACTGGTTAATGCTGCTCAGGCCATCATGCGTGTTGTGTACACTGACCGGACTAAACAGGGGCAGCAGCAGGATCTGACGCTACGCTTAGACGCAAAAGGAGGTAAGTCAAACCAGCCACAGCCCAATGAACTGCAGAACACACAAAATAAACTAACAAAATAGACGTGACTTCTCAATTACACTGAAATGCCCTTTAGAAATGGAAAAAATGACCAATTTCATTGCAAAAAATAACATTAGACATTAACATATTGCTACTCTCCATCATGCCCTGCCGGTTGTGGTGGGAGTTGATAGCTGAAGCAATGTGAGAGTAATGCAATATCACAGCAGGGGTCTAATAGCCTTCGTCTGGGGGATGAGTCACAAGCCTCCCGCCTTGATTGAGCAAGAGCCCAAAAGCTAAACATGAGTCAAACAGTATAAAGTCAAAAGTCAAACATGAGCTGACTGCACAACCAGCAGGCAGAGAGTCTGTCCAGACCCCAGTGTCGAATTTAACGATTCAATGGCGCTGTTAGACTTGTAGAAGACAGGAGCAATGGTTCTAGACATGCTTTTGATGTTCAACAGTGATGAAACAGACAATATGAGCTAGAGTCTGATATATACAACTGTATTACTCGCATACAGATATACATCTTTAACTCGTTGTTACCTTAAGCCATGCATTAATACTGGTGTAATAACAGGGGCTTTAACTCCTCACCTCACAATAATGTGATCTGATTAGCTCAAAATTCAACATGGTTTAATTAAATTGCTTATTTTGTTATGATTTAGAACTTGCAATACATTTGAAAATGCCCTTACAATTGTGTTTTGACCAGAATATAATGCAAACTTTATTCAATATTATTATAATGGAGAATGAAACTTCCAATCGTACTTGCACTAGGATCATCAGTTAAAAATTATTTGTTTTACACCACTTCTAAATAACTCTCCATATAAATACCATAATATAGACAAATATGAGATACTGTTGTTCTATTTTACCATATCACTATGCATTAACATGGTTTAGGGTTTCTTTTTTGTGGGGGGGGGCACATTTTACACACATTTTAGAGCAATTTGAGACTTCTGATTTGACACTAGCAAGAGCACAAAGGCTTGAGACCCCAATTTGCAGGAGTTTTTAAAGCAAAAATGTATACACCTCTAACTGTGAGAAAAACAGCACACTCACCTATAAATTGACCACAGACACCAATATAAACTTCCCTACCCAATTACAACCAAGACAGGGCATCATTAAGGCTCCGAAAGCTCATATTTATGATAAGACTGTCATTTGTAGACCACTTGTTAAAATCAGCTTTGTGCACAGAGCATAACCCTTAGAACAGCACGTGGTCTTATTTTACCTGCTTTTCAGGCATATGAGAATATTTTCTATTGAAAATGATGGTGTCACGATGTTGGGCATGCTGCTCTTCAAGAATGGGCCAATTAGATGTGGTTCCAAAGAGTAAAGCTGTTCTAAAGACAAAAAGCAATTCAAGTCTTACGTTTTAATCTGCATTGGGGCAGATTAACTGTGTTACCACTAGATTTCAAATACACACAAATTAAACTGACTTTCCAACTCAGAACCACCTACATCGGCCATTTTATCTTCTACAGTGACCATTTAAATGCACCTTGTAAGTTTACTATACACTGTAGCCCATCAGTTGCTGCACACCCCCATATCCTGTCCAACAATGGAAATGGATATTATTCATTAGGTGCATGTGTCACTGCTCAGCTTCAGAAATCTCACTAACCAGAAATCTAGCCAATGTGTTAGACAAGGGATGATACCTAAAACCTAACTGGAAATGTGTGTGCACATGTACCAGAGCTGTTCGACCTGGGAAAGAAGATCAGTGTTCCTCAGGATGTGATGATGGAAGAGCTGAAGCTGAGCTCAAACAGAGGCTCCAGAATGTTCCAGGAGAGGCAGAAACGAGTGGAGCGCTTCACACTGGAGAGTGTTGGGACCAGACATGAAAGTGTGAGTTAGTGTTACGCTGCTACAGCCATTATTTATTGATCAATATTACTCAGAATAAGTAAAATTGCTGCTGGTCAAATTCACTGAAGAACAATTTGAATTCATGTTTATTCAGGAGCCAGAAGAAAGATGTTTGCTGGTTGCCACAGGTACAGGACTCAGAGGTTCGGAGACGTATCAAAATGTATGTGTTTTTTTTATGAAGACCTCATCTGATCTCACAGGTTATGTTCGAATGCTTGACCTTTATTTCTAAGACGAACATGAAAATAGAGGTTTCCAGTCAACTGGTCAAATGATATTACGTTGATTTTCCATGCCATTCAATGAGAACACATTATAATAAGCAGCATTGTGTAACTTGGAACAGGAGTGTTTGTTTTTTGCTTGCGTCTGTATGTATCTAGTTATTTCCAAAATTTTAAAAATATTGTATTTTGATATATAATAATTTTGTATATTCATTTGTCATTTTAATTGTGCAGTTGTTCAAGAGATTATCAGCAGTGTGTAATTATGCTTCATCAGTGTTACTATAAATAATGTCAAAAAAACGATGATAATAATAATAATAATAATAATAATAATAATAATAATGCACTATACATCAGTCCTCAATTAATTTCATTTTGTATTTTATTCCAATACATGAATATCATTGGATTCCTTTTATTCCTTTATATGAAGTTGAACTAATTATTTACTGCAAATGTAATCCATGAGTTCTTAATTAATTAAGCAACGTACCAGTAAAAACTCATTTAGCTCTTTTAACCTCTTTCCAAATTTTACATCAGAGGGAAACACGGGTTCAGCAGGCCACCATCTCCCCCGAGAGAACCATAGGAAATCCAAGTGTTCTTGCACCAGGTGAACATATGGAAGCACCATATGTCAGTGTGTTGGTTTTCATGTAACTGCTAGGACACTATATGAACATGAAGAGAAAGCATGCAGCTTAACTGTTAACACACTATTCCTTTAAAGAAGTTTATCTAACTGACTTCTAATTAACCTCAACATTTCCCTAATCCTTACATTCACTCTAACTCTACCCTCTATCCCCAAACCGTTTATCCAGTAATAGCCATGTATTTTATCTCATTCAGTCTCACCCTCTTAGGTTATTCTGGGCCCCTCAAAGAGGTTCCTCATGAGAAGTTCAACGCTACAGTTGTCCCCAAGTCCTACCATTCACCCTGGGAAGAACCAAATAATAAGAAACTTTTGGCAGATATTAATGCCGGTCTACCAGAGCCTCCCCACAAACTCACCCCTGTTGACTACAAATGCTTCAACAGGTAGGTACTAAACAAGAAGATAAACAGGAAGACATGAGAAAATGTCTACTAAACTTTTGCTGCTACATTTACAGTGTAGTATCTTGCTGAATGCTTAGAAACCAAGAACAATCAAGCTGTGGTGTAACAAAATATTGTTTATTCCTAGTTCTTTAGAATAAAATAAAGGAATTCTCAAAGTCTGGCTGAGGTGAATGAGGACTTGTGAGCACACACTGTAGTATAATACGCAACTTTTGTTACATGACCTTAAAAAGCATTTTAAAAAATGTAAATAGCTGGGCAATACGATCATTTTTCAGCTTGACTGAAAACTTCCTTATTGAGGCATAAAGACCCAAATCTATTTATTAAAAGATTCACTGCCATGCCTTAAAATACAACAAAAATTCCTCCGCCATCTTGTCACATTTAAAGCCAGACTTGCATAGTGGGGACAAATATGGACATGTTTTCATTGTTTTCAGTGTCCCTCCCTCTTGCAGAATTTACCACCAGCAGAGCACTAAAGGAAATTAATAGTTCAGAGAAATTATAAAACAATAAGATTGACAAACACCACTACTGAGCTACTCCAGCCAGATTTCATTCCCAGATTTAACTCCACCTTCTTGCAATAAAGCAGAAGAACTTAAATGTGTGATCAAAAACAAGCATTGCAAAAACCCTAGAACAAATATACTTTTAATTAAAGGAACACTTTGAAGATACATCAGATCTCAATGGGATCCAAATCATGCTGGAAATTTATACAGGGGTTCCTCGACTTATGACATACTTGACTTATGAAAATTCATGGTTAAAACGCTGCCCCAAACCCCATTATTTTAATGGCGTGAAAAGAGAAAGTACCTTTAATAAAATGCTCAGAAAAGTGCAATACAGAGCCTCAGGTGCGTGAATGTCTCCCTCTGGTGGACTGACAGAGGAAAGACCCCAGGGCATAAACATAGATGCTTATGTAAGGGGTTTGGAATTGCGTCAAAATATGTAAAGAATTCAAACTTTCAACATATGATGAGGAACGGAACATCGCCGCAAGTCGTACTGATATGGACTGAGTAATGTGTTTCAAATGAAGTCAGGAGACTGTGGAGGCCAGTCAATGGCATCAATTCCTCCATCCTCCAGGAACTGCCTGCCTACTCTCGCTACATGAGGCTGAGCATTGTTGTGCACCAGGAAGAACCCACTGTACCAGCATAGTGTCTAACAATGGGTTCAAGAATTTTATCACCATACCTAATGAGAGTCAGGGCACTGTTGACTAGTCACTCTGTCCCTCAATGGATATGTCTCCCCAGACCATCACTGACCCACCACCTTCTTTAGGACCTTTAACAAACCTGTCTATCTCTTCTGTCTCCTGGAATCTCATCCAAGCATGTGAGACTGTGTTGAGATACCCAGCAAACCTTCTAGCAATGACATATATTGATGTGATCCTGGAGGAGTTGGATGAACCGTGCAACCACTGTAGGGTTCAGGTAGTGCCCCATGCTACCTGCTAAGTAGTGACACTGACCCTAGCCAAATGCAAAACTAGTGCAAAAACAGTCAGAAAAGACAAGGTCAGTGCCCTCCACCTATAAAACCATTCCTCTTTTGGGGGTTGCCACATTAGCACCCCTGTAGTGCATCTCCTGTTCATTTCATTAACACCAAAGCGGCTGAAACTGATTAACAGTCCCCTCTGATACTTGACTAACCAGATCAATATCCCAGACATTTGTCTTGATGCTACTCTGATTAAAACTTATTCCTTAATATTTTTGGAGCAGTATATATTTTCTACAATCCCTAACCATGACAGTGGTGGCCTAGTAGTTGGGACTACTAGGCCCCTAGAATCAGAAGGTTGCAGGTTCAAGTCCCAGCCCGAGCATCACTGAGGTACCTTTGAGCAATGCATCGTCCCCACTTCACTGCCCCCGGACGCCGTTGGTGGCTGCCCACTGCTGCATGTGAGATGGGTTGAACGCAGAGGTCCGATTTCGTGTGTGATGGTGTGTTCACAATGACAAATAGTCACTTCACCCAATAACGCATAAACATAACCAGTTAAATGTAAAAGTTCTCTATTCTAAAGTGGTATGCCCTGCTTGCAGACATTAGTGATGTGTTGAACCAAGACGATTGACATAACTCATGGCTCCAACACGAGAGATGTCAGTTGAAACAAAGGAGAGGATTATCAGACTTCTTGAAGGTAAATCTTCATGGAACGTTGCAAAAGATGTTGGTTGTTCCCAGTCAGCTGTGTCTAAAATCTGGACCAAGTACAAATCAAATGGAAAGATTGTAAAAGGGAAGCGTACTGGTTGACCAAGAAAGACATCAAAGCGGCAAGACAGAAAACTTAAAGCAAGAAGCCTTGAAAACAGAAACTGCACAACAAAACAAATGAGGAACAAATGGGCAGAAAGTGGAGTCAATGTCTGTGACCAGACAGTAAGAAATCTCCTTCAAGAAATGGGATTTAAATACAGAAAAGCCAAACAAAAACCATCATTAACATCTAAACAGAAAAAAACAAGGTTTCAGTGGCTAAAGAAAGATAATCTTGGACTGCGGATGGATGGACTGGATGAGAGTTATATTCAGTGATGAATCACGAATCTGCATCGGGCAGAGTGATGATCCTGGAACTTTTGTTTGGTGCTGTTCCAATGAAATTTATAAAGACAACTGCCTGAAGAAAACATGCAAATTTCCACAATCATTAATGATCTGGGCTTGTAGGTCAGGTAAAGGTATGGGAGACGTGGCAGTCATTACATCGTCTATAAATGCAAAAGTTTTTGTTGAGAGTTTGGACACTTTTCTTATTCCATCAATTGAAAGGATGTTTGGTGATGGTAGCATCATTTTTCAGGATGATAATGCATCGTGCCATATGGCAAAATCTGTGAAAACATTCCTCCAGGAAAGACAAATCAATGGCATGGCCTGCAAATAGTCCGGACCTTAATCCGATTGAAAATCTGCGGTGGAAATTAAAGAAAATGGTCCACGACAAGGCTCCAACCTGCAAAGCTGATCTGACAACTGCAATAAGACATTGGTCATTAGTTAAATCCATGAGAATTCAGAGAATTCAAGCTGTTATAAAAGCCAGAAGTGCTGCAACAAAGAACTAGTAGTGTTTTTATTTGGTGATTCCATATAATTTTCCTCAGATTTGTGTGATTTCATATTTTTTTCCTCCGTTTGTTTTTTTAAACGTATTGTCATTGACTATAGTTATCTTTTTGGGTTTTTTTTTTAAAGTGTTTTATACAGCCTCAAGGTTGGATTGTTGAGTAACGATAGTTTTGTGGAATGTATGTGCTTGTTTTTTTTTTTCTACACAATTAAACATTTGAATGAACATCATCTGAGATGGGTGATTCCATAATTTTTGCCAGGGGTTTTATAAGCACTATCAAAAATGGCAAAATATGCTTTTAGCAGATCATTAAATAAAAATAAATTGACCATTTCCATGAGATGTACTCCTCTAACTCTAAACCAAACCACTCTGGATGACTCTGGCCATATTTAGTAGAAAAAAAAAATAGTTTAAAGAGTAAAGATATGATAAAAGTTAAATGGAAGAAACGCAACTGGATAGGGTACAATTTTGCACCCGAGTTACTATATGGTCATGTTAAAATACCGATTTCATTTTATTCTAGCAAAAGTATAAGTCCTAATAATGGAGAATTAAATAAAGGTCGATCCATTTTTAGGCCTATTGGTTTGCATACCAGCTTTGTTCTGAATAATTAGAAAGCTATGACAAACAAGTTCCTTTCATAGCACTGTTTTAACAGGCAAGAACATTAACCAGCATTCCCTGCTTTCACAGAGCTCCTATGCCGTTTGAAGGGAAGGCAGGCCGTGCGAGAATGCTGCCTCTACCTGGCTTTGAGGTGCTGCAGGCTTTCACAGAGTCCAGTCGCACCTGGGAGAGAATGCGTGACCGACCCAACTTCAATCGCACACCTGAAGGCTGGAGATCCCAGTACTTGCCAGAAACCAGAGATCTGTAAAACTCCCACAGAGAAGAGCTGACGAGTGTCACAGAAGTTAAGGAACTGATTAATATAGCATATAATCATTCAGCAGACTATTACTGTGCACGAAACTGCATCAAATCAACTGCAATCTGAGCCAACATACACCGAGTACAGCCTGCTTATTAAAGTTTCCATCAGTGTTTCACTGCGGCTGAGTTGTATTCTTACAACCTTATGAGGTTCAGTCGATCGTAAAATAAGACAGTTTAATGGAACATCAGAACAAGACAAAATAATACTGAAGTGAATATCAAAAACTTCATGTACTGCCTATTTCAAATTGGGTGACAACTGCATCCTCAAGCATGGGCATAATAGAAAAGTAGACCTCATTCATGCATACAGTGGTCAGTGTTTGGTGGGCACAGTGTCAGACTATTGGTCAACATTGGCCCCATGTGGTATTTATTGGTCACTGCAACCAATTCTTTAAGCCTTTTAAACAGGATCATATAAAAGACATTACAGGTTTCATTAAATTAAAAACCATACAAATCCTGAACAATTCTTTCTACCATATTCTCTAAATTCTCTGACTCAGACTAATACAGGTTACAAATGTAGACATGGGTCAAAACAAAAAATTCAAAATATAAAAACAATAAAAATGGCTAAGCAGGCTTCTTTTCTCTTAATTGTATGACACGGGAATATTTGCTATTGTTCTGAGCTGGTTTTAAGTTTGTAAGTTCATTATATATTTGTATAAAGTCTATCACACTGTGTCAACAACAAGTCCAATATATAAAAAAGGGGGGCAGTGGCCGAAAGAGCAGAGCTTATCATCTCGTCATCACATCAGCGAGGTATTTCCTGATCTAAGAGCCTCCGTGGCGTCCAGCGTGGGCACCCATGCGCTGAGGATCCTGAGAGGGATAGTGCACCTGACCAGGAGGCCTCATGGCCATTGGAGGGGGCATAGGAGGAGCCATACCTTCCATGGAGTGGTATATAGGAGGACCAAAACCTACAGAGTAACCAGAGAGAGTCAATTAACAGAAGGACTTGCCAGTAGAATTCATAGAAAGAGAATAGGAAAGAAAAGCAGAACCAAACCAGTTATAAAATTCTCCCATATTCAAGTCTGAGAAGCTAAAGATGATGATTACTATTAACAGCACATCATCCAGCATTAGCTTTAGTCAAAACTAAAACAGAGGATTGTTTTACTGAGTGATCATGGGCTTCTGCTGTTTATTACTTTTGACAATTGACATAGGAGATCTAACAAGGTCTTAGTGTGGACCTTTCTTCCTGAATGGTCAGCCTTGCTTATTTTGGTTATTTTTATACAGAAATACATGTGACGTCAAAGGGAAAAACCAAATTTACTGGCCTCTTAAGTGTGCATAAATATATAACTCGGTTGTATTCAGTCCCGGTCATGGGAAGCCCAGTTTTTGTATTTTCTGAGTTAAATCAGGTATACAAAATGAGCGTAATAACAAAAACGTATGCACAGATCCCCAAGGCACCGGGAACCACTGAAATAACGTCATGATTTTAAATAATATGATCTCTCACAATGTTAAACTATGAAACATGTTCTCCTTTAGCACTCACGCATGGTTTGTGGTTCAAAAGAAGACGACTGTATTCCTGAATGGGAATGTTTAATATGTAAACACTTATCCTTAACCCTTCCTCACTGGGTTTTCCATCAATGTATATACATCTGCTGATTTCATTAGCCACACACTATTGTTCACAATAAACAATTCTACTGTTGGAGGAAGGCGTACCTGGAGGTGGAGGCATAGCTACACCAGGTGGGGGCGGGATTCCTAAGTTCATGACTGCAGGAGTTGTGTTCGGACCCAAGTTAAAATAGTTGGCTGAGGTATCGTCATCAGACATTGGCGGTGGAGGCAGAGCTGAAAAGAACAAGGCATTATATATTACCTTAGGCTCACAGGACAGTATACACATGAGTAGATCATTATCAAGGTATTACAGGATAAAGCTTGTGTGGTCTCGATCTCATTTCAGACACTGATTGTTTAGGGAAAATTTAATCCCATCATCTTAATAAGTGTCCGCATTGACTGCAAACGCTTTTTCAATTAAGAAAAAGAGATGCATTTTGTTTAAAAATAAATAAATAAGAAAATACTGGCATTGTCCTAGGTTTTCACAGGAGCTCAACAAAATCCCCTTTACCATGCCTTCCCTCGTGCAAATCTAGGGGATGTTATAATCCTTTTAACAGTCATTGAGTTTGTGTTTGACTGGGTGCCCAGAAGCAGGCTCCACAGCTCCTACCTCCTGGGAGGCCTGGCACAGGCTCCAGTCTCATTCCACTCTCAGTCACACCGTCCTTCTCTCTCTCCCTCCCTCGTGCTGCCTGGGATCTATTCCACAAAAGCAACATGCAGTTATTCTCAAAAACATACCTCCAGTATCTAAGCACAGAAATCTACCCATCAGATAGATGCAGTCTACAAATTTGACAATACAAAAACACCCTGTAGATACTGTCCACATATAGTTTTTAAAAGGCCTGTGTCTGAATGAAATATTACAATTTTTCAATTATTGTTAACAAAAAGAACAAATAAATCAATACAAAGAAGACACCTTGGCCCAAGGTTACACATATCAAGCCTACTTGTGCATTGTGTAATGCTGTATTATATCTTAGTGTGTTGGATATTGCGATCAGTTCATTTCTTCACTTCCTACCTGCCCCATTTGACATTGAGGCGTCTGCCATGGATGATAAGCTTGTTGAAGGATTTCTCTGCAGCCGTTTCTGCAGACTGCCGCGTGGCAAACTGGATGAAAGCGCACTGCTGCCTCTGCACTACAGTGATGGTGCGGATCTCTCCAAACTGATAAAAATGGTTCCTAAAAAAAGAATTGCCATAAAAATCAGGCAGGAACAGGTATTCTCACTCAACTAGGTTAATTCAACAACAGTTTGATTGTAAAAGCAAACAGGACATGCTTTTTGCCATTCAAGTGTTCACTTTATTACTATTATTATTATTACTATTATTAGTTTTTAAAAGAATTCAAGAAATGTGCAGCTTGCATAAGCAGCAATCTGTACATAATTGTTAGGTTGAATTAGTGAACTTAATTGTTTAGGATAGATCTGGGTTCACACACATTAGATTTGCAAACTTTACACTATATATAGAAGTCAATTTCCATATTTAGGTTCAGAAGTTACCTTCTGCTACATTGCTGCTTCAGAGTCTATACAAGGATATTTTATTTGCAGGTGATTATGGTTAAATTGGGCTCCTGGGAAAGCAGGTCATACTTCTCAACGCTGTATGCAAGCACTCTGCCCTTCAGTTAAAGAAAATGTTCCCAGAGAGAACTTCCTTTTATTTGTAATAATAACTGCTCCTTTTCTTCTGCCACATGCTCTCACATGTTCAAACCTACTGGCATGTTGCTGCCCTCTTCAAGTTAATTTGGGAACGTCACTTAAAAAATAAACATAAAAAATGTTTGCAACATATTTGCTGACACAACTTCTTATTTTCAACATTATAAAGAATATAAAAATCGTTCAGCCCTACTCCATATACCTGTATGTGTGATTACGCACATTCATCCTTCAACATTACCAAAGCAAAACATTTTTATGAGGCTCACCTAAGCTCTGAATCTGTAATGGTATCTCCCAGTCCTCCGATATAGAGTGTGGTAATGGATTTGTCCTCAGGTGGGTCCAGTCTAGGCATGGTGGATGCTCGCTTCAAAAGTTTATCAGCCACAGGATCATTAATGCCATAGTAACGGTCTTTAATGTTTTGGTCAGCTAGTGGATCATCTGGATCAGTGGGCTTCTCGTGCCTGTGGTATTACAGCAAACAGTAACATCGTTACCCATGTGGAAGGTCACTTAAGTGGTGTGTGCGCACATAACAATGGCATTTATAACAAATATTCCATATAGACAATGTTCCATTTATGGTCACCATTAAATGCTGATGCATTTGGTTTGTATTTGTGCATTGTTTTTTTTAAAGCTTGCAGATACTGACAAAACGAAGCATTGTTGCCAATAAATGAGGCCAGTGTAGCTAATAATTCAAGCAAGACATAAGGAATAAATCTTAAAAAAGACATTTTTCAGAAGAGACTGTGCAAGTTAGTAAATCATTTTAAACATATCACAAGCTCTGATTTTGCCACTAGCTAAATTATGACCTCCTCCAGAATTGCCTCAGCCTCACTTGTTTTGAATCGGTCATGTAGTGGACATGATGTTTAACAACCATGCCAATATAATCTATGGATAGAAAAATGTGGGAAGTGACAGTAATATCATTTGCAAAGGATGTATTTATTTCATACACAAAAGGAGCATAAATAAAGCTTACAAAAGCTCACGCAAACAGTGTATGAGATCTATTAAGACTTTTGGACTTTATTTAAAGTGTTAAAACAGGTCCAATGATGACCCTAGCCGAGTAATAACCATGGGCCTTGCACTGTATCTCACCTATAAGGGCATTCCTCTCCTCTCCGACACTCTCCCTTCACCCAGAAAGAGCAGATGTGTGGTCTATTCCTCTTGTAATACGGTGTTGTGCGCGCTAACTTCAAAAGCATATCACTGGACCCAGGAGCTTTCCCCAGTGCACCTACTGGCCGTGTGCCATCAGAATTAGCAATCTAGAAAACAGAAAGATATTCCGATAGGAAACACATACTGGAAACATTCTAAACTAGCTGCTCAAAGGGTATTATATGTAGCCCAAAAACTACCCCCCCCCCTTTTCTTAACTTCGTAAATTGGAAATAAATCAGAGAACAACAAACATTAGATTACCTCTCTCTCCATGTTCTGGGTGTAGTACTCCTTGTTCACATCTGATTTTGGCATATCGTCTTTGACAGTTAATCCTGTGTCTCTGACCTGAATAGGCAAACCTAAGTTGGAGTTTTAAAAATGAGGAATTCAGTAGAACATCAAGTGACCTTTAAAAGTTATGACCACTAGAATAAAGAGATATTCTAAACTTTAAGCAATGTAATATATGTGACAAATAAAACTTGAATTTGAAGATATTAACTTTATAAAATCATATTTCTTAAAATGTGTGAATGAGGCAGTCACAAGCACATGTCCACTCAAGAGGAACTAAAATTAGGGAAGTTTCTTACCGTACTCCAGATCCAGTAGGCAGGTCTGACACACATTCTTCATCTTACTGCATGTCTGACACACCTCAGTCTTCTTAAACCGCATCCTGACCCCTGGGCACCAGCGGAACACAGTGAAGGGACGTGCACAGATCTAGAAATGAAGCAGAAAAATATATTATAAAATTAGAATGTGTGAGATTATAGAAGTACAACAGAATTCATGAAAATATTCATGCGAACACATGATTATGAATAATTCTGTACAGTTTATAACCTTACCTTACACTCTTTGCCATACTTCTCCTTGGTCTATTTAAAACAAAGACACATGTGCAGATGGTCAGGGAGGAAAATACTTGCCATTTTCACAAGATTAGAATACAAGCCTGGCTATAAAATGGCAATAGCATCCTGCTATTCATCCTCTATGATACATTACTGCAACTTGAAATACATTCAATATCTTGAATGAGACTTTAAAGACAAATTCATAAACATGTACTATACAGATCATTTTGATGAATGGAAACCACTCACCATTCGAATATAGGGATTCTCACCCAAACATGTTTGACAGAGAATAGGGAAGTCCTATTTAAGCAAAGACAAATGAGAAGTCACAGTTAGATCAGGATACTTGAAACAAATTCATAAGAATGAAATAATTTCTATAGTATAGAAAGCTAACCAAATATAAACACGCAAGGTGACTGTAGAGCTGTGTCCAGAGTAGTAAAATAACTGGAAACAGATTTTTGTGTTTGTGGACAGAGCATGTAGAGAGTGACCTGTGGAGTCTGTGCATTTCTATTTTAATATTAGCCTCAATAAGCCAAATACAGGTTTCAACCAGTTACTACCAAGTGTTTCTTCTAAAGTAAAAAATAAATAAATGGAGTTTCATCGCAACAGCATCTACTTTTCTCTATCCTGAATGTTAAAACATCACCTGGCTGGTTTTAAATGCATTCAGCCACAGAATCAGTAAACTTTAATAATCTCAGAGGAAAAACTTGCTGCACATGGAGACATACAGACATAGTTCTAAAAACAAAGTATGGTCAAAGAAATTATAAATAGAATAGGTGATATGGTGAGGATTAAAATAAAAATGAATGAAAAAAATAAAAATGTGAAATAAATAATGTATGGATTATTGCACATGATCATATTGCACATTCAGGTTTAAATTGCAAGGGGGAGTTATGTTGAAGGAGTAATTCTGGTTTACAAAACCATTTTAACTCATCCCAGAGATAATGGATGGAGCCAGAGAATGTAGCTCCACAAGGCGGTGGTGTTGTTTTATTAAGCTTTATACCCTCTACCTGAAAATGTTATATTAAAGCAGTCGTTTAATGTTAATATATTTATGCTTTAACATAACGTTTTCCGTTCCAATTATGCTAAATGCGAGGCAAATGTTTCATTAGCATCGCGTTAGCTAGCTAGCGCATGTAGCTCTCGATATCGGATTCTTATGAGAAACCAGCTGAACAGAGCGAGGAAGAACCAATTCCTCCGGCACGAAATGCTTCTGAAATTGTTACAGTAATCACGAACAACAGCGGACGTTTTTCACTCACCGAGTCTTCCCAATTTTGTCTGTTGTATGTGTTGGCCCCTAAGGATGTCGCCATTTTCGGTCAGGAAGAGCGGGGACGTTCTTTTTTGTTCCGTTGTAAAGGGCTTGGGTGGGTATGTCGCCTCCTGCTGTATGGGCGTTACTGATGCCGTGGCTCCGTCCCAAACTGCACATAAGCATACTAAATAGTAAGAACATATAGCGCGCAACGGTCAGATACATTAAGTAGTGTAGTATGTAAGAGTCAAGTAAAGTATAGAAGTGTTTTGGAACGCAGCCCGTCTCACCCCAATCACTAATACACGTAGGCTAATACCTTTTCATGCAAAAAGGGAAATTCTTTATCATTTTACATATTTATTTGCAAATTAAAATATCACAATATTAGTTATATAAATTTTTTTTATTCTGTAAAAAACTAAACTGGCCAACGCCATCTCATGTGATTGTGTATGTAGGGCTAAAGGAAGAAGTGGTTACTATAAACAAATCTCACATATTTACTTACTGCACTAATTTTTCTTACTGAAAAATACACTTACTAGTATCAATGTCATGTATTTTAAGATTTGACACTCAAAGAGAAACGTGCTGATCCTCCTACCCCTAATAAAACATCAGGCCAAGCTGATTTCAGACCTGTGAAGGTGATCTGACTTATGACCTGTGTATGTAATTCAGGTCACACAGTGGTCTGTCTGAACATGGCTGAATTCCACACGGGCTGTGTGAAATATATGACCACAAAAGGGATTAAACAGCCTCATTTACCCCAGCAGAGCCTCAAGAAGAGTCAGCCTGAACATCAGCGATTCAGAATCATCACTAATGGAGATATAAGCCTGACTTATAAAACACTTCACATTATGATCAGTGGGCAGATGTCCTGGGGGAGGAGGAGCTGAAGAGTTATCCTCTTAAAGCAATAAAAAAAAAAACAATCAAGCAACATTATAGATAATGAGACGGATGGCTAGGCTAAAGGGCAAATATTTCAGTGTTGATGCGTTATAATGACTGTACATATTTAATTATGTTAGCTGTATTGGCTTGATGCACATAATATAACACTTTCCTCTGTGACAATACATTGCAGTGGGCATCCAATATCCTTTCAACCATTCAAAACCTTTGAGTAACAGGATACACCCATGGCGGTTCGTGTCAGAGGCTAGGACAGCGATTGGATTTCTTCAGCTTTGAAGCTGCATAAGGGGGAAGAGGATAGCAAGCTTCATAGTGAGAAAAGATAGGCTTTTATAGACAGCACAGCTGAATAGACAGAGATATGAACGCCCCTGCCTTTGCATTGCTATATTTCTTTTCACTTTGGGAATGAGAATGAGATTTAGATTAAGAGAGAGAGAGAGAGAGAGAGAGAGAGAGAGAGAGAGAGAGAGAGAGAGAGAGAGAGAGAGAGAGAGAGA
>JBBIGC010000024.1:9675196-9686689 GCA_037576955.1 Lepidarchus adonis
TTTTTTTGGGGGTTTTGTTGGGGTTGGTGGTGGTGGTTTTTTTTTTTTTTTTTTTTTTTTTTTTTTTTTTTTTTACTTTTTGTACTTTTTCTTCTCTTTTTGCTATTGATTGTTCCCCTGAACTTTGTTTTTGTTATAATTTAATTTCATTCCAATTTAATTTAAAAAAAATATTCTGAATTTGACACAGACAATATGAGGATATTGTTTTGACTGGTTAATTTGAATCACTTGACACCATTCTCCTGTTTACTTATGTAGTTGCTGTTCAAAGTTAGCTTCTTCCATTTTACATTGGGTGTGGATACTAACATCAGTCACACAGCAGATACCAGGCTAATGTTACAAATCCATGTACTGATCCGGGTTTTTTGCATACAACACTATTGTGCTTTCTCAACCGGGGCAGGCAATCAGCAGTACTGCAGCAATGCTTATAGTCTGTGCTGTTAACAGCAATTCTAAGCAATCAGACTATGGAAAAACAATGGTTAGAGTTAGAAAAAGGGGGTTTAATGGGGGAGAAACTGATAAACATGCCTAAATAGCTTGATAAAGCTGTCAAAAAACAGGATGGTGATATCAAAGGAAACACCAGTATTAACTACAGTTTTGTTTTCCTCTTTAACAGCTACAGCCTTATGCAACCTTACATATATATAGCCTAAAAATAATACATTAAAAATACGTTATAATAATGTTGATATTCAAGAAAAAAAGAGCTCTGGTTTTGGTATCGGTATATGTGCTTTTTGAGGGATCAGAATTGGATCAGAACTGAAATAATGGATTCATGCGTCTCTATTTTACAGTAATCGAAAATGGAGTTATGTTTTTGACACAACAAACTGGTAGTATTAAAATGAGCAAATTTATAAACATAATTTTAAGAAGTAGGGCTGCTGTTATAAAGGAAATTTGTTCAAATTTGTAATTTTTCCTGCTAAAATGATTTATTTTAGCATTTATGCCTGTTAATTCTATTCTTTTGGTATGACAATTGCTGTTGGTCACCATTGAAATTGAGAGATGTCTGAGTGATGTTTTTTTTTTGTTTTTTGTTTTAGCTTTTCAGATTTTTATGTGTTTTGAAGACACTACCAGATGTTTCTTTCTCATGACTGTCCTGACCAAGCACTGCTTCATGTTGGTCTCCTCTGGAATATGAATTGAACCTGGACTGTGAGAGCCTGTTTTGTGCTAAAACGACCTGTATCTGGTTGGACCTCCCTGTGGTACCATAAAGCTCAGGCTCTTCGTTGTGGCTTGTGAATGTGCTTCTATCCCAGTGGAGTTTCGGCACCTGGGTGAGGCTGAGGAGCCAGCATCTATCCCAGAAACACTGGAGGATAAGGGGTGGGGGAGTTGTGCGGTTCCTTGCTTGGAGCATGTAAACAGATCCAGCAGTGTCAGGCCTCCAAGTGGAGCGGCAGGCCGGCTCCTGCAGCCCAGGCCGCTCCTCCAGCTGCTCATCCAGCCAGACAACTGGGAGATGCATTCCATGCTTACTCTGGGGGGGAAAAACCATTAGCCCTACTCCTGCACTGACATTTGAGATGGGTATTTGCACCAGGAATGATTTAGCCAGCTCTGCAAGGCCTACAGTGATATTACGATATGCTTTTGGTATCTGCACATTCCCATGTGCACATTCATGAGTAGACTTCACTGAGGCCAACTCACTGCTAGAACAGTGAAGGAAAAGGATTTGAATTACAAAAAAATGTGGCGCTCACTTCCTTCTTCCCACTGGTGTTTTTTTTTTTTTTTCTTTTCCGTCGAGTCGTCCTCCGGTCATACAATAGGTAATGAAAAACGCAAAAGCACCGCTGATGGAATTTGAAATTGTAGCCTGAGGACATCATTCATGACATTTTGTCAGCTAGAATGTCTTTCTCATGTGCAAAAACAGTCTTTCTTTTCCTAGTGGCAAAGCTTTGCTGATGCTGGGTTAAAGAAAGCTGTATCGAACATTGTTTGGCACACAAACACGGCTGTAGTTTTACAGCATCACACCCTTACAGAATTCCTCTGTTGGAATGTCTGGGCTGCTCTCAGCCTTGGCTCTGAAAAAGTACATGGAAAAGCACTTGTACAGATCAAATAATAGGAGTGCAATGGTGTCTTGGTTTCATTGAAATGATCACCAGTAATTGCTTTGAAGTTGCTTTGAATCTAAACATTTTATTCTGCACCTCCTCTAAACCGTTATCTGAAATTGTACTAGGATTGAGTGCTTTCATTCTTGTCATAATCTCTGAGGCCGTTCACACAGAGCTGATAGCAGTGCTGAGTGATGGATGGCGTGGATGTAACGTTGTTCTGATTTCTGTGTCTCTTCCACTGCATGAGGAACCTCGCAGAAATGTTCTGTGTATCTAGAACATTTTTTGTTGCGGTAGGATTAACTGATCATTAACATGGCGACCAGGCGTGTTGCTTTATAAAATACAGTTTGTTTTTTTGCCTTTCCTGTTTCTTTTACAGTGTCTTATTGGCAAGGGAATGAACAGGGATACAAACATGAAGTTTTTTTTGTTTTTTTTAACAGCAGCACCAAAATTTTCTTCAACAGTGCAAACCCTGTGATGTACTCTGATAAATGCTTTTAGCAGTCACTGTATTAATAATAAATGCACTTAATAATGTCTGTATTGGCCTTAACAGATAAAACGGAACTTAATGAACACTAGTACTTTCAAGAGCATGGACACTGCAAGGTGTCATTGATGCAAAGCACAACTCTAATCTAAATCTACATGAGTGATACTGTATTTCCCCAACGATAAGCCTCTGCTTATCGATTTTACAAACCTGCGTATTTCATGTATTTTACTTAAATGATAAGGTCTATCTAAAAACATAAACATCTTGTGCATGGAAATATACTTTTAGCAAATAAGGCGACATCCCAAGCTATTCTTGAATTTAAATGTACCTTATTTCCCCACAATAGAAAATGCACATTTATGTTTTAAAACCAAGATTAGCTCATCTTAGCTCATCTTAATAACTCATCTTTTCCCAGACAATAATAACATTTTCTTTTTATTTCTGTTTAAATATAGCTTTTTCCATCTTGTATTATACACTAGGATGTAATGTGTAGCAATGGCCAGAAAAAGTTTTGAGAGGCTGGATGCGGCACAGCCAATTAAGTGACAGAACATAGCCACCGTCATCTTTTTGTGCACTGAATTATACTCTTAGCAAATGTGTTTTCATGTTTGTAGATAGGCTGCTCCATTTAAGCAAGCCGCACCCAATACCAGGTTTGTAAAATTGATTTATATGCCGCGGCCTGTTGTTGGGAAATACAGTGCTGTTTACTGCAGCAACGAACAGTTCAAAAAGCAACACAAAGCAAAGATAGATCAGTGACTGTTCTGTCACTTCATTGGCTCTGGCACATCCACACTCTTCTTTACATTTGTCTATTTCAGGTTTGTGGCTGCAATGTAAAAATGTTTTTCAGGGTTTTGCTACATTACAATACATCCTAGTATATAATACAAGATAGGAAAAAGACTTAACAGAAATAAAAGGAACAAAAGTTTGTTTGGGTAAAGATGAGTTTTTAACTTTCGTCTGAAAGACTTAAGGGTGGGGGTACTGCAGTACAACAATGTCAATTGTCTACATGCTAATTCTTCAGTATAAAATTAGCAGCACTGAAATACAAAAATTACTAGGTTTGCTTTTTTCAAATCATATCTGTAAATGATGTCGCCAAACAACTCGATTGCTTTTATCACTGATAAAAACTTATAATTTTGGATATTGCAGAAGTTCTTGCATTGTGTCATGATCTTGGTATAAGTTCAAATTTTTTATCAATTTAATTTTTCACTCTCAACTACAGTATAATGTCATTACCGGAGTTGCAAAGGCCTCCAGGGGTCATATTGCATGCTTCTACCTCAGATCAATAAATTCAGTATCGCTGCGACTAATAACATGTGGCGGCTTATATAAGACTTTTAAAACCATAAATGAGCATTTTCTGTGGATTATAGAATGGGGCGGTCTATCATTGGAGAAATACAGTAGCATCTTATGAAGAAAATACTGACTGTTCAATGTGAATGTGGTCAATGAGGTGATCTGTGTTCTATTACACTGGGCAGTTTTACACTCAGATGGCTGTCTGTCTATATATTTGTTAGACTTTCATACCCTCTGTACATGTTTTACATTTATTCATTCGGCTGACACATTTTGTCCAAAGCATTTTCATAAACTCTGAATAATAGAAAAAGAATTGTTGATCTATTATAAAGCGAGGGTGTGAGCAACCCATAAGTTCAACATTTAATTTGGTTCAAAACCTGTACAGTAAAAGCAAACACAATTTTGAGTAAAATGACCATAATCCTTTGGTTGCACAAAGGCCCAACAATGCAAGAATTGGGAGATCAAATATTGCAATGTCCTCCTGGCAAAAATCAATAGTATTTAAATTCACAATTTCTGTGTGATGCACGTGATCACAGTTGCACAGATTGGCCATTGCAATATCCAGGTGTTCTAATTCATTATTACAATCCTAACATAAAAAAAATCATTAACAACCATGTACAGCCATCATGCAGAAGAACAATTTGCATCTTAAAGCATATATTTTTAAAGTTGAAGAATAAACTAGAGTCCAGACCTGCGTCATACTGAAGCAGCTGCATTGGTGGTTTATATGAACGATGGCTTCAGCTGTTCAGACAGGCACCAGTGAAGTGTGACCCTGTTATTGTTGGCCGTCTTCCCCACTCACCTCCACTGTTTTCCGGAGCTGCTTTAAAGTGACACATGCCAGCCGAAGATATAAAGGTCTTGGCTGTGGACAGCTGCAATAACCATTGACTGGGTTTGTGCACACTGCTGTCCTCTCTGTGGCACTGATGAGGTCATGTTTTATTGATTGCGTTCTGTCACCCAAGCACCTAAAACGTGGCTCCTGATTTACACAGTAGCAAGAGGAACGTTCGCTTCATCCCAGCAGTGTGACATTTGTGGAGCACTATAATAGGTTGCAAACCCTGGTTGCTCTGGTAGTCAGAGGACGCCCAAAGGTTTGTTAACCCTTTGTTATCTTTAACAATGGCTATAACCATAGCTTAGCGTGACTACATTTTTCCACCTCTCCCTTGCTCAATAAAGCATCTGGAGAAATTCTAATATTTTACTCTGTAGAACATTTCCTATTTGAATAAGCAGAAAAGGAGATTTCATGATCTAAATTTTGGAAAAATGATGCTATGTTGCCTTTTCTGGACACTGAGACAAGCAGATTTAACATGTTAATCCTGAATGTAAACCCTAAACAAATGTCATTTATGTACTTGCACAATTAATATGCAATTTAATTTTTTATTTACTAATTATATTATAGTGTAGCAAAACAAATGTAATTGTTCTTAATCTTTTGGTTAACCCATTTAACTAGAACCTGATCACTGGTAGTAATCCCCTCAGAACATTTAGATTTACATTTAACCATCTGATAATCATGTTACATAAGTGGGAGACTGTACTATTAGTAGTCTTGCTCAAGCAAACTCCCTTTTTGTCTTATTGTGATTATGTGGATGAGTTAATAAGCCCCAGTCTGCAGCATAGAAGAAAACAATGTTACCCAAAATGTTGTGCCAACCACAAAAAATGTAAATTAGTAACTATAGTGAATTATTTACTTTTTAGTGAATATTTTACCTTTTTTATAAGCATTTTATAGATTTTAAATATATAATTTATTATTATTATTATTATTTTTGTTTTTAATCCTGAGGGGAAAGTATTCTCTGCATTTTATCATCCAGAGCAGTAGGCAGCTACTGTAGTGGCATCTGGGGAGCAACAGGTGGTAATGTGTCTTTTTTAAAGGCACTGCTGACTGGTTCTAAGATTCTGACCCACTTTTCTATTAGTGGTGTTCAATATGAAGTAATGTTCCTTTTTTTTTTTTTTCTTTTTTTTCCTGCGTTAACATTAAGTGTTAAATGTTCAGATTGAACCAATAGAAATTCCCCGAAATCTCTTGCTTGTAAATGTTCTTCCATTAATCTGCATTAGAAGTAAGACTTGTTTTTGCCTTCCTTTGTAGAGTTACCATTTTATAGATGCTTTTTAAAAAAATAATTGTATAAATAATTTGTTAGACTATTGTAATGTACTGTATATTTTATGTCAAGGGGATTCTTATGTTAAGGTGGAATCATTTTAAATATATGGTGTTCAGTCTTATAAACGTTGGGAATTTAGGTATTTTAATTTGTCACAGTATCATTTTGGATGTGAGCAGTGTAATATTTTACTTTTGTCTTCATATCAAAGTCAAACTTCTGGTATCGTGACGAGCTTGTGTGTTGGTGGGGGCTTGGTGGTGCTTTTGCCTAATTGCCAGAGGGAGAGTGTGAGAGGAGTCCTCCAAGTGAGAGCAGGCTTGGCCGTGCTCCAGAGTCGCCTTTGGTACAATGCTTCTGCCAATCCAGCTATGGCCTCCATCCAGCAGCTCAGATTCCACTTTCGTTCCTTCTTCACTCACGTGTAATATGGCCACGCTAAGACATATCTTTCAAGATAAACCTGCGCCTCCTCTCTGATGTTGCCACAGCCCCTTGTTCTTGTCTTTGCCTGTCAGGCACTACAAAGTTAGCTGTAGCTCACAGCCAAAGAGCCAGTGGAAGGTGTTTCAGGATTCTGGTAATGCTTTCAGTGCTCCAGTAGGAAAAGGACAAATTGACTCGTAATTTTCAGCAATGTTGAGCATCAGAACAAACTGACTGCCTGTCTGAATTATTACCCAAGTGTCTTCTTATGAAGTCTAGATTCTCAGTTATTTTTTTACAGCATAAAAGCACACCACGTTGACGTATCTGAAAGTCTTCATCTCGCTTAAAGTTTGTTTAATTTGGAAATGACCATTACCTCTATTCAACAGCTGCATTGCTGACTTCTTAAACCAGAATGCAGTGACATTAGCTCTGATGTTACTTGTTCTTTTTCAGCCACAGACCTGTGTGTTGGAGTGTGTGTGCGCGACTCTCCAGTGTGTACGCTCGTCATTGTCTGTCTAATCAATGCCTGGTGATTTGTTTTGCAGGAACGCCTGTGGTGGCTCCATCTTAAGCACAGACCCCAACCTCATCCACAGGCAGCTGCTTTTAATGAGATCTGAGAAGAAGGATCTCCAGAGCACACAGTCCACAATAAGGTAGGCAGTGTACAGTGCAACAGACGTACTCCATGTGTTGTTCAAGAGAACATGAAGTGATGAAATACTGCTGTCAGAGCAGAGGAAAAATATAATTTCATGATCAAAATCTGATACATCCTCACAAAAGAACCAGTAGTGCCACATTTAACCACTTTGAATCAAAAATGATTGTGTAAATCCCCTTAAACCCGACTCTGTGTTAATTACATAATGCATTATGTTGTTTCCATTCTCTTTTGGCAACTAAGGATTTTTTTGTTTGTTTCATTATCCAACGATGACAATGATATTGCATATTGAGAAGGCGGGTTTGCTTCATTATAGAATTTCTCAGCTTTATTCAATGAGAATCAAATAAGAACATTAATTTAACATCACAATATGAGGGTCAAAGCAGCAACAAAAAGTATTTTTTCACTTTGCATCGCTTCTGGTTGTATTGGAAGAGGAAGTGTTCCTCCTGTTGAATGCACCATGGAAAAGAGGGATTTTCCAGCCAGTTAAATAAGATTACGTTCATTCTTATTTTGTCTATATCAGTGGTACTTAACCTGGGTTCGATCGAACCCTTGGGGTTCGGTGAGTCGGTGGCAGTGGTCCGGACACACCCGATTTATCATGTAAATTCGTGATGACACGCCCCGCTTGGCCATCACTGGCTGCAGATGATCATGCTACACTGTTTGGCCAATCAGTGCTGCGGGAAAATTGATGCGCTCAGTAGTCAACGTGTGACTGTCGTGGTAGTACTTTGTGTGATTTCTTTTTTTTTTTGTTAAAGTTTGAATCCATACTAACTGTCAGGCAAAAGAAGAAAGTGGTCGGACGAATATGTACAACATGGATTCGCATGCATCACGGAACGTGATGGGAGTGAGCGTCCTATTTGCACAATTTACAACTCTAGTCTCACACCGGCAGAATTCTGTTGGTTTTCTTCTTTGAACAAGGTGATGTTTATGCATGGCTCATTTTGTGCACTAGTAAAAAACATATCTAAGTCTTAAATTTTATTTTTCACTAAAAAGGGGTTCGGTGAATGCGCACATGAAACTGGTGGGGTTCGGTTCCTCCAACAAGGTTAAGAACCACTGGTCTATATTCTTATTGTAAAGTCACCATCGAACAATAAACCCACAAGTCCTCTCTGTTGATTCTCGCTGAGCTTGTAGCTGGTACTGATTGGCAGTTTAGAACCTGCTTTCACAGAACTTCTCTGCTTGCTTCAATGAGCTAAAATGTCCAGCAACATGAAGGTACAACTTGCTTTTATTGCTGGAGATATCTGCTGCTTTTAATGGTTAAAGAACAGGTAAGGTGCTCTTTTCCAGAAGCCGAGCACACTGTGCAAAATACGGTTTCCTTATTAAATAGCATGAGCTTCTTATTTCATGTAAAATCTCCATCAAAAATAAACCACTAACAGCAAGAGTCTTTGAGAATCCTTCAACACACAATGGGCACGTTGTTGGTGAGCTCTCTGCTAGCTTTGTAGTGGCAGTGGGGCTGTTGCCGGAATTCATGATCAGGGCTGTAATGGAATGCTCCTCTTAAGCTCTGATGCTAATTCAGCTGCACATTCTGCATTGCTGACGTTTCTACAACACAATTCAACTCACTAAACTGAACCTCATGGTATTAGTGACTCTTGCAGCTACATGTTTGTTTAAAGATGAATACCAGGTCGCATATGAGGGTTTACTGCCTCCTGAGATGAGCCTTCTGGAAGCTTGTATTGTCATATCGTTAAGAGGAGGGAAAGGTTGAGCTGAGAACTGAATCAGTTCCTTTCTATACGTGTTGAGAGGAGAACAGAGTTGGATGTGCATCAACAGCACTGGGATGGAAGTTAGCACATCCCCATTAGCCGATATCATAGAGAGTGCATGGGGCCAGACTTCAGAAGAAGCCGTGCAACCCACTGTTCCCTTTATTGTGATGGATTGCCTCTGTGAAGATAACATACACAGGACTGAATGAAGGACAGCGTACCAGATCATCTGAAGCTTGTGCAAATATTGACTTTGGCAGTTGCAGGCTGTGGCAAAGGTCCACTTTTTGCTCTTTGGCAACTTCATGGTTTGTCTCGTTGTTAAATCTTTTCAATTGAAACTCTGTTCCTCACAAGTCTTTCATTAGCAAGAATTGAATGTGCTCTTGTAAGCATATTGGCTTTGAATGAGGGTTGTAAGCATATAGGCTTTGGAAATGCTGCTCTCAGTAATGGTGAACATCATTGAGGGGGATTGTAATAGTTCAGGTTTCTATAAATATCCCAGTATTTGGAAAGCAAAAAAGGAAACAAACTATTCCCAAATGAGTCTAATTAACACTTTTTGTCAATTTGTGTGAGTTTTGTTGGGGAACCGAATTGTTCGGTGTGATAAAGCCTGTGACAGTTCCCTGATTATTTAAGAGGATGGCAGTTGTTGTTGGACGCAGTTTAGTTTAGTTCCATGGTCGTTCCTCATTATGCTCAATCATTTTCCACAGGAAAATATGAAAGGGGTGTTTTGTTTTTTTCCCTAGGGAATTTGGGACAATTACGTAAATAACTGGACACCAGGAAGCAAATTCACTTTAATAACTGGATGCTATAGCACCTTTAGAGCACACAGAAATATTATCTTGTCTGCCATGCAAATAATGTTGATGTCCATATGTGTACTTGCTCAACAGGTGTACTTTGCGTATGTTTTCTCACACTTCAGAAATACATAAGCTTATTGACCTTTGGTCATGATGTGAAATTAATACCATATTAAAATGTATGCCCCAATATTTTGCACTTTTTAATAATTAAAATACAGCAGTAACTATAGTAATAGATTTATTATTATTATTATTATTATTAACAACAACAATATTATTATTATTATTATTAATGTCGGATTATTTATATAATGAACACACTGTTGTACCTATCTTTTTTAGAACCAATTCTCTCATACCACTTGTTTTTTTTTGTACATTCTCACACCACCTCAGGTCCATTTTCCACTTTGTTGTTGGTCTATACAGTAGTATTTTGTTTGCTGTGCTCTATTCCAGGCCTGCTAAATGAATTTTTTTCCTCATTATGGATTCCCTTCCGGGTGTGGGATTCCTGCTTTCTCGCAGTTGTCTCCGTTTGGTCCAACACAGTGCAACAAAACAGTAAACATGGAAACTGTGGCAAAGTACTTGTCTGCACTGGCACTTGTCTGTTTGATGCTGTGCGTAGCTCAGAGTTCGTTTTTTTGGTCTAAAACATTAAGTTTCTGCGATTTCTTTAAGCAGATGTGAAGCTCTGAAATGGACCTGTTTAAAGTTTCACTGCAGTGAGTATTTGCTTTTTTCTAATGTACCTCCTACCGCTCTGACAATACACAAACTGCAGCTTCTGTTTTTACGAGCACAGCAGTCAGCGCACCATGTCATTTAATTTTAGTGCAATATATATTCGTCATGACCGTTTTATGTTTGATCAGACAAAATACCAAACCAGGATTGTTTTCTCCTTATTGTAGTTGATGGAACTTCGTGACCTAGCTGAAGGAGGGCCTGCATTAGTTTTGTTAGATTATGTGAAGGCCTTTTTCCCCTCATCGTTCTCACAGCCTACAGAAACATTGATTAGATTCATTTGCATATTGCACTCACACTAAGGATGCTGTGCAGTGAGAGCGAGTGCTGATCGTGTAGCAGAGGCTTGAAGATCACATGTAGCTGCCGGGCATCATTGCTCCCTTCGTTGACTTCTCCTTTTCTTTTCACCTTATGGAGAAAATTGTGGTGGAAGATGAATTATAAACTTGTATGAATTATTGAAAGCAATCGGTGCAAGTAAATTATTAATAGGTGAGCGAGGCATCTCTTAGCGGTTGTCTACTGTGTAGGGACTGACCTACATGAGTGTGTGATCTGCATCACATCTCGCTAGCTGAAATTGGATAAAAGCAGTTCTCAGAGTGAGCGCTCAGGTCTGGCTGCTCATGTATGAGACGCTGAATCTTTTAATTAATGGATCATGGCAGTGAATGGCTGGATGGTGCCACTGTTTACTTGTATCATCAAAAGGACCTTTCATTCACACACAAGCTTCCAAACAACATTGACGCGTCACGTGTGAACTGTGCTGGAGTTTCTACATGTGTTTCTGATGAGGGGAGGTCCTGCTCAGGACTAAATGGGGATTATTGAGCTGCATGCTGCAAGGCCCTATGGCAGGGGTCTGCAATTAAAAGTCACTGAGGTCCAGTTATTAAATTTTGTCCAAGCAGAAGGTCCGAAACAAGGACCAT
>JBBIGC010000024.1:9690192-9703398 GCA_037576955.1 Lepidarchus adonis
AACAGCACAGTACATGTTTCGTACTTGTAATTACCGGTACTTGTACATATATGTAAAAAGTTATGCAAATATGTACCAAACTCAAAATGTTAATAAAAAGAATGTGTTCTCAAACAGTCATCTCTTTCTTGACAATCCCCGTTGTGCATATTCTCTTAATATGATAATTAAACATTAAAACACCTGCGGCTTTTAGTCGGGTGCGGCTAATTTATGAACAAAACAGGATTTTCCCCTAAGTTTAGATTGTGCGGCTAATATTCAGGTGCGCCTTGTAGTCCGGAAAATACTGTAAATATTTCTTTATGCCGGGCAGTGTGTATGGCATTTGACATGACCGAGGTGGCAGTGGTTCTTGTGCTGTGTGGAGGTTGTAAAGTGCAGTTGTTGGGTCCCTCTGATAACCCAGTACCCACACTGATGTTACCATTCAGACACAAGCTTGACAGAGATGCAGGATTATTTTTTTAAATTTGCAATTATCTCACATGCCACTCCTCATTAATGCAATACATACAAGAGCACACAATCCATAAGCATATAGGCCCATGTCAAAAGATTCTGCATTGATTGGATTAAATTGTAGATATATATTGGTGGATTTAAGAATAAAATAAGCTGCCAGTTTAAAATGTATTGGAAAGAGAGCCAGTTCTGTGAGCTACTCTTAATCTCTATGGTAAATATCTTTTGGTGTAAAATGCCCCACATTTTCTAAACGTGTCTGTGTTGATGTTTTTGTAACATACATACATACTGACGTGGTGAAAATAAATACATACCCTTTTTTTTCTTTTTATTAGCATATTTGAACAGTTGGCATTCTCATTATTACATTGATTTAGATATCAATATAAAGGTTATACTCCAACAAATGGCATACAGTTGACATTTTATAGTCATTTTCATTATTTAAATAAAAAAACGGGTCATGTGGAAAACAAGCATCCTTATATTTATCGCACATTCAAGTCTATAAGATAAGAATCAGATATGGGGGGACGTCAATGCAGTGCACCATTTTTCATAATGGATGAGAGAGAAACAATACACACATTTGTATGAAGTATGAATAAGCATGCTTTAGAACAATAGTTAATCATGAACTTTTATTAAGTAAACTTTGGACTCATTGTGGGCTCTTTACATAATCATGGTAGATTGCACAATAAATGCTGATATTTATATCATTTGCATTACATGTGTATTACATTACTAATTTGCAATGTTTTCAATAGCAAAAAAATGGGGACCACCAAAAAATTTGGGAACACCAGGGCATACTTTAATACATATTTGCCAATTATTAGGTGGACTTAGCATATTTCTGGTGTAGGAGACCTAAAATCGGGCATGTGCAAAAGATATGACACATTTTATTTCATATTTTCCAATATGTTAAATACAACAAATGGAACTGAAACCTGCTACATGAACTCACATAAGCAAACAAATGATCATTTTAACACTGTCATACAGGGATGTAGTTTTAAGCAAAAAATATAAAATTAATTGTTCAATGAACAGACATCGATTTTCATGTGTCCAATTGTTACATTGAATCATGCATATTTTGGTTGATGCATGGATACAAAACAATTACCTTATTTTCCCAACAATAGGCCGCCTCACATTATAGGTCGCCCCATTCTATAAGCCGCAGAATTTTTTTTGTTTTATGTTTTATGTTATGTTTTATGTTATGTTTTAATACTCCAATCTGAAGTAGAATAATCTAATTTGGCCCCTGGAGGCCTTAGCAGCTGTATACTAGTTGTGACATTATACTGTTGTTGAAAAAATTTAACAATAAAATTGATAACATTTTGAACTTACTGATATTGTGGCACAATTCAAGTCCCACATTGCAGAAATTAAGATCCAGGTTGCTGCTTTTACAAAGCATAGTCTGCAATATCCAAGAGCAGTGCATCCAACATCAGCAACAGCAAAGCAGTAGGGCACAATCAAGTTTTTCTGCGGCGGCGATGACTACAACGTTTATAGATCTTATTTTGAAGGATTTGAAGAAAATTAACTTTTCTCAGCAAGCAACGTTTGATTTTATTTGTGTTAAATTTAGCTTTTCCCTAGCTTGCAGCGAAAAAGTGAACTTGTTCATTTCTGCAGTAAGTACATTTAAATTCAACTCATCATTTGGAAATGTCGTCTATTTGTGTACTGAATTATGCTTTTAGCAAATGCATTTTGATATTTTTAGACAGGCCACCCCAATTAAGTAAACCAGAGGCAACCAATAACCTGTGGCTTATCGTTGGGGAAATACAGTATTTACTACATCCCTACTTAACATCATGAATTATCAATGATAAAATATTAAGAATGTAGCGAATGGCAAAACTGTGATCATCTTGCATTACACACTTTGATGGAAAACATGAATATGTAAAAAATGTGCTTAAATGATTCTTGATTATTTGAATTGTACGTATACAATTATATAAATAAAATCAGTTCAGTCAGATCAATGTTGTGCATATATTATTACTCAAAACTTGAAGACCCATCATGCTGACTGTAGTAGGCCTGACTAATCTTCTAACCACAGGTCTTTGTTTTTTTGTCTCAATTTACCATAATGGCAGCATAACAAAACATGCATTATTATTCGAGTTGATGTTGCACTATAAAAAAGCGATTGACAGCCTGGTCAGCATGTTCTCAGAATGGTGAAAGACTCCTAATCACAGTGAGTTAGAGAAATGAAAATGATGTAAAGGGGAGGGGGAGGGGGAGGGGGGTAATCACAACTATAATGAGGCATCTTGGCCAACCATCCACTGGAGCTGCTGCATAAATCGCAGTGCAATGTTTGTGTGAGACAGACAATTACTTGACTGAAATTTAATGGGCTTTTTGACAAGTTATCAGTCCGTCTGACACAAAGCTCCCTGACACTAGGCAAGCTGTTTTATTTATTCATTATTTATTTTGAGTGGCTAGAAGAGACAAGTAGGGGTTGGGTGGGATTTTGGATCTTAAACTGGTTCACACTGGACATCAGCATTCTGCATGGTCTGCCCTAGGTGACAGCCGTCTGACAGATGGTGTGTATCCATGTGGAGTGTGTGGGTGTGTGTGAGGAGGGATGCCAGCCCATGCCTGCTGCCGGCGTCTGCCCGCTCCACTGACCTCTGGTCCCCACTGGTCCTCACCTAATTGATTGGTTCCTTTTCTGGTGAACCCCCATATTTGTGCTGAGCAGCACCTAGGGGAGCAGGCGGGCTAGAGTGCCGAAAACCTTATGACCTTCAGCCCCACTGGTCTGCTCTGACTGGCTGAGTGCTGGGGACCAGTTGGAGTCTGACCCAGTTTTAGAAGAAAGAAGGGTTTTAGCTTGTTTTATGGCCATTACTGGCTGCTTAAATGGAACAAGCACATGGTATTGATCAGTCGTTCATGTGAGATTTGTAGACGTTATCTGATTTCCTCTGTGCTCAAGCACACAGCGGGGTGGGTGTCAAGGTAGATTTGTTGCACGACTGCAAAGACATTTTTTAGAAATTTAAGTCTGCATTAACAAAACTTCAGTGGAGGAGTACACGGCTAGGACCTGTTCCTGTCAGTAAAGACACAGTAAATAAGAGAATAAATACATACATCTACTCCGCTTACAGCAGTTTAGGTCCACCTAATCATGGTGAAGTTGGACTGCTTGTTTAAAAAAGCCTAAGACGTAGCAGCCAATTAGCAAACTGCACAAATAATATAGGTCTTGATGGCAGAGTGACTAAAACATCCAGTTTAACTTTTGGCATGAAGACATTTTGGAACATGGTCATTTAAATAGTTTTGTAGGCAAAAAAGTATGTCGGTAGTGAGCCTCAAAGAAATAAAGAAAGTGAAAATTATAAGATATATGTTAAAACAGGAACAGCTTTCAAAAAATGTCTGACGATCATTTTTGGGTCTTTGTCATTTCTTGTGTTCAGTCATTAGCACAGCTAATTCATTCATGTTAATGACTGATGTTAAGCTAACTAACTTAAAGTGGAATATATTAATTTTGTATAGTACTGTACTTTCCAGTGCTTCTGATCATTAAAATAATATATTGTTACTGTTGTACTGAGCAAAAGCAACTTTATTTCAAATTTAGGGCAAAATACTTGGGAAGTATGGCAGAGAAAAATTACATCTGGTCAGCCATAGCCTGTTTCCAGGTCTGCAGCAGCCGAGGTCACAGCAGTCTACACATTTTTCACTTCTAGTTCTGTGTGAACTGGTTTAGCTGTTCTGTAATATTAATCATTACTGCAACTCTATTCACAGAAAAGATTAATTAATATAAAACTGAAGGCAGAAATGGTGCTAGATAAGTTAGGGCAAATCCACCTGCAGTTTAGACACAAACTCTGGTGCTTCTTTGTCTTGAGAGTTTACAATGATTGGTTATGTCAAACTCTTTGCTGACGTGGGCTACATATCTCGCTTACACAGTGCATAGAGTGAGTGAAACTAGAAGGCTGATTCATTTGCGTAATGCAGATTTTGCACAGATCTGTGCACATTGAATTGCTGGTGTAATGCTTTTAGCATCTGTTGTCCTCTTTATAGAGCTTTCCAGTTTTAACGAAGTACACTTCAATTATCAATATAAGTGAATGCACTTGGTGATTTTTTTTTTTTTTTACTTGATCAGATAATTGGTTACAAAAAAGGAGGAAAATCCAGTTCTAAGTTTAGGTCAAGGTATCGCGTAGATTTTAAAGCATAAATACAAAAGGATTCTCTTTTCAAAAGTATTTCTATCTCACCACCCCACTCTGCTAACCTGTGCTGTTTTGCTAACTCGCCGCTAAAAACGCTCTTTTAACCCATATTCCGCAACTACCCACTCGTTCTCTGCTCCACACACCAAATAGTCCATAACGTATTGCTCTGCCCACAACACACCACTGGAAACCAAAAACAAACAAGTTGCTGGAATTAGCATCGTTTAGCTGTTAGCTTAGCCGCCAGGGTAGTTGATGCACCAAAATCTGCAGAATCTCTGCTGTTGTAGAGTTGATTGCGTCTTAATGCAGCATATGATTAGCTTTACTAACTATAACCTCTCAATCTGGTTGTTATATTCTGGCGAGAAGAAGGGGGGGGGGGAAATAACCTTTCTTTGCTGCTGGAAAGGGGCTCTGCACTGCTCCGTCATGCAGCGAAGTCAGTCATCCGTCTACATGTAAATTCTTCAGGGGAAATTCAATACTTGATTTTTTAGCATATTTGTGCTCTGCTAGTCTTTTATTACGGAATGTTCTAGAGGTCATTCAAGTCTATAGACATCAAATAAGGTGTTTCAGTTGATAAATGACTGCATACTGTGTTAAAAAAATAATAATAATAAATTTTTTACCATTTTGTTGCAGTGATTACAGTTTCCAGTTTTATAGTTGCCTCCTTTGTTACCTAGAGTTATACTCCTCATGTACAGACAAAATACCGGGTGTACAATACAAGAATGTCTTCTAAAGTAGGGGCTATATTTATACCCTCTTTTCTTGATGCTTTCAATCTTTTGCCTTTTCCAAAAACTTGAAACATGTAAGCATGATTTTAATTGATAGCCAAGTTTAAATAAAGGCTTTTTACTATCATAATCCTCTTGAGTGCCTCATGAGTACTTCTTACTTGAAAAACGAACTACCTTTAAGTTGCTTCAGCTCTAATAACAATTGACCAATTTACATGGATTTTTTAAAATAGTAAATATGATCTACTAAAGCTGAAAATGTGTCACATTTTCCTTCATTTGTTATAAACTGTTCTTTTGAGCAAGAAAACGTAATGTATAGGCATACGCTTCATACATCACTTCATACATATGAATTTTGTTCTGAATGTGTGACCTTTCATGCACACATTCGATTACTGCACATTCAATAGTATAGACTGCATGGAAGCTGTTATAGTGACAATACAGAGGAGCACACACTACAGTTCCACACCCTGACCCATTTTACCATGTTCTTTACTTACTGTAATTTCTCAGGAGGAAAGAACGCTAAATTTAAAGGGGACAAAGCCAAAGTCTCTCAATGTGTTACCTATAATGCATCAGATATAATAAGGTAATGGTGAGAGCAGGCTCTTTATAATGACTGGTCTAAAGGGAAATAAACATCCTTTTAAAGTGCTTTCTCAAGTGAGGCTACACAGGATGAGCAGGCAAGGGGGGACATTTGAAGAAACGTTGTTGCACTGACAGACGATCGTTGGCATTGAGATCTGAACAGATATTCGCACATCGTCATTCAGAAAGCCAAGTGCTTGGCTTCCAAGTTCCCTCTGTGGACCAGACGCAGCATGGAGTTTCTATTCATGCTAGAGGGGAGTTGCTGACGGACCACATGGATGGTCACAGAAGTCCAACAGACTTTGAGTGGGGATTCAAAATAAAGTGGTAGTAAGTGGGATGTGGAAATTTTTCTTATACTGGCTATTACGATGTTCAGTCTCACACACACACACACACACACACACACATTCTCACTGTTCCTCCAGCTGCTGTTCAGCTCAATTATCTGATTCGCTGAGTAGCCTGTTCTGCTCTTATAATGGGCTGTTGCATTAGGAATTCTTGGCATGTTATAGAGGAATGAGGCCTTCAGGCCTGGTCGCAGAGAGCCATCCTTCACCTGGGAAAGCTCCGAGCCGTCACCAGAGAACAGGATCTCCTCCCCTTCATCTAATCTCCCCCTTCTGTCACTTTCTTGCCCAATCTTTCACCAAGCCAAACCTTTGTCTCTGTAGGTGTTTGCTCAGAAACTGTTGTGGATTAGACCATGTTCTCTTTAATGCATGTGTGGGTCTAACTAGTTTATCAGTTGGCCAGAAACATTGGCTAAAATTGACGGTCCATGAATTGTGACACATTTTCTGATTAAATTGTTGTTGTTTAACTTTTAAATGTAGAATCATTGTCTAATTGCACAAACATACTGCATCAGGATAAAATGAACACAAACAAGACCTGTGTGTGTGTGTGTGTGTGTGTATACCTGAGAATGGAACTGAGCCAGTAGATACGGATATATTTCTGAATTGGCTCAGGTCCATTTTTTTCCTCCTAAAACAATAAAATATGAATAATTAGTTTATTTTGTACAAGTTACAGTTAAGCATTAGAAAAATGACCTGAAATTTGTATGTTGCATATAGTACATATAGTATAGTGGGCTTTCACTTTCCAAAGCTGTGCTCTACTGGAAGCAAAATAATTTTAAAAAATGGGATTCTTTTACCAGTGGCTGCAGACGAGGAGGCTTTGGACTTGGCTGATTGAACAATTCCTCATGCACCGATACCTACATGAGTCAAAATAATGTTTAAACCAAACTCCTCCATTTGAGACCTTGAGAGCACAAAAATAATTAAATTACTTAAAAAGCATGATGTCTAATGTAGTGATGCAATGAAGAAATGCATTTAGAATTAAGTAAACCATGTAATTACTTACTGTATTTATTGACACAGATTCCGCTCCAATGCACATTCACAGTTGATATTTGCACCTCACTTACTTTTCATTAAGGTAGAATAGTGAACTCAAGCTGATCACGTACTCTATTATGGGGCAGTTAAACTGGATTACTTTATTTAAACACCCTGACAGGTGTCTTTTGGCCACACAGCAGTAATTTGCATTTCTCTGCTATTCTGTGTACTGTTGTTGTGACAGTTATGGCTCCTCCCTTATTTTGGGAGCCTGCGGTGGTCTGAAAGCTGGACTCAGCATTGCAGCTCTCCGCCTGTGGGGACCACTTAATGGACTTCAGTTTCCAAAATGTCAGTGCCTGACTCCTGAGGTGGATGCAGTGGATGTGAATATCATCCTGGGGTTCCTCACTCAGGAGGAAGTTATTCTAGGAAAGCAATTTTTAAAGGGAAATGTGAAACTGTGTCTCACCAGAGTCCTCGCTAATGAGGTAATATTTGAAATGGCAGCTTGGTTTGAATACTTATTTTTTGCCTCCCAATTCTCTCTTTGCAGCTATGCTTCTGCAGTTAATCACACTACTTTAAATCTTACCCAATCTAGGCTGCTGCTGATTTTTTTTTTCCCTCACTTGCACACCTTTAGCCAAGTCTAACTAGAATACTTGTGCATCAGTTTGATTGAAGGAAGCTGCTGGAGTTTGCACTTTGTGCCAACGATCTGACAACAGTTCAGCTAAATGCAACGGAATGGCTGACCAGAGCACGAGAAGAAACACTTATTTTTTCTACTTTTCTATTAAACAGCTATATGTGATAGGATCCTGATCTTCTGAGCCAGAAACCAGAAATTAAATGTGATTTACCAAAATTAATGAGCTCTAGTCATGAAATTCAACATTTTTCTTTTTTTCTATTCTTTTTTTCTTGACCGTGTAGATGTCATTTTCCCTGTAGATAATATAGGTATTGGAGTAATAAGATTATTACTTTAGTTTATGGAATATATATACATGGTTCATAACTGCAAACTTTGCTTAATACGTGTGAAATGTTTAACTTTAGACCTGAACAGTGGTAAGATTTTGCTGGTGTCGTCTTTTTTTTTTGTCGCAGTGTGCACAAAAGCAATCTGAGCACTAATAGTGCCCCACTCCCCTATGCTGACATTGTTCAGGCTGCTGAGCACAGCTTTATAAACACCCTGCATTATTCAGACCGCAGGCTAATCAGTAAGCTGCTTCATTGGGAATACATTGTACTGATTTAAAAAAATTAAACACATTATCATGATGATCCTACTGTATAATTATTGCTCATACTTTAAAATGCACTTTTCACTGCCTTTTCCACACAATCTATATACAGAAACTCAAAGAATTGCCGGCAGTCACATTTACATATGACAAACCTAGTCAGCTTAGAGCAGTTTAGCCCACCTGTTCATTTAAAAAATGGGAAGTGGTGAGGATTGTTTTTATTGCAGTCACTCTGCAACAGAGTTGTTGTAGCAGAAGATGAATTAAAAGGAAAAATCAATTAAAGGTTAAACTGTTCCCAGCTGTTAGGTAGCAAATGTATTATGTTTGCTTTCAACAGAACCAAACAGCCAAAAGAAGTGGCTGAGGTTTGTTTTGCCTCCTGACATTAAATTTAAAATTTATTAGCTCGTCCCTAAGGTTGACCGGTTCAGCTTGGTCTACTTTCCAGTGAGGGCAGAGGTCAAACATCAGTCATAAACAAACACCCTGTTAAACGCTAAGGGATGAAAGAGGTTATAAATTGGGATTTTGGCTGATTTAGGTATATACATCCACACTGCAGAAAGGAATTTAAGTAAAAATGTAGAATATGGGTTCTTTTAAGTAGCAGCCTAGATTGGGTAAGATGTAAAGTCGTTCGTAGAGGGGGAAAGAAAGCGCGCGACGGGGGCCCTTGCCCCACTTGTGAATGCTTCAGTTTAAGGTGCTCACGGCTGCTGGAACCATCTTTGGTGCCTCGCGTACATCTCAGGCTCCAGAGTAGATGGCAGCCACAGCCCCCCTGCTAAGAATCGGGACATGCACACTGATGATCAAGGCTGTGCAAATGTTGCGGCGCATCAAACAGCACCCAGAACGCTGTCTGCTGGGAGCCAAAAATACGATGCGAGGGAGTAGAGAATTTCAGAATGTTTTTGCACAGGGCATGCGGACTGACAAGCATCATTTTGAAAAGGCTGCTTATGTAAGGACGGAAACAATTATGCGTTTCTTGAACGTTGTCCGTCAAAAAAAGGGAAAAGATGGATCTTAATCAAAGAGAAAATGCCGTCTGATGTATGTATGTTGTCCTTTGCATAAGTAATGGCAAACTGCTTTGTATCTGTGCCCACAGCCAGCCTTTTTTTCTTTTCTTTTTTGGAATCCGAAACTGTGGTGTAAACTCTAAAAACAGTATCGATTTTACTTTTTTGTTTCAGTGAAGGAGCTAATGACATGCTTGCCTTAAAACTTAAGGTTGTTTGGCATGAAGTCAGATTCTAGTTAGACCAATTGGCCTAAACCTATTGCTTTTTTTGTTTTATGCAAGAGCTGCGAGGATAATTTAGCTAGCATGTTGTGGAAGCTGCAAATAATAACATAAAAATGGACAAAAACCTGCCTACACTTTAGGCTTTAAATATGTTACTAAAATATACTTTTGTCAAGTATAGTATATTGGGAATTGAGTATTATTAAATAGTTTATTAAGTTTCTATTGTATGCAAAATATGTTGTTTTGGTTCATGTACCCTATTGTGTTATTACCTTTTTTTCAACCATTTCCTTTGTACAACTGTTCTAATGTACGGTTAGTTGAAGAATGTATTCAGTAGTAAAGATGAACTGAGCTCAGTTATAGTCTTCCATAGAAAATCTAACACCAGTTATTGACTTACTAACTTTCATTTCTTGAATACCATCTGGAAAGAATAGAGTATAAGACCAACTGTAGTACAATATAGTCTGACATAATGTTGGTATTGTTGATTGTCTGGCAAAGAATTCTGGGAAACTTACAAAAGGAAACTTGACCTCAGTTTTGTAACAGGGAGTGAAATGGACATGGAGAAGAAGTGTGCCATTACTCCAGTTTGCTCCTATTCCTTTTTCAGCCAGAGGAACATCGAGAGTTGAGAGTTTCAGTATTGCCTGCAACCAGTGCAGAATATAGATATTACAAATGAAGTAGTAATTATTTCAAAGCTGGCCCCACTTGTCAATTTCATAATTACACCTCTAATGCCCTCGTATGGTTCTTTATGACCTGTTTTATGGCAACATTCTTTATTGTGATTATTCTGCAAGTCGCTTGTTGGGTACATTTGCCTCATTGATCCAGTGTAAAAATAAAGCATAGGAATGCGCCAGTGTGGGATTTTTGGAAAAATGCTGATATTTGGCATTTTTTATGTGTGTTTCTGTTAAAATTGTAATTGGAATCTACCTGGATTAGCATTCTGTTTAATTACACGTGGAGCAAAGTTAATACAATGGACTTTTTGACAATATCCCACAGTTCCCTTAAGGTTTTGTTATGGTGTATGTCTGAAATCAGACACCTAGTAACATTATTCTTCCTGTCATGTATGTAACTGTTTCTGATCCACAGCTTTTCTAATACATTCTATTAGCATTTTCCGTCACTGTAACTGTCAAGCTGTTTAGCTCATAGGAGATGTTGATCATTTCATTTTCACTCATTATTTTGCACCAGTACACATACAAACATGCAGCGATCTCATTGTGCTTCGGTGTATACCCGTGATGTTCGCCACCTGGTATAGCTGGCAATGCTTGGCAGTAGAATACCCAGACATTGGCAGGTGCTGGCAGAGTCAAGTGAGGTAGAGCTATGTGGAGTAGCAGGTCAGGACACAGGTGAGTTCTACTGCAGGTGGGTAGTCTCACCTTGAACTGATTCACATTATGGATGGACTTGTTCAAAACTTACCGTGGCATGTCCTTATCTAATTTACTCACTCTCCATTTATTCTTTTAGCCAGTACCTCCATAAATCTTGCCACGTCAAATCTGAGCGCAGTGGGCTGGTCCCTAGTCCTTCTTCCACGTCAGCTGCATTGCGGCTAAAGGCAAAGCTAATCAAAACCTTTTTTGGCATGGGGGCCTGCTCTGAGCTTTGAGATTTGCACCCAAAGTGATGCTGAGTGTTTGCTCTTGAAAACGGATTAGCAGAAGAACCCAGGTAGACATGCTAATATTCGCTCTGCCATCTGCTTTAGTACTGATTATTCAGTTGCTCCAAAACACACTAAAACTGCCATGCTGGCAACTGTCAGCCAAAACTTGCTCTGTGTCTATCAAAGCAACTTTCATTTTTATGTTCATGTGTGTAATCCTGCACCACAGCTAAACACAAGCTTATTTTAGGGTTGCATATAGTTTAGCATGACATAACATGGCTCTACACTTCTTTTCTTTTCTTTTTTTTTTTAGAGCAGTGCTGCCTCTAGGTTAACAAAAAAGCTGTAGGCACTGTCCAGATGGCATGCTTTAAGTGATGTTAATTCACTGCTGTTGTTCACAAAACACAAACAAACACATGTGCAGCTTGAATTAGGAAAGTCAAGTAAGTTTAATTTGAAAGTATATTAATAATTCAAAAATTATATTCTATGACCCCAAAGAGCGGCATTTTCAGAATCAGAATCAGAAAACTTTATTAATCCTGGGGGGAAATTGTTTGTGTTGACTGCCACAGCACACAAAGACACACAGAGACACAGAACAGTAGAATAGAATAATTAAAAAATATATAAAATAGTCTAGTAGAATAAAAATAAAATATAAAATATAATAAACGCAGAAATAACTCTCTCTACCCGCATGTTTAGAGAGGGCACAGCTTACTAGTACTAGAGACTGAATAGTATGAAAAAAAAGTAAAGACATACGGTTAAAAAACACAAAAGTACTAAGAAAGGACACGGAGCAGTCAAAACATGCTGCAGCAAACTTGCGCTTTCCTACTGAAGTTAAAAATATTTCTTTATCATGGATGTCAACATTACCAAAAGAAAAATGCCTGAAATTTATGTTGACTCAATTATTGAAATTTTTTTTTTTGGTCATATTCTAGCCAAGAAATATTTTATGCTCTGAGTTTGTACTGTGTGATTGTAAAGTGTTTATGTACCACTTCATTAATGACTAATTTTATGTAATGGTAATTCATGGTCATGTCATTATTATTTCTATAGCATCATGTTTCTGGATTGGATTGCGTTTCCTCCTTTTTGTGCAGAATTAGAAATTAAAGTTGTTGTTTGGCTTGCACTGCCATTCTGCCACAAACCAGTTCATCCATTCAGGGTCGACCTTGGAAGATAAATTAACCAGTTGCAGTGTAAAATGTAATTACAACCAGGAAAGCAGGTCCAACATGTGTTGGCAGAATAATAATATATAACTCCAGTCCCTTTAAACTGCATCCACTTTCTGTTTGGTAAAGAAGGCATGTAGTAGTGCCCTTAAACATTTGTTATTGGCGAACACCAAGTTCAGGGAAAATGTAAAAAAAAAAAAAAATTAATTAGCTAAATGCTAAAAAGCTAAAAATGGGCATGTTTTTTCACCAGTACCTCATGGGATCTTCTGATTATTAAGCTTTGTCCTTTTGTAGCCTAAACATGCAAGCAAAGTGTTTCCAGGAAAATGCAATTACAGTGTTGCAAGATGCAATAAGCTTACCACATGCTGGGTTGGGGGGGGG
>JBBIGC010000024.1:9707776-9735553 GCA_037576955.1 Lepidarchus adonis
GAGGGAGAATGAAGGAGAAGAGTCTGGAGTGGTGTTTGACTCCTCGTGGGGGTGGAATCTCCAAACACTGTTCCCTCTTAATACATATTGCAATTTCTAACCAGTTTTCTAAATGAAGTAAACTTTCTTAACAAAAATTAAGTAGACAAGGGAATAGACCTAGTAGTTTAGTCTATTTGGGACAACATTTTATTGCAAAACCCAGTGCAGTGTTTTTTTGTGTAGTATTACTAATTAACTAGAGTAGCGAATGAGCTATCACAAGCAGGCTATTGTTTTGTCTTTTAATCAGCCATCCCATTATGCTCCAGTCTCTGGACAGCAGAGAAGATCTGTCATCCCTCAATCCCCCACCCTTCTCGTGCTGAGAGCAATCCCGTTAGCCTCAATCATATTACACCTAATCTAATCACAGCTAATAAAACCTTGTGCTTCACCACATCTCCCTTTTTAAGCAAAGGTAAAAGAGATGTGTAAGCTGCTGTCTTGGATCAATAGAGTGCAAGCCAGAGCAGGAGATTACACAATCTGTCACATCCGTCCCATAGACAGGGTGTTCACACTGGCTATGTGAGGCAGCGCCATGGCCACAGATCAGCCATGTGGGCTCCTTCCTTAAATAGGGAGCCTGCTGAGCTGAGCTGAGGGAAGCGAGGGCAGAGAAAATCAAGGACACAGGCTAATACTGTCTTTCATTCTATCTTTTAACCTTGGGCTATACTAGCAGTATATAGTAGGAATGAACCAATCAATTTACTCCTATGTTAGATACCAGACCTATGACTTACAACCTGTGTTGAACGTGAATTGTTGATGTCTATCTGATGTTAAATATTAATACATTTGCATTACAGCAGCAAAAAGCAACGAGTATTAGTTCATATTATTCTTATTAATCTCGGTTCATAAACCATTGATTTAATTGACTAAAATGAAAATTTGAATGCTAATCACATCTCTGAAATTGGTTTGGAAATGCATTCTATTTTCCAATGTTTTGTGAATCAAAGCATGCAATGCACGCATTTAGTGACTCAAAAACAAGCCACAACATTTTCCACACACAGTGTGCGGTCCAGCGCAGACAGTGTGCCAGTATCCTCTAAAATAAAGGTGACATTTCTCTCTCCCGCTCTCCCTTACTCTCTCCAGCTCTTTGGGTGCCTTCAGTAGTTTAAGGGGCTAAAAATAGCCACAGCTCTTGCCATGTCACACAGCCTAATTAAGAGGAGAGGGACGAAGGTGCTTCCAAGCATCTGGGCCCAGCATGTAATAGCTGCCCTTGTTCCCATTCACTGGTGGATGTGCATAGCCGCCAAATTAATCCTCTGTTGCATGGTTTGCGTGTTCTTCCCATCATAATGGAAAACTGGTGGAGGAGCTGACTGCAAATCAAAACTTTTTCCCAGAATTTGAAACCATTGTTCTGCTTTACTTGTAATGTGGCAGTAGGAACTTTCCAGTGGGTAATGTTGTAAAAGTAGTATGTTTCTGGTTATAGCCTCATTTGGGCCTGCATGTCCATCAAAACAACTCGTTTCTCTTGCTTTACTGTCACTGCCCTCAAGAAATGTTTCACCTTTTCTGTTCATAATGCTTTTTTGGAATATTTGATAACTTCTTTCATTTAAAAACATTTTAACACTAAATTTCCTTAAAGCAATGAAAATTCTTGTAAGTAGCTCCTAGTATTGCCCACCCACAAGTCCACCAAAAAACCTGCACACTTGCTCAGGTCCATTACCTCGCTTTGTTATGCAAACTACCTTGGGATAGGTGACCTAGAAATTAAAACGTTTTTAACAGTACTCCTCCCCCACAAGACACAAGTGGGTGTGTGGCAGATAGAAAGTGGTTCAGTAATATCCTGAAGTTGATTCTGTGCCATAATTGAGAAAAGCATTCTTATTGAGTTGTTAATGTTCGTCACATGATATGAAATCAAAGCTAGAACGATTGTGTAAGTGACCGGGTCAGTCGTGTGCCATGCTTCTCTCCACTGAGGCAGAATTGAGCTGCATCAAGAAGAGACTTCAGCTGACAGCTCATTGATTTATTTTAGTTTCTCTGTCAAAGACACATCTAAAATGCCTCCATCAGACAGCCGTCTAAAAGGTGTTTTTTTTGCATCAAGCTGGCGTGCCGGGGCTGGCGGTGGCAGATGAAAGGGAGGGAGGCCCTGTAGTGATGGAGCTTCTTGTGGGCTTTAATCTGAACTGGCACATCTCGATGTGCTTGAATGAGTGGATGGTGGGCCTGCTGCAGGTACAGCTCTATCTACCAGGTAAAAAAACAAGACACACTTGCCACTCAATGTTTTCATACACGTTCCATGATTCTGCTTGGCTTAGCAGCATTATTGCTGCACTTCATCCAAGCTTTTTAGATTCTTCTCACTTCTTTTTGTTTGTTTACTCTTCCGGCCGCCTGGAGTTTGGATAATTGGGTCATTTCAGTTGATTATAGCCACAATAGGCTGACACCTGCTAAATGATGGTTCTCTGCATTTTGTGGTCGTGGGTATCAGCCTCACCTTCTTTCCCAATAATTACTGAAGTTACGATGGGGTAGAAATTTTTCGCAGCGGTGGACGAAGCAAGATTCGTTTCTCCATAAAACCAGTTCTGCCACCCACCCCTCCACACCCTTCCTAATTTTCAAAAGACATGCAGGGACACCTCCTCCCGTTCTATAATCCACTGTCCCTTGGGCTGAGCAGGGCCTGTTGGGTGTGATTACAAGTGAGGAGGGGGTGGGGGTGGGGTCCAGCTCTCAGGGTCAGCGTGGTCCCAGTGAAACACGAGATTAGGGCCACTGATGAGAACGGACATTAAATAAGCAATGTGCTCAACACACAGGCTCAGGCCAAGCGCTGCCCATGTTGTTCGTGGGGGGGTGGCGTCTGCTCATTGCCAAGCCAGCCTGTCCCCGAGCCTGGCACAGACGGCAGCCTGACAGAATGGTGGCCGGCACACCGTGTGCAGGCCACCCCGACTGTTTACCAGCACACTTCAGTAATGTGGACTGAGCTCCGTATGTGTGTGCGCATGCTGGGGTGTGAGAGCACACGGGAAAGCTCAGGATGAAGTCCAGAACACACACCGGCTGCTCTGGCAGGAGACGAACACAGCTTGATGCCGGAGAGGCCTCAGAGTGTGCTGAGAACTGACACAGGAGATTGATTTCCTCCTCTGGCGCATGCACTTTCTTCATAATTCAGTTTGGCACAGAGGCAGCTTCAGATCTACTTTTTTGAGCGTCTTAAGCTGATTGATTGATTAACAGCTTATGTTTGAACTTGATCCTTTTACAGTATACAGATCTAGAAAACTCTGAAGTATAACCAAGTGGATTTCTTCGAGATCAGATCCTTTTCATACATGTTTTGAGTGTTTTATTGACAGTTGTGTCTAAGTGGTCTCCTGCAGTTCTTTCTGCAGTGTCTCTCTAAAATTGTTTCCCAGGAATGGTGGACCCCACATAAGGCCAGGATATACATTTCCCCCTCTTTTCTTATAGCAATTATCAACAGAGTTGAATGTACCTGCTGTACTCCATATACATCCATTCACTTGCACATTTGGTCCAGCCCAGATAAACAGGATTTGGGATTTAGGATTACACTTCCCTGACCTTCTCCAGATTGCCCAGTGTCTAGACCCTTGGGTATCTAAATGCTTTGTGAGTTCAAAATCTAAAGCCCAGAAGAGTTCGCCCAGCCTTCCCTCACAAATGGCACTTTATCCTTTGAACAGTACAGTCTGTCGAATGAAGCTAGATTTGGTATGTTTTTGTATAAGCCCCTTCTGTTTGGTGTCCGCTAATCTGAAGTCTTTCAATCACTAATCATTGGAGTTAATGAATTAATAGCACTTTCTAGCAGAACAGCCATACGAATTACTGGCAAAACACAGCTTATGATTATAAATGACCTGTATCAACATGTATGTGACCAACGAGCTGCAAATACTGATGATATGTAGCCTATATTCTCAGAAAAGCAATAATATAATTTGTCATAGCTATGATAAATGTCATTTTTTAATTATTTGATTGTTTCCTTTAGTAAAATTTGGAACTACTTTTTTAGACACAAGTCTCTTTTCATAGTTCTGTTAGACTGAGGTGATAAATACAAAGCCTGAGTTAAAAAGAGCTAATTGCAATTTTTTTTGTTTGTTTTTTTACACAGACCAAATTTGCACCCCAGGTTCAAAACCTACTGAAGCTATTTATTTCAGCTGGTTTCGGTGTAAGTAATTTGAATGTTCCTCAGCTACGAAGCCTCCTGCTTCAACAACCTATAGCTGGTTATAGGTTGTATCATCTTTATGTAATGTTAATTACATATCATTACATTATGTAATACGTTAATACATTACAGTATTCATTTATCTTTCTAGGAAAACCTGAAACATCATCTTTAACTGTTCGCAGCTCATGTTTTGTTATGATTATGGTCCTAGTGCCTAAATACAAGAATCCTTGTTTCTTATTGATAAGAAAATCCACTCTTTTGTTAAAGAAAGAACATTTTTGAAGTTTTAATCATCATTTGAGGTGAGTTTTGATTGGAAACTGCATTAGTCGTTCTGCTGGCCCCACTTACATGCAATCAAGGCTGAACTCCTGGGCCTCTGCCATTGTGTCCTTTGAACAATGTTGGCCATTGTATATTTGAAATGGCACTGTACACGTCGGGTGGGCTTTTTGGTTCGTAGGTCCGCCTGCAGTTAAGACTTTGGGGAAACTAGTCCTGTGTGGCAAAGCATCCAAGGCTAACTGCTCTGCATTGTCCTAAAACCCTGGCACGTACAGCCACAGCCGCTTGCTCCAGGAAGTGTCCAGCAGCAGTCAATGCTTTGTCGATGTTCTGAGCTGTTCAAGCGTGTGTGTTGCCTTTTTCATCATTTCTTTATCCCACCAGCCAATCTGCACCATCACTCTGCTTTGAAATAAAACAAAAAGGAAAGGATAAAGGGAGAAAGCGTAAAGAGAGAGTAAAAGGAAGCTTTGAAAGCTCCAAATCTTTGTACACATTTATTTTCCTCTTTTACCTTAATTGCTGATGCAGTCATTCAGCTTGTCACTCAGATGCCTTTCCTTTCCTGAGACTGTTGATTTTTTTCCCCTGAAGAATTCACTTCCTTGAAGTTTCGTTTTGTTTGATTGCAGTCAGGACCAGCCACTCTATTGCCACTATAAGCTGTGATGTACATTCTGGCTAATTTAGGTATTGGAATAAGTGGAAGATTTAGCAGTTCAGGGATGTGTAACATTTTTCAATGTTGTAATCCCTGAGAGTAAGTGCCCATTCAATTGATGAGCATGATGAGGAATTTTGGATATTTATACAGTGGGAAATCTAACATAATAAATGTTTTATTTAGCCTTAGCTTTTTAAAGCACTTTCTCAGTCATGTCCTTAATGTCGCGTAATATATTTCCTCAAGTATTAGTTATTTAAACTTACCATTTCACTGAATTGTGGATCTATAAGCTTGACTATGTGATGCGGTATAGTGAATACTCATAGTGAATTCAGGATTTGTGCTTAATGATCCATTCATTCAGCTTCCAAAGGCCATGTATACATACATATATAAACATCTTTACATTTAACTTGTTTGTAGCTTTTCATGTTTCAAAATGAAAAACAAATGCTCAATTTTTAATGATCTAGAAAACCTGGCTTGAGTTTCAGATCAGGCTAAATCTTCCCTGTAGCTATTTTATCTGAAGGAGCTCAGTTCTCAAGTCCATTTTCTGGTGTCTCATTTTATATATGGGTATTAACATCTTACAGTTGTTGAGTACATATGTGCAAGAGCAAAGTAATTCAGTGTTTGAAGTTCCAAATAGTCTGGCTGGTAAATGAACAGCATGTTGTTTTTACTTTGGCATGTGATTTAGCTTCAAATCTATTGGATCAGTCACAGTACAGTATTGGCTTGCAGTATTATGCTACAGTAGGACTTGCCCTTGAGACTGGGTGTGTTAAAGCCTTGTTGCCATCACAAAATATAAAATAGGTTTCATAACTCCCAAACAGGGATCATTTTTTTTACATGTAGATGTTGATTGAGAAAGGAGCTGTGATGGGTGGGGGGTTGGCGGTGGCGGAGAGCTTTGGAGAAAACACTGATCTAGGACAGAAGGAACTAGGGAGATGGGGACAGGTCTGTAAATGTCAATGGGTCTCTGTTTTCATGCTTTAACATTTCCCTTTCTTATTTTGGTATATCTAAACTGCGTTATTTATTTTAGGTTACTTTATTCAGATACCCTTGACAAATATGAGATTACTTGAAAGTGATTTGTGTGTAGCTTGGTGTTACAAAGACCCCTCCAGTTGTCCTACAGTAAAGAGTGTTTTAGTTGGTTCTGATTTCCAACGTCTTGAATGAATGCGCTGCAAAGACTATGAACAATGTGTGGTCGGTTCTAAAATTCTCTGTGGTTGCTCTGTCACTCCAGTGCTGTATCTTCTTCATTCCCCTGACACAATAGTCAAATTTATTTCACATCGAAATGGGCTGTGTAAATCCTAGTGCATCCTGCCCCCTCTCTGAGATCTCTCTTAAGTGAAAGCATGCCGTGTTTTTTCATGTCCTCACATTTTTATTGGGTGTAGCCTAACCCTTCTGTTGCACATGATGAATGCCTCATGTCATCTGAATCTTTAGTGTTATGAGAATGCCGAACACAATGGGCTGGCTCCGCTGTCTCGGCCTGGGGTGACCGGCGCATATTAAAGAACCTTGCTTTGAATGGGAAAAGCTCTGGAGCCGTAATCCAACCTCTGACGACACTCCGGCTGCCATTTTCGTTCTTCTTCCAGGCACAATAGAGCTCCAGTGACAGGTTTTGTGGTTCGAGCTTAAGCCTCTGGTGGAGAGGCAGGGAGTAAAGTCCTAGAATCATCAGGGGCATCATCCAGAGTATCCATTGTAGAATTTTGTCCGGCGCCATTTCGCTTCATAAAGCACATGCACTCCCCTCCACACGTAAGTCTCTGAAATTCCTGATGGTGCTGCTGGATCACACGAACTGACTACAACTCCAACAGCTGTGTTTTGGTGTTGTGAGCTTGGGGGTAAGGGGAGAGCGTACTCTCAGCTTGCTTTTGAAGTGATGAAACGGCTTTCTCTGAGGCTCTACTCTTCCCCCATCGTCTTTTTAGAGATGTACTTTTGTGCTTCTGCTTTGCTTTAGTATTCATGCATTTTTCTCTCTGTACCTGGAGCACTTTGATTCTTTGTTCCATGATCTCTTTTCACATAACGCACACATTGCGTGGCTCTCTTGATGCCTTTGAAAGTGGACCTGTATTTCTCCCCAGACGCGCCGTGTCTTGTCGCTTTGCTTCGGACTTTGCCTTCGCAGCCCTGTGTCATTGTACTTACACGACCTGCAGGCTAGAGTGACAGCAATGTGTGTGCAAAGCTGTAATTCGCTGAAAAGCCCTTTATTAAGTCAGACAAAAACTAAAATGACTGCATACATCAAGGGAATCAAAGTTACAGAACATCTGAATGACACATGTTTGCTTATGCCTTTTACTTACTGATCTTAAAAGGGCCGTAGTTACTGACTCAAACATTTGCAGAGTTTTAGAATTTCTTTTCATACTTCAGTTCCCCACAAAGCGGTGCTTACGTACTATAATTCAGCTGCTGTTAAGTCACACAGACGGATCAGGAACAACAGCAGAAGTATGGTTCTGAGGAGAGAGAGAAAAGTTGAGTTTTTCAGGAATTATGCACATGATCATGACGAATGTCCTTTAATGGCTCACTTCTGTCTTTTCCTTTTAAATTTTGTCTACCCGTTTATGGCCTCTCTATTCTGGCCATCAATACGACTTCACCCTTTCCTCATACCAAATTCAGTCCTTTGGTCAGTGTTGATCCAAGTCCTTTTCACTCACTTACCTGAGCTCCTTTGTATTGAACTCAGCATTTGAAAGGAAAAGACAGAATGACTTTTGCACTTTGAAGTGCATGAAAAAGAGCAAGGATCACGTTTAAAACCCTGGCTAATCAATGCCAGCTGCTGCCATTATCCTGTAATCCATGCATCGCCTTTGTAAATTTCTCCCTAGATGCTCTTGGTATTCAATAAACGGAGTCCTCAACCACACACTCGCAGAATCACTTCTCCAGCATTAGGATTAGTTTGTTCTTTTGGAAAATGTGTATTGTATAGGGGTTGAAAATGTAATCCTTTAGAACTGAGGTATTAGAGTAATTTGGTTTTTGTAATCAATGTTAAATTGCCAGCTGACCATTTTGGTTTCTAATAATTAATTATGAAATAATCTGTGTTTTTATCTGTTTGCTCACTTTTCGTTGTTTGTCCCCTTCCCACAGACTGCATGAAAACTTTGGGTAGATTTCTTCGGGCATGACCCGTCTGGAGACATCATCTCTGCAAGAACAGTTTGCTCTTCAGAAGTCATCTTCACCTTGCCTCCAGGCCATCTTCCTTTCCACTCTGGCTCTGACGATAAGGACTTAGAGAGGGCAGAGCGGGAGGGCTGTCGGGGTGTTGGGCAGGGGGCCGCTGGCGTACAAGGGTGGGCAACACACATCTCTGAAGGTGAGTGGGAGCCCGCCCTCGCACATGCCGTCCCCTGCCCACACCGGCCCTGCCACCCTCTGCAATGGTGACATGACAGCAGACGCGGTGGAGGACCTCAGCTTTACAGCGTTTGTTTTATCATATTTGAACCATACAATAGACATTGTAAATAGTTTTTGAACAGAGGATCGTGTGTATATACTCATCTAAGCGGCTGGAGGGTGATGATGCTGGTGTGTGGGCGCATGAGGCGGCTCTACCGGCAGCTCACGCTGCAGACCAGCCTTCTGCTTCTCTTTCTCTTCTGCATGGTCAGTGTTCTCATCTCAGCCTACTTCCTGTATGGGGTCAAGCGGGAGCTGGAGCCAGCAGGGGTGGGAGGCATGGAGGGTGTTGAAGAGGGCACCGCTGACTGGGAGGATCCACAAGCAACCCCTTCCCCACCCTCAGCCAGGGTTCTTCCAGCAAGAACTGCCAAACCAGCAGACACCTCTCGCACTGACCCTGTGGTGCTGGTGTTTGTGGAGAGTCTGTACTCCCAGCTGGGTCAGGACATTGTGGCCATCCTGGAGTCAGGCCGTTTCCGCTACCAAACAGAGATTGCCCCCGGTAAGGGTGATATGCCCACCCTTACAGACAAGAACCGAGGGCGCTTCACACTGGTCATCTACGAGAACATCCTCAAATATGTCAATCTGGATGCCTGGAACAGAGAACTACTCGACAAGTACTGTGTGGAGTATGGAGTGGGCATCATTGGCTTCTTCAGGGTGAGATTTTTTTTAGAGTGCTTTTACTAATCAGTTTATGATATTTTTGGTTTGTATTTGGTGCCTAAAGTTTCTTCCTTGGGAATGTTCTTGGGCAGAGATAAAAGAAATGCATGTGCCACATTAAAGACTAAAACTATACTGCTCTTGCTCACATTGTAAAAGCATATAGTTTGATCCCATCGATTTAATGCATAGAAAATATAGAAAATACACTTTTAGCTCCCTAAATAGCTCCCTTTTAGTCTTTCTATGAATGGAACCTTTGTGTTTAAGAACCTTTTAGATGACAAACGTTCTTGAAAGAACTCTTAAACAGTTAAATAACCTTTACATTATATGAAGGTTCTCTATACCTCTCTAGACTCGTGTATCTCTGTAAAAATGCTACTTTAGGGAACTAAAATGTTTTTTTTCTTACATTGCGCAAAGAATTCATAGCACCTGTTTTTGAAATGTTGTACAGTACAACATTGACGAAAGATTTTTGTTTATATCTTTTAAAAGATGTAACTGTGAATCATTTTGTAATGATTCCCCTAAGACTGCTGTTTTTGTTCTCTGTTCAGAGTGCTTTTTTTTTTGCAGCAGCAGCACAGTGAAACTGACATTTTTCTAGCATTTTCAAATTCAAATGTGTCCTTTTTTTTCTTTTGTTGGCTCTAGAAAAAATAGTAGTTACACCCCTGTTCCCACCAGCCCAGGAACTGCATGGTAACACTTACATTGCTCAAGGCAGCAGTCACATTAATGATTGTGTTCTGAAATGAAGAACCCCCTTGATTCATATTTTATAAAAAAAGAAATGCAACAACATCTTCCATGACTAGCACTGCAAATGATTGAACAGGGATACCAGACTAGCATACGTATACTCTAGACCAGGGGTGCTCAATACGTTGAGCTACCGGTCGATCGCGAAGGCATCGCTAGTCGATCGTGGGGCCCTGCCTTTCAAAATAAACTAACGCACACGTGAGACCACACAGTAAACACAAGTGAACCACGAGCCTCAGAAAACACTGCAGTACAGATGGAGCCAATCATCCATCTCCACTGTGGCTTTTGGCGTTGATTGACATACAGTACAACCAATCCAGCGTCATCGTTTGTAACAAGCGTCACCGCGCATGCTCGGTCAACCGCGCGCGCAAACCTTCAGACAAGCAGTCACCTAGTTAGCGGCTAACGGTTTATTCACTTCTAAAGAAAGGGAGTAAAAACGAGTGGGGAAGCTGGACCAAGTAAGAAACCAAAATCAGACTGTTCATTAAAAAGTACAACACAGACTACACACTGAAAAGTGAGGGGATTATATCTGGACTTTGCAGCTCTAGCTGTTGATGGTTATAAATGTACATCACTGCATTGAGCCAAACATGTTCATGCTGCTATGCAAGGTAAACAATATATATTTTAAATATAAAGTATACTCTCACATGTGTCTTGCTCTCTCTCACTCCTTTTTCACTCTCATCTTTCTTTCTTGTTTTTTTTTTTTCTTTACTTGCTCCTCCCTCTCTCTCCTCTCTCTCTCTCTCTCTCTCTCTCTCTCTCTGCTTGGGATATTTTGATGAGTGTGGTACTAGTGCAGGTAGTTAAATTCACTGTTAAATAATTTTTTACCCATTTGTGTGGGTATTTAATAATCTTTTAAATTTTACTAATTACATTTTATTCACTTGTATGTTAAATGCAACTGCATCTTCTCAAAGTTTTATTGGTATGAAAAGAAACGCCCTGAAAGTCACATGGCAGATTGCTTAACAAATGCAGGACCCCAAACTTGTTTTAAAATATTAGCATGATCCTATTGCTTTTCTATTGATGCTAGGTGCACAGAGCTCGTCTTCAGTGCTCTTTCTGCAATTTAACAGCCAGGTTATTCTTTTCCAACCCGTGAACCAAGCCGTCTATTTTTACATAGTCCAACCCATTTTCTGATTTTATGATGTAAATATGTGAGCCAGCTACACACTGCATTTTTATTATGCATTATATGACTGTACTGTGGGTTTTTTATGTGACCGCTTTGCATAAATATTACATGCAGACATGTGAGCAGTATGTTTTGCTGTCTGCTTTGGAAAATATTATCAGACTATTTTTAAAATTGCAAGTGTGTTAAGCCTGATGGTATTGGCTAATAAAAATTGGCCAAAGAAATCAGCCAGTTTTGCTGTAACAAAATTTAGCCATAAAAATTCACAGTCTATGCATTTATTATGTATAATAATGGCTTTTCTTCCAGAACATAGACACAAGCATCTCATCTCTTGATCCCTCACTGCCTGGCTGGCACTTCTATCTCATTGAGGAGATTTGCCTCTTTTTCTGTCCAGGCTGCAAGGCCTCACTGAGTGAAAGCTCTGAACATGTCTGAGGCTAGAGCTTAGAGTTGCAGAGATCAGAAAACAGAAGCTGTTCTCATTGGGATGAACAGTGGCTGCAGGTCCCCGTCTCTCACTTTAGTGATGTACTGTGCCTAATTTCTTCCCCACCAAGTCTGGACTTGCTCCTGTCAATGTTACAGCTCAGTCACAAGCATCCTCATCCCCCAGAGCTGGGAGCTTGAACTGCAAGCATGCATTACCATGGAGAACAGCTTGTAATTACACACGGCTGTATCAACTCATTTAAACCCCTCTTTGCCTTCCCATTAGCCCTTCCGCTTAATCCAGTATCTGTGTTGTTAATGTGTAATTGGAATAAAACTTCCTCTCGTAGCCAGCACTTGGGTCAGTATAATCTTCTGAGACTGTGGTAGACATGGAGCATTTTCTCCATCTTCAACCCTTCTGCTCACTTTTTTTGGCCAATTATCATACATTTTGCATGGATTGCTCTGTGACATACAGGGATAAATGGAAATGGGAATATGAACACTGCAAAATAAGAGTGTATCTCGCACTAGGGCTGTCAAAAAATCTATAAAATCATCAAAATCAGTTTGCTCCCGGTGTGACATTATCTGATATAACGCTTACCAAATTTATGGTAGAACATTTTGAATAACATTAAAAAGTTGTAGTATAATATTGTAGTATTTTGAGAAGTCTTCAACACTGAAATAAAAGTACTTTCTAATAAGTAATGCTAATCGACATTAAAAAAAAATCACCACAGGAGATACCTTTTACTTTCATCTGGACACATTGGTTTAGCTTAGGGAGTCATTGGTGTGAGAAATAAGGAAGTATTGTTAATTAAACCTCAAATTATAAAAATATACCATTTCATTTCTAATCATAAAATCACTGAAGTGTGGGTGAACATACAGGGGCCTATATGTAACTGCTCTTCAGTTATCAGACAGCATTTCGTGGAAATAAGTTTCACTTAAGTGGTTTATTTTTATCAGGTCTATCAAGGGTTCTGATATTTTAGGTGATAAGATGATGCTAGAATCTTTGCTAGATAGGAATTTATAGTTTCATGTGTCCTAGCTCAGGGGTCAAAGACAATGTGCTCTCTTGTCTTGGACTGGGCAGAGGAAAATGTAATCTTTGTTGTGGTGGTCTTGATAAATTTGTAAAAGTGGTGTGCAATAGTTGTGGACCATACAGGAAAAGTACAGTAGCTTGTTCAAGAAAGTTCACAATATGTGACACTTATCAGAATAAGAAACTGGTGATAAAATGCTATCAAAACCAAAGTATGAAATTATATTTTTTTGTGTATTTACATACTGCATTGCACTAAATCTAGAAAAAGAACTGAAAACATGCAGTTGGCCAGTGTTCTTGAAGTTATTTGTGGTATTTTATGCACAGAAAAGCACAGTGTAATGTTTTAATGGAATCCATCATAACAATAAATATCATATTACCTGGTCATAAAACCAAAGTAAACTTTAATACGACTTAATTAACATGGTCTTTTGGCCAAAGAGGTAGCAGAATGCAAATAGAAGTTGTGAATACACAAATATAGAGACACTTTCTGACTCAGGGGAACTAGTGAACCTCTGAAGAGAAGCACCTTTAACATCAGTTTGATGGACTTTGACTTTTTTACTTCTGTGAAATTTGTTGAACTTTATTGATCCCACTTTATTGAGACCTCTCTCTTGTTTCTCTCTCTCACTTTTATGCTCTCACTCATGCTCCTCTACCTCTAGGCCAATGAGAACAGTTTGCAGAATGCCCAGCTGAAGGGTTTCCCCCTCTTCTTGCATTCTAACCTGGGCCTGAGAGACTGTAGTGTTAACCCCAAGTCCCCATTGCTGCTGATCACTAAAGCCCGTGAGGTGGAGCGTGGACCCCTGCCTGGGGACGACTGGACTGTCTTCCAATCCAACCACTCCACCTATGAGCCTGTGCTGCTGGCTCGAGGCCGGCCCGCTGAAGCCGGGGGTCCTCCTGGGCCCCTGCATGCAGCAGTGGTCCAGGACCTGGGTCTTCATGATGGCATTCAGAGAGTGCTATTTGGGAACAACCTGAATTTCTGGCTGCATAAGCTGGTGTTCGTGGACGCGGTCAGCTTCTTGACCAGCAAGCGGCTGTCTCTAGCACTGGACCGCTACGTTCTGGTGGACATCGATGACATTTTCGTGGGCAAGGAGGGCACACGTATGAAAGTTTCTGATGTGAAGGTAGGTAACGATGATCTGAGTATGACAGTTATTTGAATGTACTCCTTGTATTTCTTTACTTAATTTGTATGTTTTGGGCATTTGGGACCATAAAAAGAGAAGTATGTATCTGAAACCTTGTTAGGACCCATGCAGCCGATATGGCACTCAACAGAATTGCAGCATCAAAGTGGAGCCATAATCTACTGAAAAATTGTTTGGCTTTCAGGAGAAATTTATGGAAAATTTTAAAAAGTCCACACTGCTGTGATATTATATCATGAAAGTAGGGCAGGTAAGTAGAAGCTTGCAATAATTTTCTCATCTCAAACAGTTTATTGAAACAAAAGCAACAACAGTGGTGGTTCTACCACAACAAAAAATGTCAATGTCCGAATAACGTGTCATGTGCCCTTGAGCATCAATTAAACTTGACAATGACATCCATGCTGTTCAAAAGTCGACTTACTGCTGCTGAGACTCTTCTTGAAGGGCAGCCCTCAGGTCATTGAGGTTCTGGGGTACAGAGTTACAAGCCTCTACACAGTGGCTCAGCTGATCCCATAGCTTGACGTCTCTAACATCGTTGGCGGCCATCATTTCTGCTCAGCGTGAATTGACTCATCAGAGAACAGAACTGAGGCCCACTGTGACTCTTCCAGTCTCTCTGTAACCTGCTGATGACTCTCTGTGAGCTCAGTGGCCACTTCCACCTGAGAACATCCTGTCTGAAGCTTTGCAATGATTCGGTACTGTTGATTAATTGTTAGGTGTCGCCTTGGTCTCATGAATGTGAACAGCATGATGAGGAGGACTGTTTCTGATTGAAACAGGACATTTATTGGTTAATTCATGGATCACACACCTATTTTGAATTTTGCTTTTTAGATCCTTGTTGGAGAACAGCAAGTTCTATAAAAAGTATTAAAACATTGAACTGTTGGACATGTGCATTTAATAGTTTAGGGAAGGTCACCTATAAAGGTTATAGTGCATTTTAGGTTCATCTTGAAGCTTCACCCAAAAGCCGAATATCCTTAACTTTTTGTGTGCAGTGTATGCGCAAAATAAATAATTACATAATACAGTGTGTTCCACAATTTTGCGGCTGTTCTCCCCCCAATATTTTTTACAAATTCTTTACAATTTTTGGGTCCCAACTTAAGTTTTAGCAATGTATGACACTGTTAATGTTAAAGCTTTTGTACAGAAAAATTCTCTTTAATTCAGTCACATGTTTAGACAGCATCAATTTGACCTACTCATCAGAGGCTTTTGCACAAATACAGTCTTATGCAAAAGTTTGGACTTCCCTTAATAAACAACAGATTTTGGTGATTTTGTAATTGAAAAGATGTTAACACAGTCTCTCCATAAATTTAACAAAAATAAAAAGATTAATATGGCACTGTGCAAAAGTTAGGTACCCTAAGAGTTCTAGTCTAGGTTTCAGACCTTAATCAGCTCAGCAAAGGCATGTTTGGAGAAAAAAGGAGCAGCATTTCAGGAAAAGAACACCTTGCCAACCATTAAGCATGGGGATGGATCTATCATGCTTTGGGGTTGTGTTGCAGCCAGTGGCACTGGAAGAATGGATTCCACTAAATACCATCAAATTCTGAAAGCAAACATCACATCATCTGCAAAAAAAAGCATGGCTTCTACAACAGTACAACAGGACAATGATCTTAAATATACCTCCAAATCCACCATGGAAAACCTCAAGTTTTGGAATGTCCATCACAGTACCCTGATTTAAACATTACTGAAAATTTGTGGGTAGAACTTGAGAGCTGTGCATGCAAGACGACCAAATAATATTACAGAACTCGAACCTTTTGCAGGAAGAATGGGAGAAAATCCCAAGTACAAGAACTGAAAGACTTTTAGCTCTAAAAAGAGTTTGCAAACTGTGAAATCTGCCAGAGGAGGTGTTACTAAGTACTGATTATGTGGTGTGCCCAGACTTTTGCACTGTGCCATAATGTTTTTATTTTTGTTCAATTTATGGCATAAAAAGTAACTATGCATCAATGTTTGCTGAAAACTGTGTATTTTCTTCCATGTCCTAGAGAGACTGTGTTTACATCTTTTCAATTACGAAATCACTCAAATCTGTTATTTATCAAGGGGTGCGCAAACTTTTGCATAAGACTTTAATTGTATAGTCCATGCCATATAGTGTTATTAAAGCCAAAGATGCACTAAATACTTTGAAATGCTGATATCTATGTAAATATTACAGTTCTTTTTCACAATAATAAAAAACAGTGTAAAAAATTTACAGTGCAAAAAGATATTTTTACTCGTCTTCTCAGACCTTTTGACCTCCGGGTATTCGGGTACTATATAGGGTTCTGTGAATTATAGTCAAGTTGTTAACTCATGAGAGAGAGTCTTTTTCCACTATACAAGAACACACCCATACAGCTCTTGTCCTAGTATTTTTCCAGCTATTTTGCATATTTGCCACATATTGGCTGAAGTGAAATGAGTCAACACAACTTTTTACATCAGGCCAAAGTGGAAGATGAAGTCCAGTGTATAACATTAAAAAAAAAAATCCCACATGGGCGAGTTGTTTGCCAAAGCAGTTATGTAGGCGAGCTATAGCATCCTACCCAGAAGAGAGTCCAGAGCGATGAAAATGGTCGGACAGTCCATGTGCGTTCTTCCAGGGATGCGAGGAGGCGGTGTGAAAATGAGAGCGGGGGAAAAAACTCAAGCCGTCGCCAGCAGCTCAGTACAGTAGTGTGAAAACCAACTGACATCATAGAACTGTAGCCCCAAGAAACGGAGATGTCCTTGACAGCCTGCCCACGATCTTTTCTTTTGTGTTTGTGTGACTTGTTCTCTGTCTCACTCTCGCTCGCCGTCTATGTGTCTCGCTCTCCTTCGCTCTCTCACTCCTTTTTCACTCTCATCTTTCTTGTTTTTTTTTTCTTTAATTGCTCCTTCTCTCCTCTCTCTCTTTCTCTCGCTCTCTTTCTCGCTCTCACTCCTTTTTCACTCATCTTTCTTTCTTGTTCTTTTTTCTTTACTTGCTCCTTCTCTCCTCGCTCTCTTTCTCTTTCTCTCTCTCTGTCTTTCTCTTTCTCTTTCTCTTTCTCTTTCTCTCTCTCTCTCTCTCTCTTTCATTCTGGCCTCCTGGCTCAGATCCCATTGCATACAAAAATAGAAAGACACGCAAGGGGGATGATAAAAATGTACAGAGAGAAATATGTATGGAGTGCGAAAGAGACATGGGGGAAAGAAGTGAAAACTGGGCAGAAGAGGGGAAAGCAGCACAGCACTATTCTCCATCTCGTTCCTCCTCTGCTTAAAAAGAAACTCAGAAGTAGCATCCAGAAGATGGGTAAAGCTCACCCAGCGACACCATCGATCAGCTTCTGCTCCAAATGACAGCCTCTTTGTCGCCGCTTCACAGACGAGACTGCTTTTCAACCCTTCTGCTTCTGCTGCAATATCTTCTTCTCTGACTCTCTCTCTCTTACACTCTCTTGCTCTCCTGCTCTTGCTCTCTCTCTCTCACTTTCTCTCCCCTTTTCCCCTTTTTCATGACTCTTTGTTCAAAGGGCGTCCAAAAACTAGCTGTGGGCATGAATATTTCAGACCTGTGCACTGTTCACATTTTTCTTTTTCCTTATTTTCTTCTGTGTTAAATATGAATCCGCTTTTCGATTGAATTGTGGTAGTGGAGGATGCAGTCAAAAATAAACAAACCCAGTAAACAAATCTGACGATGGGCATATGTGAGCCTAAGGCCTCCCCACATGTGTCCGCCCCAGCACAACAGGCTAGGCTACAGCTGTGTTTTAGTCATGTGTAGATGATTTTGCATGCGCTTTTGTCCGTCTGTCCTTCTGTCCTTCTGTCTTCAGGCTGTTCTGATGGTCCATGTGTGTGCTTGTTTGTAAAGACTTTTTGTTTTTCATTAAGGCCCTGCTGGAGACACAAAATGAGCTCCGAATTCATGTACCTAACTTCACCTTCAACCTTGGCTTCTCTGGCAAGTTTTTCCATGCAGGTAAGAAAAATGTTATTTATTGTTACAGTGATTTAAAAAATTGTTTCCCTCATTAATCTACACTCAATACTTAGTATAATGAAAAGTCAAAACAGAATTTTAGACTTTTTTGTACATGAATAAAAAGAACTGCAACACACATTTATTTCGAGTATTGACATCTTTTGCAACCACACAGGTCTCTCTCCCATTTCTTTTGATCACTACTGAGATGTTTCTACACCTTGTTTGGGGTCCACTTGTGGTAAATTAAGTATATTGGACATGATTTGGAAACGCTCAAACATCTCTATATTACTCATTACTCTATATTGCTCATTACTTCTTAACTGCAAGAAGTTTGGCCCAACTAGGACTCTTCCAAGAGATGGTCCTCTAGCCAAATTTACCAATCAAGGAAGAAGGGTTTTAGTGAGAGAGGTGACCAAGAACATAAGGAGTTGGCAATATGTTCCAGAATCAAAACAATAATCATAGCTGTCCACTGGTTTCCTCTGGAAATAAGGTTTAGAACTGAAACCAAACAGTTCAATTTTGGTTTTATCAAACCAGAGATCTTGTTCCTCACAGTCTGAGTGTTTTGTTTTTACTCTGATATGCATTGATGAGTCCTTCTATAGAGAGGGGTGTGCCTTTTCAAATTATGTCCATTTGAACTGACCACAGGTGGATTACAGTCAAGGTGTAGAAACATCTCAACAGCAATCAAGAGAGATTGAAGGCTACCAAGTTAAATGTCAATTTTGTAGATTTGTAATAATTGTGCAATATTGTCTAAAATTCTGAATGTGTGAGCATGTGTGTGTGTGTGTGTGTGTTTCTTAAAGGTGCCAAAGATATTATAGAAAAACACCTTTAGTTTACCTTTCAGTGGATGCTTTTGTAATTGTAAAAGTGATTTGTGAACAACCTTTTTGAAATTTAAAAACAGCTCAAAATATAAAGGATTTATTCAAATGCTTTGGCTTGATCCTGTGGTTTTAAGAACCTTTTAGACGACACACATCATCATACAAAATTATACTTGCCTGGTTAAAGTGAGTTTGACTTAACATTAAGGATTCAAATGTGACATTTACCCCATCACTCTATACAGTCACAACAACCAACATATTTACATATATCCTCATATTCGGGCTTCTAGCTTGGCAGTTCTACCTTTTCTTTATGAAGCTTTAACGGAGTATTTAATATCAGATTGCTTTTAAAATTAGTCACAGTACAGGGCAGCAAATCTGGTCTTCAATCCGGGGCAGTGGTGGCCTAGTGGTTAGGACATTGCCCCTGGGATCAGAAGGTTGCTGGTTCAAGTCCCAGCCCAGACACCACTGAGGAACCCTTGAGCAAGGTACCGTCCCCACTTCACTGCTCCCCGGGCGCCTCTGTTGACGGCAGCCCACTGCTCCACGTGTGATGGGTTAAATGCAGAGAATATAATTTCCCACTTGTGGGACTATAAGGGTTAATTATTATTATTATTATTATTAAAATGGATTCTTACATGTTTCTGTGGCATTCCTCAGAACATTTTTTGGAATTTGTTTCCATAATATTAGGAAGTGAATGTTAATGCTCTTCATCTGAGTACGTGTGGTTTCTTTCTCCTCTTCAGGCACTGATGATGAGGATCTGGGCGATGACCTGCTCCTCTCATACAGTAAAGAGTTCTGGTGGTTTCCACACATGTGGAGCCACATGCAGCCTCACCTCTTCCATAACCACTCTGTGCTGGCTGAACAAATGCTGCTCAACCGCAAGTTTGCCGAGGTTAGACCGAGAGAGAATCTGCTGGTACACACTGTGCATTGGGATGCTTGGGAAGTTTCGTAGGATTTATGTATCTTCATAAGGACTTTCAGTTCTCAGGGACAAAGTCCTAACCACTAGGTCTCTCTCTCTCTCTCTCTCTCTCTCTCTCTCTCTCTCTCTCTCAAACTAGTGTTATTCATACTTGTGCCTTGTGCTGTCATAATGGTTGTTTCTCTGTCATATCATTCATCAGTCTTTCCTGGAACCATTTGGGGGAAATAACTTTTCATGTTTTGTATTCTATTAGAATAATCACATGTTTAATTGTAAACAATACAATACTGGCCAAGCTCTGTAGATTATAAAATAATTGTAGATATATTTATCAAACACATTTACTGAAAATATTCTGCTCTTTTAGGGACAAATACATAGTCATCTTAAAACATTAATCATGTCAATGTTAAACAGCAATGGGCATTTTTTTGGCATCATAGTTTTAATTGTTGAAACAATTAATTGAAAACATTTAAGCACATGCTTTTTTGTACACATTTCTACACACACACTGTGTTAGCTGTAGTTTGTTGGAAAGACTCAGAGGAAGCATGTATTACTGTTATTAAGGGAGTCCTAGCAAACGACTGGAATTGGAGACGACTAACAAAACAGGCTATGGACAACAAATCTTGCTTCACATTTTACATTTGTATAGCACATTTAAACAAGGTATCAGTAGCTCACAACAAATATAAACACTTATTGAAACTTCCAGCAGTCTTTCTCTGTAAATTCGTATTCATTACTGCCACAATACAATAACAGGATCATCGTTCGCCTCCTTCTTCAACAAATGGATTAGTTTGTTGACTCATTGAACCATGTTTTGGTGAAAGGCAGTTCCCTTAAATACAGTATTAAAGATAAAACGTCTCCAAAATAGAACCAAGAAATCCATTAAAAACTGATCTCCGTCACTCACAGCTGTTGTAAATAGTTAGTTAGTTAGTTAGTATATTGTAATAGCAGCATTTTTTTTGTCATCGTCACTTGCTTATGAGTAAGGATGCTAAAGCACTACTAAAGATGTCATATTAAAGCCTTTACACACGAACTCAAGAACATGTCCAAAGAATCAAGTTCCCCATCACCCATGCAGCACACAGCACTCACACTAATCAGCAAATATTTAATGTGGTACTGTTCTCTGAGCACTTTTAATTTGCTGTTTTCTTTACACTGGGTCAGATTACGGCATCGTTACATAGCCAGTTTCTAATTTGGTCTTCCACAACCGAGTCTCTTTCCGTTCCTTCCACTTATTTATCTATTTCGATTTAGTCTCATACTTAAAGAAGCTTCCTAATCTCATCTGTTCTCCAGTGGGCATTCTTCTTTCAACTTTTAGATATTTATTTTCTTCTGATTTTGTGCTGGGCACATAGAAATCGCATTAGTATGCCCACTTGCTTGCTGGGTATTCTCCAGAAAATTACCTGCTTTATTTAGACATGGACACAACAAGGACATTTTGCATTTTTTTTCTGGGGCAAGGTTAAGTCAATTTCATGTTTGGGGTGATTGATTTGAACATTTGCATTCATGCATACATCTCACCCTGTTAATGTCCACAAGAGTTTCAGCATTCAGTGCTTTTAAGCATTCTTAAATGAGATTCAGTTGAAGCGTTGTTATCAGGAGATATATTGGCACTTAAACTTCTGACCTCACAATGTGATTGACTGAGAGACATGCTAACGTGTTATTACAATTTTTAATTGATGTTGTGAGTTATAAGCTTCATTTCCACTCGTTGCTTTAACTTAGAAAAGCTTTATGTACATAACATTTCTCAATTGATCTGATATTTAGTGTCAATGGAAAACTGTGTACAATATCTCTAATGCCTGATCCTGATTTTCCCTCTGTCAGGAACATGGCATCCCGACTAACCTGGGCTACGCTGTGGCTCCTCACCACTCTGGTGTTTACCCCATCCATATGCAGCTGTACGAGGCCTGGAAAAAGGTGTGGGGCATAAAGGTAACAAGCACAGAGGAATACCCTCACCTTAAGCCTGCCCGTTTCCGTCGAGGGTTCGTTCACAGTGGCATCAGTGTAAGTAAACACAGACACGCATACGCATACCAATGTGTATTGCCTGATGACACAATTACTGAGTGTCATTATTTTATCATCGTGTCATTATTTTCTTTATTTAAATAAACAACAAAAAACATACAGGTTTAAATCAAATATTCAATTACTGTATCTGGTGTTCCAGGTTAATCGCCATTGATTTGCATCTGCAGCTTTTCTTATTTAAATCTGATCTCTACAGTCTGGTGTTCTCTTTGCTATTAAAGTGTGTGAAGTCATCATGCGTAGACCAAAAAGATTTTCCAAATGATATAAAATGAACCATTTCACTGTAAGGAAAATCACCAGGTGGTGTAGCTTACATATGATTTCCAACTGTTTGATGTGAAAATAAGTCTTCTAGAACCAGGCTTTCATCACGAGATAGGCAGGTAGCACTTTGGGGCTGTTGGTGTGAAAGTGCATTCATCTATAATCTGAAAGAGATTTGAGCTAAACTTTGTTCTGCAAAGGGATTGGGTGGCTTGCGGTTACTGATTAAGCTATTAATTCTTAATTAATGTCATGTGAGGTTGTCTGTTGAACCTTCAGAGGTTTTTTTTTTTTATCCCATTGAAATATTTTTTGGGATTAGAAAATGGCAGTACTTGCAAGATAACCCTCTTACATCATGAAGAATTTAAAATAAAAATGTTGTAATTAGAATTTTGTTTGGGGTAGGGGGTGGGTGGAGTAAATTATTGAAAAGCATACTTTTCTATGCTGTATTGTTCATGTTTTTGTAGGATGTACTTATTTTTCACATGACCGTTCTCATTACTGACTGCTGAAAAGCACATTTTGCATTACCTCATACATGTTGCTAGATATTGAAATGTGTGCAAAGGTTACACCAGTGTTAGATTTTTTTTGTCAGATGTTTCAGTGGTACACTGGAGTATAATTACAAGCCTTTCATAAGTTTCAAAGACTCTGAAATTTGACCACCCACCTATGCAGGATTGACCACATGTCCTGAATGGGATTAAGGTCTAGGGAGTTTCCTGGGCATGTATCTAAATTTTGATGATGTGTTTCCAGAGCCCCTTGGTTATCACTTTTGCCTTATGGCACGGTGCTCAGTCATGCTGGAAAAGACAATGTTCCTCACCAAACTGTTCTTGGATGGTTATGAGATGTTGCTCTCTGAGGATGTTTTGGTACCATTCTTTGGAAAAATTGTGTGTGAGCCCATTCCCTTGGCTGAGAAGCAACTCCACACATGCCCACAGTAAAGCATTCTGAGACCATTCATGAGACAGGACTGATGATAGCCCTCACCTCACCTTTTCTTGTACAAATTATATTTTTTCCAGATTCTCCGAAAGGGTATTCACCAGAGAGTTACTCCCAGTCCTCAGCAGTCCAATACCTGTACCTTCTGCAGAATATCAGTCTGTCCTGTATGTTCTTGGAGAGAAGTGGCTTTTGAACTGCCCTACTTGGCACCAGGCCGTCCACCAAAAGTCTGCTCATTGTGCAGATGTACCCACACCTGCCTGCTGCCATTCTGCACTGGCGGTGCCCCAAATCCCATAGCTGAATCAACTTTAGGAGATGGACCTAAATGCTGGAAATTCTTGAACACCTTAATGCCTTATTCACAACAAATGAACCTTTTTCCTTCTTGATGATTTGATACATGGTTGATTTAGGTGTAACCTTACTAGTAGCAAAATCCTTCATAACTGCACATGTTCTTTGCAGGTAACCATGGTTAACAGGAGAATAACAATGATTTAAAGAACCACCCTCCTTTTAAAGCCTCTTCAGCCTAGTCAACACACTCAACTGTGTTAATGAGAGGATCCCTGAAATTGTGTCAGCAGATCCTTTGTCGCAAGGCTGTTCTGTAGTAGAGATGACTTTCTTATTGAATTTAGTACATTTTCATGGCAAAGAGGAGCAATTAATTGCAATTCATTGGATCACTCTTCAACACTCTGGAGTATATGCAAATTGGCATCTAAAAACATTGTGAAAATTTATATTTGTGTCTTTCTCAAAACTTGGCTATGGCAGTATAATTGGATGGTAAATTTAAGGAGACTGCATTTTTACATTGTAAACTGTAGCCCCAATCTAAAATCCTTACGCAGATGTATCTGCTCCTTTGATGATCCACACCGGTCTGCACAAGTGTTGCATACAGTTTGGGTTTTTCTTTTAAAGTGGCTGCTTATTGAACTCTTATCTGGTTTGGACAGAACTGTATACAAACCCCTGGCTATTCCATTTGCTGTTTGATGTTGGAATCCCAGGAGAAATTTATGGGCAAATCTTTTATGAAAGCACTAAATTTTCATTTTTGGTTTGTTTTACCATTTCAGTTTTGCTCCAGGGCACAATTTATTGTATACCGACTATAACCGAAGCCTTGTTAGAATCATGACAAAGAGCTGTGCATGTGTATTTGAGTGTTTACTTGCTGGCAGGCTTGGGCAGTTTAACAGCATCTAGGGATTAAAGGAGGGTGACTGAACTGAATGGATACCTCTGAGTGCAGGCCTGAAAAAAGAGAGAGAGTGAGCGAGAGACATAACACTGACCTGAACCTTTTGCAAACAAAGTGTAGATATTGCCCTGCTGCATTTTCCTAAAGGTTATTCGAACTAATCTGCAAATCAAAATGCCAAGCGGCTTTCTGTCTATTTTGACACTGAACAATTAGCTGCCGTTATTTTTCATCTGTGCTGCACCTTGAACCCTGTTCTTGCCACATGGAGAGAAATAATATTGACGTCTTTACAATGACACATGCCATTAGGAAAGGTGGTATGCTGCTTATATGCTATTGTAATTATTGGTGTTACTGTTTTATTAATATTATTATATTTATGTAGTCTTTCAGTTGAGTGCAATGCCGTCACAGAGATGTTAATTTCCTCCTTAACGTGACCGCACGAAATGTTCACAGGGAACAAGGCTGCCTGTTTTCTCAGTGATGCAAACATCGATATTTTTGCCTCCCACCTCCCTTGCTTCCTGTTCTTGCTTCCATTGCTTTTTGCCATAATCAGCATTCTTCTGCTCTCGATTTGGTGTTTCACCCTGTGCAGCACTGTGTTCATAAATGGAGAGAAAAGTGAAGAGCTGGATAGAAGATTTAAGTGTAAATATAACCTATTTGCACAGATGTTTAGGCATCATAATCCGACTCCATGCTCTCAGTCTCACACAGTCTAACATTGGTCTCTATACGTTATCTCCAGTGAAGTTTTTTGTGCTTAAGCAGCATATTTTAAGGCTGAGGTCACTCAGTTTCCATTCCATTTCCAACCCAGCCCAGAGCAGACCTTAAACGTTATTGCATATTGTGGCTAACCAAATACGTTTTTCCACCCTAATTTGTCATGGTGAATAGAAGACACAGAAGCGTCTTTTGTCTAATGTTACAGCTGTGTTTTGGTTGAATTTAGGCAAATCAGAACTCTTGACGTGGGGTGTGTTACCTCATGATTTGTAGAATTTTCCAATCCATGGTTTATAATATATAAGCTTTTCTGCTTCTCAGGTGTTGCCCAGGCAGACCTGCGGCCTCTTCACCCACACCATCTTCTACAATGAGTACCCTGGAAGCCCTAAGGAGTTGGACAAACTCATCAATGGAGGGGAGCTCTTTCTCACTGTGCTCCTTAACCCTGTAAGTCTGCTACTTGAAGTCGTCGATTGGCTAACAATTTCCTCTTATTGAGCCATAAACATCCATTGAGTAAATAGTGCATAATTAGCTCCCATTACTTATTAATTACTTATTACTTAATTACTTATTCATTTGTTCATTGTATGTTGTACTTGTATAACTGCATGTGACAAATAAAAAGTTAAACTTTTTAGCTTCCCTGGCCACTAAAGAAATATAAGGGGAAATGCATGTAAAGGTGATTTTTTTTTTATTTTTTATATATATATATATTTTTATTTTTTTTATTTGACTGAAAAATTGCTTGTAAACATTCTCCTGGCTCTCCTGTGAACTCAAAGTTCTACATTTTAAATGTCCTTCCTAAAACCTTTACATTATGAGGTTTTTAAACTTCATGGTGAGGCATTTCACTCACTTCTCATTCTCAAAAAAAACATCCATTAAAAGGTTCTGCAAGAGAATAAAATGTTTTTCTTGTGTGGAATCATCCAGAGAACTGTTATCTACCTTCTGACCTTTAATTGTGTGAAATTAGTTCTGTCCACCTAATTTTATCCACTAGAAAAGCACTGCGCAGTTTGCTTACAGGATCATATCTGACTTTGTGCCTCATCCCTGACCTCAGATCAGCATCTTCATGACCCATCTCTCCAATTATGGCAATGACCGCTTGGGCCTGTACACATTCAAGAACCTCGTCAAGTTTGTTCAGACGTGGACCAACCTGAAGCTGCAGACGCTGCCACCCGTGCAGCTGGCCCAGAAGTACTTCCAGATCTTTCCGGAGGAGAGGGATCCCATTTGGCAGGTGAGAGAAGGTTGGACTTCCTGAAGTGAGTTTCAGACAGACCATGGTAGGAAGCAGGGCTTCTATTATGTAGTGCTCACTGGAGGCTTTTCTGATGGCAGTGTACATGACAGGCACATTCACTCTGACGAACACAGAGCAAAATAGCTTTTCATGTCGTTTGCCAGCAAACTTGAGAATGCTATTTCTGAAATTGTATCTTCTCCACCCTGCTGCCAGCGCAATTATTGAAACTGGAGTCTTTTTCTGCCTTTTGCTCACTCGCTATCTCTTACACACAAACCCTTACTGCTCCCCCTTTTCAGTTTATCCTGCCCCCTTATTTCTCCTTGTCTGTCTCTCACTCCCTTCGTCTAACTCCCCTGTTTCCTTTCACCCTGGGAAAAAGAGAGAGACAGTGACTTAGAGCCCTAAATCCCTCTTTGATCCCTCTTGTTTCCTGTCAAGGTTGAGGTCCCATCTTTTCAGTCTGTTCTCCAGTGTTCCGGAGATCGCTCTGACTCTGATTAATCTCCTTTCCACTGCACTTGCTTTCCCAAGAAGTCCTCAAAACACTTTTTTGGTCTGTAGAATTAAAAAACTTTAGATTTTTCACATTTGTAAAACAGATTGCAACATGTTATTTAAATTAACATATGATAAGAATGCTTTTATGTTCATTTTTATGTTGTTAAAACAAAATTGAATAAAAAAAATTGGATTGGCTGAGTCAAATTTGACTCATAACTTTTAGGTAATGTTCATGGGTATGACCTCATGCATCAGATGGCTTCTGTATAAAGGTTGTTAAAAAGTATTATGTTCTGCATAGAATATTCCAGTGTTGCTTGGCAACCATAGCTTGTTAAACTCTGTGCTCAATAAAATTGTTTATATATAATATAATACATTTAAGCAGCCACCTGCTGATTGAGCACTCTTACTCCGGCAAAGGCTGGCTTGGTTGAAGAATTGTCAATTTTAATATATTAAATTACATATTGACTGTTATTCTCATTTTTTTAAGGTATTCCATTGCCAGCTAATGAAATTAAGACACCACTGAAGATGTTACTATGTATATACTGTCACCAACCTTTTTCCCTCCCTGTTGCAGATGTCATGTGTCATATGTATGTGCTAAAGCTGAGGTTTTTTTTAGCCCCATCACCCTGCCTGCCTGGACAGAGTGAAAGAAGCTCTTTTTTATCCTCATCTTATCTTCATGTTGTAATTTCCTTTCTGCTTCCTCCTATCTGACCTGTCTTCCCCCAAATGTCTGTATGTGCCCTTTGGTCGGTGAGGTCCAATTTCGGGACATGTAAAAGTGTACTGACAAATAAAGGCTCAACATCATATATATCCCACATACTCTCATGCTCTCTGTAGCTCTCTCTCTGTGTATACACATTTAAAAGTTTTTTTTACTGTTTATGTATGTATGTGTGTGTGTAAGTATGAATATGTATGTATGTGTGTGTGTGTGGATGTGTGTGTGTGTGT
>JBBIGC010000024.1:9743839-9758175 GCA_037576955.1 Lepidarchus adonis
TGTGTGTGTGTGTGTGTGTGTGTGTGTGTGTGTGTGTGTGTGTGTGTGTGTGTGTGTGTGTGTGTGTGTGTGTTACTACATCATGAGTCACAGGTACGATTTCAGAGGAGACATGGATGAATGAGAATTTTTATTAATAAGGAAAAATGTGCCAGTCTGGACAGCACAGAGGCCAATAAAGGACGAACAAGTGCCAGGGTGGAAACTACAGCTCAGACTGTTTTCTTCTTTTTTATTTTTTTTGTCAACTGTTTTAATCATTTTTCATGTACATTTCATGTTGTTTTGCAAAGCTGTGGGCAATCTAGCTCTGAATTTTTTTATTTACTTTTTTGTTTTGTTTGGTTGTTTTACATTTTTTTTTATATCGAGCCCACTTATCACACCAGCCCACTAGGAGGAAATGTGGCGTGGTGAAATTTCATTTAAATTTCATTTCAAATTGTGGTACTTCAAAAAAAAACTAATAAGCTACATCCAGAATAAATGTGAGTGTAAATATGGACTTGTATCCTGGGTATCCTGATATGTGCAGTAACTGCCTTAATGCAACTGTATTAAACCTACTTCTTAAAATGTCAGCACATCCATTATCAGATGTGTTTTGATATGGAAGGGGTTATTTCTTCATAGATATAAAGATCAACATCTTCAGCATTTCACGACAGGTCCCAGTGGAGAATTAGCCAGTATTTTGCAGTAGGAGCATCACTAGACAGTTGACAGTTAAATTCATTCTTTTTTTCCCCAAATCTTGGTTGTTTTTTTGGATTGTCCCTTTGATTGTCCCAGCACATCATCACATCATATCCATGAGTGGCTTGACTTGGTCATTGGATGTATTAAAGAATGTATTGCTTCCTTTGGGAGAGACACTGGCATTTGAGGGCTGTCTCACTGAATTTATCTTCTGTTTCAATTAATGACTGCTAATACAGCATGTACGTTACACCCATGAATGTAAGCATGGATATTTTATTAAAGCTACGATGCCTTTTTAGCGGCATTCAAAGTAGGCAGTGGAAACATACAGCTCCTGTTTGTAGTGTGGAAGTTGGGTAGCCATTTTCTGCTGCTGTGTTTACAGTAATGGGAAAACTTCAGTCCTTCTTTGTCCTCTTTTGATGAGGTTCTTCTCACCTTTGTTCATTCAGAATTTGATTTTTACAGATTTTATCATCTTCTGCCATGCTCAGCCACTGTACATCTTTAATATTTTTTTAAACAGTCGGCTTTTCAGTGCCCCTTTAACCTGCACTGCAATACATTCTCAGACTTGACAAGCAAAAATGTATTAATATTCCATATGCCTTTGGATCTAAGAGGAAATTGAAAAGGATGCAAAAGGATTTAATGTGCCATTTATGCATATGAATAATCTACAGAAGCAGTATAAGCTATCTCTCCTCACAGATCATTGCATTTCCATTTGCTTCTGTACCAATGATGGGTTGTTGATCAATGCAGTCTGTGGTTCAAAGCTTCAGAAGACATTTAAAGGCGGATTGGAAAGGATTTCTAGAACAGATGTTTTTTTAAGGAGTTGAAGACCCGAAGGCAACACTGTCCAACTTGGAGTAATACAGGCTTTGTGTTTGTCATTCAAACGAATACACTTGCATGGTTGGAGGGAAGCTGGTCATGGCCATCTCAGCTCCTTGATGCGCTAATATACGTTTTCTTTCAAATGAAGTTTCAGTATGAAAGTAAGGATTATATGCTGATGGCACAGCATGGCAATATTTTTCACTTGGGGGCTTCGGTCATTCATTCAGAAGCAACAGTATTCTTGATTGTCTGTTTTTTTGTTTTTTTTCTTTATCTGAGATGTATGAAGCTTAAAAAGCACAATGTGTGTTTCCTCTTCTCTTCATTCTTTGACCAAGGACTCTTAAGAAATGGTTACATACCTCCTTTACAATGTATATCTTATTGAGCAGGTTCCACAGTTTTCAGGATCCACAGATTTTGTATGTCCAGCACTCTGTAGTGGATTCCAGTGGAAGCGTAGATCTGCGGTACTGACCCATGCACCTTATCTATACTGTCTGGTTATCAGTGTACACTCGTAAAGATTCAGTGGTTCTTTGCTTGGATGTACAGTCCTCGCACACAAAGTCTCATTTTTTCCCTCAACAGGCAAAAACAGTCTGATGTTTTCCCATTATGAAGCACCAAGGTCCTAGATCTGCAGTTCTCAAACCAGTCCTCCCAGACCGTGTATTTCTTCCCAGTTAATGTGTGGGGAGTCCCATGATCAGGGTCCTTGAGTGCTGCTCTGAGAACCACGGCTGTAGGGAACCAAAGTGGCATTCCAAAGGACCATATGTCTTTATTTTTAAGAGTGTAGTTATAAATTAACAGACAACGCTTTCATGCTGCTCACAGATCAGTCATTATGTCAAAACACACTTTGATTTTTGGTCTTGTTTTCTGACAGCACCCTAACTGGTAACAGTAATAATGCAATATATGCTTTCCTGGGATGATGGGAAGCTTTGCACCAAGCACAAATAATGTTTATTTAAGCTTTTTGTGGCTATAATATATTTGTTGTGGGCCAGAAGAATGGATGGAGTTGTTGTCCCCTGTCATCCCCAATCTTTCTTTCTGTCTTCTCCTCCTACACACACACACACACACACACACACAGTGGTCCCCAAGAAATTCACACTGCCAATATTGTCCTTTCTGTATCATAATGTAGGATATCAATAGTGATTGAAATGAAATAACTGTAAGGAAATAATCATCTGGACTGTACAATCAAACCTATCGTTAATATTTTTTATTGTTGGTAGCCAATATTTTTGTGATTAATTTGCAAATAAAGAAACCACTGTCTTTTTAGTCCTTCATCGTTTTTTTGTCAGCAGTCCCACACGGGACACTTTCTCTTGAAACCCTTCATTTAAAGTGTAATTGAACTGTGCATGTAGTCGAGATATATTACACGCTGCAGCATGGAAGGAGTCCCACATGTGGGAGATACTTGGTCAGATTGATGCATCAGACTGGAGTGAAATTAATATCCTGCTGAGAGACATTTTGAGCTGCTTAATTGTCCGAGAGCTGAGTAAGCAGTTAAATTGTAATCGAGTAATGATAATTTATTAAATTCTGAGTTATTTTTTTTTATATTCAATGTTCACCCCAGATATATATATATATAGCCTGTCAAAAAATTGAAAAAAAGTATTGAATACAAATAAATTATTTGCAATAATTTAATAAAGACCGACTTATTTTGGGGAAAATATCATGCATGAATAGAAAAGCACTACCTCAGGAATAATGCTGAATGCCACATTTTATTCCTTCTGTTAGACATCAGCACTACTTGGCACAATAACACTATTCAGCTGTTTAAAGACAATTTCCTGCTTTCACATTTGTGCAGAATACAATTGTTGGCATGTAAAAAGTATGAACTCAAGTTGAGATGTCAAACTTGGAAAGTTGGAGAGAACTGCTCATATGCTGATCAGAAACACAAATCAAATTCCCCATTTAACTGCAAAAAAACCTGCAGGGAGATTTAACAGATTCAGGAGTGGTGTTGCACAGTTCCCCAAGAATTTAGCAGAAGAAAACCTTACCTGCATTTAAAATATAAATATTTGGCCACAATCAGCAAAGGCATGTTTGGAGAAAAAAGGAGCAGCATTTCATGAAAAGAACACCTTGCCAAACATTAAGCATGGGGATGGATCTATCATGCTTTGGGGTTGTGTTGTAGCCAGTGGCTCAGGAAACATTGCATGGGTGGAGGGAAGAATGGATTCCACTAAATACCAGCAAATTCAGGAAGCAAACATCACATCATCTGTTAAAAAAAAAAAAAAAAAAGCTGAAAAGAGGATGAGCTTTTAAAACAATATTCTTCCAAATCCACCATGAACGACCTCAAGAGACACAAGCTAAAGGTTTGGAATGTCCATCACAGTCCCCTGATTTAAACATTGTTGAAAATTTGTGGGTAGATCTTAAAAGAGCTGTGCATGCAAGACGAACAAAAAATATTACAGAACTAGAACCTTTTATAAGGAAAAATGGGAGAAAATCCCAAGTACAAGAACTGAAAGACTTTTTAGCTCTGCCAGAGGAGGTGTTACTGAGTACTGATTATGTAGAGTGCCCAAACTTTTTCAACGTGCCACAATAATGTTTTTATTTTTGTTCAATTCATGGCAAAAATTAACTATGCATCAGTGTTTGCTGAAAATATTGTGTATTTTTTCCATGTCCTAGAAAGACTGTGTTTACGTCTTTTCAATTACAAAATCACCCAAATCTGTTATTTATTAAGGGGTGCTTTTGCATAAGACTGAATATTCTTTACTGTCCAAATACTGTTTTTACATGCTACCAAAGAATGTTGAAATAGTGGCACTATTTGTGATCTTTAGGTGCTCATCTGTGTTATAATGACCTGCATTTACTTCTCCATCGTGAATGGGCTTTATAAAATACATTCTGGTGCAACACCTCTCACAAATGACTGAAGCATTATTTGGATATAACCTGCTTTATACAAAGGAAGACACTTTGATGAACATCCAGCTGCACTGACCCACACCCAACAAACCCAAAGATAACAGCTGTGCCCAAAATCTACATAATATAGGGCTATTCAGGAAAATTGTCATGTCCTACTTCGTATTAGCAGGTGATCAGTAAGTACAGTGGGCCAAAGAATTATTTGGCAGCCACTGATTCTGCAAGTTGTCCCACTTAAAAGATGAGAGAGGTCTGTAATGTCCATCATAGGTTCACTTCAACTGTGAGAGACCAAAAAAAAATCCAGGAAATCACATTGTATGATTTGTAAAGAATGTATTTGGTCAATAACAAAAGTTCACCTCAATACTTTGTAATGTAGCCTTGGTTGGTCAACTGTTTCCTGTAGATCTTTACCAGGTTTGCACACACTACAGCTGGTATTTTGGCCCATTCTTCCATGCAGATCTTCTCAAGAGCTGTGATGTTTTGGGGCTGTTGCTGGGCAACACTGACTTTCAACTCCCTTCACAGATTATGTATTGGATTGAGGTCCAGAGACTGGCTAGGCTACTCCAGAACCTTGTAATGCTTTTTATGTAGCAACTCCTTCATTGCTCGGGCGATGTGTTGGTCTCTGGCAAACTTTAGACGAGCCTGGACAGGTGCTGGCTTAAGACAACGTAGTGTGTTACTAACAGTGACCTTTGTTACTGTGGTCCCAGCTGTCTTCAGGTCATTGACCAGTTCCCCTCGTGTAGTTCTGGGTTGTTTCCTCACTGTTCTAAAGATCATTCATAGCTTACAAGGTGAGATCTTACATGGAGCCCCAGGTCGAGGGAGATTGTCAGTGATCTTCTATTTATTAAATTTTCTAATAATTGCTCCAACAGTTGAGCTCTTCTCACCAAGCTGCTGCCTATCGGCTCATCCCAGTCTGGTGCAGGTGTACAATCTTCTCCCTGGTGTTGTTAGACAGCTCACTGGTCTTGGCCATGGTGGAGGTTGGAGTCTGACTGTTTGAAGGTGTGGACAGGTGTCTTTTATACAGATAACAAGTTAAAACAGGTGCCATTAATACAGGTAACGAGTGGAGGATAGAAGAGCTTCTTAAAGAAGTAACAGGTCTGTAAGGGCCAGAATTCTTGCTTGTTTGTAGGAGCTAAATACTTATTTTCTGCACCATTATTCAAACAAATTCTTTAAAAATCAGACAATACGATTTCCTGGATTGTTTTTAATTCTGTCTCTCACAGAAGTGAACCTATGATGAACATTACAGACTCTCATCTTTGTAAGTGGGAGAATTTAAATATAATGTTTGTCTAAATTGAGCAAATAAACAGTATTTTTTCAATAAAATGTACAAACATGTTGAGAAGTATTTTGTCACACTTACATTGGCCACTGAAATTCAGCCTCTAAGTGTAACACCAGTGAGAGTTAACAGAGCCGTGGGCAGCTGCTTTCACTGGCACTTCAGAACACTGTAGGATATGGGCCGTTTAATTGGATGTAGTGTGGAACCAGAGATGTCCTGATGTTTATCGTAAAACCTTCTGAAACACCTGTCCATAATTAATACACACGCCATAAGGTCTCTGTGTGCTCGGCATTAGTGGGTCGCACTCACACTGACAGACAAGTACGTCTCAATCTGACAGATGTGGGGTGTGTGAGCATGGCTTGGTGCCACTGCTGCAATTCATCACCTCTGTGTGCATGGTAACCACGACCACAATCTCAATCATTCTGACACGGCCAATGAGCCGCAACATGAACTGCAGTCTGCTCGTTTACCTTTAGAAAACTGAAAAACTGCCTGAAAACAGGGAGAACAGTGTAAGTTATATATGCAGGGTGTAATGTGTGTGACCATGTTCACAACACCTATAGGTGTCAGACTGTTGTCACTCTGCAGGTGTCATGCCTTAATATGAAACTCTGGGTTAAAGCAGTTTCTCAATAAAAATTAAATACCAAACAAAGAAGAAAAATCAGATACACGTCACCAAAACAGCACATTTAGAAACTCATTCCTGCAACAACCTGGAAAAAGACAAAAATCATGAAAATGTATTAAAATATATATTTAAAAAAAAAAAATATATATATATATATATATATAAATAATTAAGTGTCACACTTTTGTAACACTCCAGAATAAGCAGGTGAGCGTATAAAGGGCTCTATCTTTGCGAACAAGTATGGGTCCCAGCTTTGTGACATTGTGAAAAAACTGTCAGCTCATGAAGAACAATTTTCCAAACCTTATATTACAATTAACTGAGGTCACCATTTACAGTAATAATATTGCAACAAAATTTAGGAAATATGGAAAAATCTTAGTCCATGTAGCCAACGCCAGAAATTAAACTGCTTAATGTGTATGAACTTGGATTCCCCAGAAGACACCGCATGAGAAACCGTCATGCTACTGTGATAAATATATTCTCATGGGCTCAAGAGAAAAATCGTTGTGAATTTACACGGAAAGCTGAATAATTACAACCTGAAACTGTTACACAAAGAAAAAGCCCACACCCTAATCCTAAAAGTCCACATTTTAGCTTTTTTAGAACCCTGAGGTGATGTAACACGCAGATTAATATGCCTCTTTCCCAACATTTTTTAAGTGTCTTGCAGGCATTGAAATCTTAATTTGTTTGTGTTAAATAGTACACCAAATTTAATCAATGGAAACATTGGAAAATCATTTAGTACTTTTGTCTGTAAAGGGAAAAGTTCGAGAAAATCAACACATCACGGATTCTTGGTTTGACTAACTTTTTTTTCAACTTTTCTGGAAATGGGGTTTGTACATGAAGAGGGGGTTAAGAGTTTACAGATACAGTCATGTGAAAATGTTAGGACACCCCATTAAATATTTCATTCTTTGTTTAGAAATGTTCACATATTGATGTCTAATCTATTTCTCTCTGAAACAAAAAATTATTTAATTTCAGGTAAACAACAAACAAATATTAATGTATTAATTAAACAAAATATATCAACAGAAATGTGTATTCTAACTGAAGAAAAAGTTAGGACACCCTACCCCCTAATGGCTAGTGTTTGGCTGAAATAACCGCAGTTAGATATTTCTTGTAGCATCTACCAGTCTCTGACATCGGTCTGAGGAAAGATTGCCCCACTTCTCAATGTATAATTCTTTAAGCTGTGAGATGTTTGAGGGGTTTCTTGCATGTAGAGCCTGTTTCAAGTCATCTAAATGAGATAAAGATCTGGTCTTTGACTCTGTGGATTTACTGGCATGTTCTGGGTCATTGTTGTGTTCCAGGATCCAGTTCACCTTTAATGTTCTTACAGATGGTCTCACATTTTTCTCAAGCACCATCTAAATCATGGTAGAATTCATGGTGAATTCTATGATGGTGAGCAGGGCAGGACCTGCTGCAGCAAAACATCCCCAAACCATGACACTTCCACTGCGATGCTTCACAGTTGATATGAGGTTCTTTTCCTGGATTGTTGTATTTACACCAGACATGTCCTCTGCTCTGGTGTCCAAGTAATTCAATTTTAGACTCACTGCAAAGAACATTATTCCAGATGTCCTGGTCTTTGTCTATGTTCTCTCTGGCAAACTTCAGTCTGGCCTTGATGTTTCTCTTAGAGAGCAAAGGTTTCCTCTTTGCACACCATTCATGCAAGTTAAAGTTGTACAGTCTGTTTCTGATTGTAGATGCATACACTTTCACATGAACAGTAGCAAGAGGTTGCTGTTAGTCCCGTGATGACATTTTAAGGTTTTTGGAGACTTCTTTCAGCATCTTGCGGTCTGCTCTCAGGGTGAACTTGCTTGGATGGCCAGACCTGGACATGTTGGGAGCTGTTTTGAAGTCCTCCACTTCTATTTTCCAGACAGTAGAATGGCTGATTGCAAATTCTTTTGAGATCTTACCAGACTTTTAAGCTGCTATTATCTTTTTTTCTACCTCATACAGCTTTTGATAACACCATTGTGTTCACTCTCAACAGTCAGAAGCACACCAAACTAAATGTCTGAGATTTAAATATGGCAGACCTGCTTCAAAATACTGAGTAATTTTTTCTTAATCATCTGCACCTGATGTGCCACAGTGTGTCATTTCAGCCATTTTAATTGGGAATAAGGTGGGGGTGTAGAATTTTTTAAAGAAGAATTTGAAAAGTCCTTTCTTCTGTTTTAACTGTTAATCTCCCAATATTGTTAAAATTGATATTAGATATCTATATGTCCAAGAACGTTACAAAAACAAACAGGCTTTCATATGGTGTCCTATTTTATCACACAACTGTACATGACTCTTGACATATATGCCAAATACTCATATACTCGAATAGTCATATGCCAAATATTCATATAATAATATGCCCATCAATGTACACAAGTGTCTTAAAAGTTGTAGTGCCTGTCCTCTCATCTTCAAGGCTATTAATAGGGACTTTTCCCACCCTACTTGCAATAAGAGTCTACTGTTTTGGGAAGGCTTTATATAAATGCTGAACATAGACATTTGACTTTGTTGCATTGAGCCCAGGAAAACAGGCACTGGTGCTGGATAATTAGTCACAAATGCCAATTAATTCCAAAAATGTTGATTATTAAAGTTAATATTGCAAATATTAATTAATTGTGATTTAAATACATTTAAATGTACTACTACTACTACTACTACTACTACTACTACTACTACAACTACTACAACTACTACAAATAACAATAATAATAATAATAATGTATTTTTAAATAAATCATATTTGAACATTTCTGCGACTCGTATCGCAGTGAGACTTTTATTATGTACCAATCACTTCCGTGTGTCTGGGCTTCAGAGTTCAACTTTCAACCCGGTAGCGCTTGCTCCTTCCTTTCCTGTTTCGGCCTCGAATACAGACGCGTTGAAGTAAGAGCTGTGAAATTAAATCTGCTCTAATCTAACATTAATTTGGAAAGTGTGTTTATAACTGATGTTGCTTTTCGTTTTTTGCTGTACAATCCAGCCGTTTTGCCCTATATTACTGAAGCAGTGTGTGTCTGTCCGGTGAAATTTAGACGGATTATACGTGTGGGTTTAGCGCAGCTCCGGCCATGGGGTTAAATACAGATACTTAAGTTTTATACTGACAAAACAATTCTTACTGTTTTTTTACGTTTGTTTTCATGTTTTATTATATTAATTTGTGTGGTCAGCGTTAGTCGCTTTTTGGGGTAGTGGGGGCGGGTAATTGAGCATGTTGTGACTAGCATCTAGAATTATTGGAGCGGAGGCCTTAGCTTTGTTCAGGAAAATGGTCGAAATTGTAGTGTCGTTGTTGGTCAGTTTCTCTTTTTAATGGTGCTTGTGATCGCTCAAGTTATCTTCTGTAACGTTGCGTAAATGTTATATCCTTTAGTGTATTCATTTGTTAACAGATGAACGTGTTTTCCCCCTTACCTAGCAATGGCACCTCGCAAGGGTAAGGAAAAGAAGGAAGAACAGGTCATTAGTCTGGGACCCCAGGTTGCTGAAGGCGAGAATGTTTTTGGTGTCTGCCACATCTTTGCATCCTTCAATGACACCTTTGTGCATGTCACTGATCTTTCTGGCAAGTAAGTCACTTTGGAGTTCAGTGATCAACTGTGCTGCAGAATATGGTGTGATTAATGGCAGAGGATCTCTGCATGAACAAAAATCTACATTTTAAATATTGCTGCTTTACTGTACCACAGTAAAAGGAAATGTGCATAGTGGAATTGTGCAATGCATATAAAATTACAATTTGTTTACAATTATAACAATTTAACCTTTATTGAAATTCTCATAACACTTGTCCTGACAGTTTAAAAACTACTGACTTGGAGGGCTTTAAGTAAACTTTGCATTGAAAGATAAATATGGCTTACAGTAAAAAAAAATGCTTTGCTTCTAGAGAGACAATTTGCCGTGTGACCGGTGGGATGAAGGTGAAGGCCGACAGAGACGAATCCTCTCCCTATGCTGCTATGTTGGCTGCTCAGGATGTGGCTCAGAGGTGCAAGGAACTGGGTATTACTGCCCTACACATCAAACTGAGGGCCACTGGTGGAAACAGGTAAGACCCACACTTTAGTTATGTGAATGGCAACTTGTAAACACAAGTCACCACCTGGCATTTGAGTCTTAAAGCTGCAATTTATTTTGCCTGTTCATTTGGTAGTTTTGCTCTGGACAGCAGTGGCATTGAGGACTGGCACTATGTACTGCTGAAAATTAATTCTTTTAATTCTGTCATTCTTTTTGTCCTGTCCTGACAGTTTGGCAAACGGGATAGGAATTCTGGTGGCCAGTAGTGTCAGGGCAGTTTTACTCTACAAGAGGGGGATTCTGAGATACTCTTCCTAATCTAGCGAGAGTTTTGGTTGTTCCCCCTCTTGCCAAGCCAACTTTATTAATTAATTTCTGGCAACAGAGTGGACAGGCAGCGACAAACACATCAAACAGACAAATAACAGAAGAGAAAAGAGAAATAATTGAGGGGGGGACAAGGGGAACAGCATACATGTTTCATAGTTAAACAATGTCAATAATAACAAATGGTAACATACCTACGTACATTTGTAGCAATTATTATAGTATTAACGATCTATGAAGACTTCTCTAGTCGCCTTATATTAATCTGCCAATGTGTGACTGAAGATGTGAACAGTTTTGTCACTGGGAATTACTGGGAATGGTGGTAGCTAAAGTGGGGTTTCTAATTAAATGATCTTTGGTTCAAATGAATGCTGGTGGGTGACTGAGTGTTCCCTTTGTAGTCTCCCACTTAAGAATTAAGTGTCAAGTTTGTCTTGGATTTGCACTGTAACACTAATAAAGCTAACAACAAATGGAAACTTACCTCCACCAGTTCACACTGAACTCCAACAACCAGGAGTTATTTTTCTGATATGAACAAAATCTGTCCTTCAGGATACTGCTATTTAGATATTTTGTATATTTAGAGATTACAATTTGACATCAGTTTGATTACAGTTAAAATGTATTAACTTGTTGCTCTAGTGTAAAACTTAAACAACTTAAAGACAATGTCCTGGTATGTGTGTTAATGTCTGATCCATTGCTTTAATAGGACTCTAGATAGTTGATTTTGATAGTTGTGGTTTTAATTTTAAAAACATCATTTTCAGAACTAAGACTCCAGGACCAGGTGCACAGTCTGCCCTCAGGGCTCTGGCTCGTTCTGGTATGAAGATTGGCCGCATCGGTAAGTCAGAACCTAGATATTCATCCACATACTCTTGGAAAAAAGTTGGCTAGTTGATACATTCTGCCCTTTTGTTCTCTTTGGGATACTAAAACAGTTTCTACATCACATCCTGTAATAACCATCCACGGTTTCAGTTTGTAATAGAAAAGCAGAAGGCACAAACGATTCAGTAAAAGCTCATGGACACAGTGACTTGTTACTGCTTTAATGTAAATATGAAACCAGCCTAACCATGAGTTCAAGAGCTAATCTGATTTGCTTATTCACACATGCTGGAAGTGCACAGAAAATTCAATGTAATCTACATTTCACTGTAGTATTCCTTGTTCAGGAATAGGAAAAGTTCATATACCAATCACTGTTAACACAGTTATTGTAGCTACATGGCAACCTGTTGGAGACCTCCATGGAGGGAGTGTAGTAAAAGCTCTTTAAATTATCACCTTACCGCACACTGTTTATAATGTAATTCTTTGGGTCTAAGAAACGTTTTTGATTTGACAGAAAAGTAAAGTTATTTTTTGGGCAAATGTATGTAAAATGATGACATTTCTGGGTAGATGATTTTGTTAAACTAGTATAGTGGAGTGATGAATGTTGACTAACTATCCTTTTCCCCCCATTTCAGAGGACGTTACCCCAATTCCATCAGACAGTACCCGCAGAAAGGGAGGTCGCCGTGGTCGTCGTCTGTAAACTGTTGTGGATTTTTCTGAATAAAATTTCTAATGGTCATTTTGACTCGTGTCTTCATGTTAATGTTACCAGATGCTTCATTAGATTAGCGGTTTGTTACGTATGCAGCCTTCAGTCACAGGACGGAAGCCTTTTATGAACAAAGTGATGGAGCTTTGACATGGACGTAGGAACTACATTATTAAATGTTCATGTACACTTGCCCCACTGTGTGCATATAGCAATGTAAAGGTGGTAAAATGTCTTCTAATAAACTTTTTTCAGTGTTTGGATTTTATTTGAGGCTCTAGATCAGGGTTTTCCAGCACAGTTTGGTCATTTCTCTGATTAAGCTCACCTGGTAAAACTCACCTGTTAATTGCAAGGTTCAGTGAGTGTGATTGAGGAAGGCAGCTACTAAAATGTGCAGGACACCGGCCTCCAGGACTGACTTTGGACACCCCTGCTCTAGATAAAATGGAGTACAGATGAGCCAGTTTTCTGCCGTAAATACCAAAAAGCATTATGCAGATTCAGCAGTTTTGCAATATAGCATTCTGCCTTAAAACCCAGCAGCGAGTTAACACTAGGCACATAATAATACACTAGGCAGTGTAATGGCAAACAAGCGTTGGCTTGTGATCTGTAAATCTCTTGCTTTTACTTACTGGTTTGTCTTCATACATTGGTGATGAGTCGAGCAGATTGGCACCCGGGGAAAAACTAAACATTCTCCTGGTTAAAAACAATTCATTTCCTCGTTATATGATACTGAGAGGGTGAGGGAGTGTGAAATGCTTCTTGTACAGATATTTTACACCAGGACAATGCCAGAACTGACGTTTTTATATATGATTTGTAGTGACTTCAGGGCTTTTAAGTGCATTAAATAATTATTAAAACTAAGTCCTGGTTGTGAACTACTTACAGTTAATGGGTCTCCATTTCCCAAACATGCAAATGCCAAAATGTGTGTAATTTCCTAATGGACTGTTGTTTAAGTCTTTAGCTTCATTTAAGTCTCAGTAACCGTTTCAAACACTGAACACAGTGTGAGGAGCTCAGTGAGACTGGGTTTGAACGCTTCAAGATAAAATGAGCTCTGCTGCTGTCAACTGATGACGCGTCCGCTCTCGGCCAATCAGCAGCGAGAACCCGGGTCATAATTAAAGTAGTCTCTGTGTGTTTGGGACTTTCCTCTTTCATCTTCAGCCTCTGTTGCCCACTTCTCATTTCCACCGCGTCCACCACAGCGGCCGTTTGTCCAGCTACGCATATTTGAAGCGGAATTCGTGCTGGTAACTTGCCGAAATGGCTGAGGCTCAGGAAGGACCTCTGCTTCGGACTCCGAGCGAGCAAAGCAGCATTGGACCATCAAGAGGGTGAGAAACGACTTTCTTCTCCAGCCATTTCAATTCTTTTCTTTCTTTTCTTCTCTTTTCAATTCTATTCTTTTCCTTTCTTTGATGAGACTTTTAATTCTCTTAGAAAAATGTAGGCAGCCAAAGAATGCTGAAATAATTGAGCTGCAATAATAATAATAATAATAATAATAATAATAAATCTCATGCATCAACATTTGATTTCAACTTCCTGTATAAAAGACCCGCTTCACTGCACACTGAATTTGTTCCACTGCCAACACTAAACCCATCAGGTTATGAACATTGAGGGCAAAAGCAAGACTGGAGGATTAGAAAATGGAAGAACAATTTTAATCAATCCATATATAAATATAAATACTTTTTAAAAACATTTCTTTGGGCCAGATTCTGAAGAACTATCAAACTTCAGACAAACAAAGATTAACCAGACAAACAAACTAGATGTGCTGGGAAATTATTTATCAAAATCTCTCTCTCTCTCTCTCTCTCTCTCTCTCTCTCTCTCTCTCTCTCTCTCTCTCTCTCTCTCTCCCCCACACACAC
>JBBIGC010000024.1:9771385-9781893 GCA_037576955.1 Lepidarchus adonis
TGCAAAAGGAGGAACAACCAAGTATTGAGTGCATAGGAATGAACATACTTTTCAGAAGCCTGACATTTCTGTTGAAAGTATTATTTTTCATTGATCTTACGTGATATTCTAATTTTCTCAGACAGTGAATTTTGGGTTTTATCATCTGTAAGCCATAATCATCAAAATCTCAAGAAATAAAGGCAAGACATTTCATTGTGTAATGAGTGTCAAGATATATTGAACTTTATCCACAATATATATATATATTTTTTACACATGTACCTGTATACAGCACCCTCCACAATTATTGGCAATAAATTATATTTTCATCGCTGGAGCATAATCTCACAATGGCAATTGTATTAAAGTAAAGTTTTTATAAATCCATCATTAAGAAGTATTTTAATAAAATCATATGCACCACAATTATCTGCCCCCATCAATTCCTAGAAAATAAATGTAATTGAAGGATTTTTGTAATTTCCAGTTTTGTTTTTAAAGATGAGAGTAAATAAGAACTTTTAATAATGAATGACTTCCTGTTTCCCTGGGGTATAAAGATGATGAAACAGTCCTATTGCTCTTAGCCACTCTTCAACATGGGAAAGACAAGAGAACATGCCATTCAATAAGGCAGATGTGATTTGACCTTCATAAGTCAGGTAATGGCTACAAGAAAATAGCTATTTGCCTAAAACTGCTTTTATCTACAATCAGAAATAATGGGGACCTCAACAAGGACCACATGCTTTGGTCAGATGAGGCTAAAATTTAGCTTTTTGGCAACAAACACTCTGTGAGTCTAGCGTAACTCCAAGGATGAGTATGTGGAAAAGCCGATCTGTGGGGCTGTTTCTCTCCCAAAGACCCTGGGAGCCTTGTTAGGGTACATGGCATCATGAACTCCTTGAAATCAGGAACATTTTAAATCAAAATCTGGTGGCCTCTGCCAAAAAGCTGAAGAGGGGGCAAGATGGGACATCAGGAAAATCATGAGCTCCTCCCATGGCCATCTCAGTCCCCAGACTTCAACCCCACTGAAAACCTGTGGGATGAGCTGACGAGGAGTGTGCATAAGATTCTGTATTCTTCCATCTTGTGAAGTGTTATATAAGATTAAGTGCTGTCTTGTTGGCAAAGGGGGTTATATGAAATATTCACAGCAGGGGTGCCAATAATTGTAAAAAAAAAAAAAAAAGTATTAATATGGAATTTTCCCAATTAATAAATGTACTTCATGTACCTTGTGTTGTGAGCCACAATTTTTAATTAAAAATAATGATTTTTAATTCAATTTTCTAAAAAATAATTTCATTATTAGATGCCTAAGAATCATCTTAGCCAGTAGTGACAATAATTGTGGCAAACACTGTATGTAGTTCTGCAAGCTTTTAGGATATTACTGTCATTACAGCTTAACTACCTTGGAGCCACTCTTTTATTAAAACACGTCTATAAAATGCCATCTGTACACTGTACAACATTTTGTTTATACACACCTCAGTAATCCAGCCTGCCTCCTGCAGTTTACTGAACACCTTGTTGACTGTGTCCTTCACAGGCTCATCTTCTTCTCCCTCCCCCTTCTCCTCCTTTACCTCTTTCTGAGCCTCCAATGCAGTGCGGCATCGTTCGAACAGATGGTACTTGAAATGCTTTAGAGCATGGTACACTTCTGTACGGCTGGCGCACACTGAGCCAACAAAGAAATTCTACAATTTGAAAGGATTTTCTGTTAGAAAAATGAGCTATAAATAGTCAAATTAAAGCATTTCTGAACCAAAACAGTGGCAATGCTGTTCAAATGTTTGTCTAAAACACAGAAATGGAGCTCTGAATACAACAAACTAAATAAATTCATGTTAAATGGCTTTTTGAAAAAGTTTCAAATGTAACATTCATTCCCTAGTTCATACAATCCATACATGTAATATATGGTATTTTGAATGTTCTGTTTTTATGATGTCACAAAACCAATATATTTTAATACATCAGTCTACTCATTTTACAGCAGGGAAGCAAATTGTAGCAGAGGTTATTTACATACAGTGGTATGAATAAGTGTGATTTCTTCTCCTAGATTGAGATCTATCAGTCTGGAAAAGGTTATTAAGTCATTTCTAAAGCTTTGGGACTCCAGTGTTCATGACTCCACCATAAGAAAGAGACTGGGCAAAAATGTCCTCCATGGCAGAATACCAAGATGAAAACCACTGCATTACATCTGGTGTAGAAAACAAGGCGGTTTTGCTGCTTCAGGACCTAGAAGACTTGCTGTGATAAATGGAATCATGAATTCTGTTGTCTACCAAAAACACTGAAGGAGAATGTCCGGTCATCTGTTCGTGACTGAACTGAAACGAACTTGGGTTCTGCAGCAGAACAATGATCCAAAACACACCAGCAAGTCCACCTCTGTTTGGCTGAATAAAAACAAAATGAAGACTTTGGAGTGACCTAGTCAATGTTCTGACCTGAATCCTATTTAGGGTTAGAATCCTATTTAGATGCTGTGTGACCTTAAAAGGTGGTTCATGCTTGAAAACCCTCCAATGTGACTGAACTACAACAATTGTGCAAAGATGAGTTTGGGCCAAAATTCCTCTACATCTGTAAAAGACTCATTGCAAGTTATGGCAAACGCTTGATTGCAGTTTTTGCTGCCAAGAGTGGCCCAACCAGTTATTAGGTTTAGAGGGGCAATCACTTTTTCACACAGGGCCATGTAGGTTCTCTTAATAATAAAATCCTTCAATTAAAAGCATTTTGTGTTTATTTGTGTTGTCTTTGACTAATATTTAAAATTGGATGATGATCTAAAACATTTAAGTAGGACAAAAATGGAAGAAAAAAAAAATCAGGAAGGGGGCAAACACTTTTCCATACCACTGTGTATTGGTCTTAAAAACATAGGAAAAAATATATTTCTTTTTAATTAAAATATTTGAAAAAATAATTATGATAATTGAGTATTTTGAGTACATAAAGTTGAATTCATGAAGAAATTTTTTAAATAAAAAATTTATGATATGGGCCCTTGCAAATCAGTAGATACTACCTGTGAGTCATCAGGCATGAACTTGTCCTCCTGCAGAGTGTTGCAATGATATAACTGCCCAGAGAGACGCACACTGAAGCGGCCATGTCTGTGGAGCTCACACGCTTCGCAACCTTTAGTATGGACGTTCACCATGCAAATCCGGACTTTGGGATAACACTCCACTCGCTCCTAATTGGAAACAGCTAACATTGCTGAAACTTTTCATTGCTGGGACACTAAACAAGTTAATTACGCATGTGCAAGTCTTACTTTGTAGCGTTCTTTCCAGCGGCTCCTCTGTTTCAGGTTTTCTAAGCGTGGGAGCACCAATCGCTCATCCAAGTGGTGCAACGATGACTTCATTTCTTGCGCATAACGCTTTGTACGCTCACCATCTACAGTGATAAAACATGTAAATCAATTAATAAACCGAACGACTACAGCATGTGTTCATAAATAAAAGGGAGACGTCAATGTGTTTCCAGCAGTGCAGTTAGAAAGAAATTAACAACAAAAACATACTGTAAAGAGATTGAAGAAAGGACGTGTCCAGTGCATTGATCAATAAGGCTTTAACCACCACCTGAAAGTGAGTGAGCTGAGATCCAGTGATGACTATGAAAACAAGGGAGAAAGAGATATTAGGTCAGTGTTTACCAAATTTTTTTGTGTTTTCTAAAAATTCCCTACTACAAATCAAATCAATGTAGTAGGGAACACATGAGCATTTATTTTACACAGTATTTGTTTCCTGTTCCCAGTATGCCTAATGCAACGATTAAGCTCATTTTCATTTTTCTGGCTGGTGTGGGTGTGTTAAAGCGGGACGAGCAGTAAAATGTGTAGGGCAAGGCCACCCAGGACCAAGTTTGGGAAACACTATGCATTAAGATGATGTTTTGGTTGCGCTGCTGAGCTTTAGGATTTGTTCCTGAAAGAGGTCGAAGAGGGTCCAGGCTTGTTTTTTCTCAAGGTTGACACAAATGCGTGGACATTTTCAGTCAGAAATTGCACATGTATAATGAAAAGTAAACCTTATGTGTGGTATTTTGTTTAACAAACAAGCTTAATTGTTTGTTAGATTGCTGATGGATTAAATAAGTTAATAGTTAAGGATAAACAGTCAGAGGGGTTTCCAGTTTGGTAATTTCTGTGCTCAAACCTACTTCATTTAACTCACCTATAAAGGACCAGGTTAGTGAACGTGTTTGATGAGGGGATCTACCATACAACACTAAACACTGCTCCTCAAGCACCAAAGTTGGGAACTTGAATGTCAAGTGTCCTCGTTCAGGCCAGACCTATATAATGTATTTTCCCAGTGCTGGAAAATCAATGTGCATCACCATTGGTTTAGTGCCATTATAAGATGTGAAATGCCAAAGTGATATCTTGGCTGGCTTATTTAGACACACCATGTGTATGTAAATAATATTTATGAATATTAAACTGACTATTCCTGAAAACTGGAACCACCTGGATTAAAAACCACATAAACAAGAACACATGGCATTTTATTTCTGATGCAAAGGGTCTTACACTGGCGAGGAAGGTGAGAGAGGAAGTCTTTGTCCTTTGGTTCCCCAACACACTCCTCTTTCTTCCCTTCTTTCTGTTCTTCCTCATCTACAATGAAGTCTTTTAGGCTCCCACTGTCTGCCTGTTTCTCCTCCTCACTGCTGTCCATCAAAGGATTGGCATCTTCCTCACTGGTGCTATCTTCAGAATCTTCTGCTTTTTCTTTGCCTTCAGCTTTAACTTCTTTAACGTCCTCCTCCACCTCCTCCTCTTCTGAACCCTGAGTGAGAACAGCGAAGTCACAAGTCACAGAATATTAGAAAAGATTTCCCTGGATCCCAGCAAATAATTAAGGGAGCTTCAGCTTATACAAACATTGTATTACTGTATGTCCTCTCTTCACCTCTGTTAAGCTGAACTGTCCTGAATGCAATAAATACAGTAAATAAAGTTATTACTATTGAAGGAGCTGTAATGTAGATGTGTACAAAACACTTTTCCATCACCTCTTAAGCTAACAAAATATATTTCCCAATTTTCAATGTCTATGATGATTTGTTTGTGGAAGCAATACTGAAACTCTGGATTTCTTCACCCATTTGAATTGAATTGAACTGAATTTTTCAAAAGCTGAATTGTGTAAATATTGAATTTGGGGTAACTACAGAAGAAAATGACCTCCAATTTATGGTGAATGGTTTATCATTGTTAATGTCACACATAAATGTAATTATTAGGTTTTTTTAAATAGATTTTACAGCTTGTAATTTTTAACCTTGGGTTTTGTTGTGCTTCAACAGGTTTGTGTAATTCTCTACTCCCTTTTAATTTCTGCAGATGAAATGATCCCTTTTAAAATAATGTATATCACTCTTTTTAAACTTATTTAAACTGTTCAATAAAAAACTGGCCAAAACCTAAAAACAACAGGTCCTGTAAATGTCACAGATTTTGTACAGGGCTCAAATTTTGTGAGATGTCTCTGTGTGCGAGGTAAAACTTAAACTATAAAAGGAGATATTTCAGTTGTCTCTGCTAATTCTTACCAGCGTTCTGCGCCTGCGCCGCGGTGTGACCGTCTTCCTCCTGCGCGCGAGCTCCAACAGTTTGTTCTTGCGCTCCTTCCTCTTGGCGGCGGCTACTTTGGCTAATTTTAGTTCGGCCTCTCGTTTCTTCTCTTTCACGGCCTCGTCTTCAGAGTCGGGAAGCTTCAGGCGCTTTTTCTGTATCGCTTTTCGGCGAGGCTCGGTTCCCACGTCGCTGTCACTGGAGTCGCTCGAGTCGTCCTCGAGAGCCGCGGCGGTACTGGCCGCCCTTTTCCGCGGCCGTCCGCGGGACACAGCCCCCTTTCCGCCCGCCTCGCTACTGCTCCCCTCGTCGCTGTCGCGCTTAGGTCGGTAGGAACTGTCCGAGCCATACGAGCCGTCGTCATCGGATTCTCGGTACTCGCTGTCCGAGCTAACGCTGGTGGTGCTGTGGTACGACCCTTCGTCGCTGTCGTCCAGCAGCTCATCCAGCATGTTCACCCGAGTCTTTTTCTTATCAATACGACTCTTCGGGGGCTCGGCTTTCCGTCGAATCCCAAAGAGCTTTCCCACACTCTTGAACATGTCTGCGCTGTAACGAGTGACTACGTCCGAAAGAACCCACTTACATGCGTCAGTTTAGCATCCAACGCTCACCAGGAGCCAGTCGTAATTCTGCTGCTAGCTACATTAACTGAGGTACTGCGTAGAAATATGTCCACCCATCAGCAAGGAAGAAATGGTATAGCAGTGTACGAAATTAATGTTTTTAAAGAATGTTTCTCTTTTCAGCTACACTGCTAAAGCATGCGTTTGTTGAGGGGCGTGTGTGTTTTGAGTTTGCAGTTCTACGTACTTCCTGCATAAAATGTTAATGTAACCATAACTAGCGCCATCTGGTGGTTGGGATCACAGCTGCGCTTATAGTCTGCGCTTGCAGCCATTTATAAACCTGACTTACGGGACCGCATCAGTACCGGGACGAAAATAAATGATCACTTTACAATATGCACAGTATACCCTCTAAAGGAAATCAAGATTTAAACAACTAAAGTTTAACATTAATCATTAATAAAGCGAAAAGTAAATTTAATAGCCTTTTTTGTTAATTTGTTAATTGTATGATTAGCATAAACAAAACAAAAAACACATTCTCGTTTTGTACTTGTGTCTTAAGGGGGCAATACGCATTTGCATACACTGCTTAAAGCAAGAACTGACGCAGCACATCTTGCAAAAATTAATTGTAAAAGATGATTAGTTTAAGGTTAAGTATTTTACATTGAGACGATGATGTGTTAAATCTTTATTGTTTTCGTCTGCTGCATTGGAATAAAAACACACAAAATCTTTTCTGACATTCTGATGTTAAAGCCACGAGGATTGGATGATCCACCTTCCCCATCACTCCAGCATTAGCATTAGCCAGCATTAGTCCATTAGCTAATAACGTAATTGGTGGTGTAGTAACTGTACTGAGCTGTTAAATAATGTTGCATTAATACAGACCTTCTCAAATAATGGAGTGAGATGCCAAGGGAAGGTTTTTTTTTGTTGACATATTAGAATTAAGTGTAATTGCACATCCACTACAGTAGGTGGCAGTGGTTTTGCACTGAGCATGCGCACACAGCACTGAGCAGAAGCGCAGTAAACGAAACCTATTTTTCCAGAATCAACTGGTTTCAACTGGTTTCAGAATCAATCAAGTCGGTCAAAAAATTGCAGTGTGAATAAATAGTGTGATTTTTTTTAAAAAATCATTGCAAATTGATGCACTTTAAATGCAAAAAAGTGCGGTACTACTACATGCACTTTAAATATTTTGTTACAGACTTAAAAACAATGTTAATAAAGGTATAAAGTTCTTTTAAGTTGATCTATATTACTTTCTTTTTTTGTTTTCTTTAATGTTAATAAGGATACAATGCTATGCCGAGATGAACGTATAATAACAATTTTATAGACAAATTATCTATTTATATTCATGGAGGAGGAGGGGGGTGTTTTCTTCTTCCTAAGGGAGGCATAACAAAATAATTGAGAAGCACTGCATTAATGTCAGTTTAAAAAGAGGAGGTGGAAGCATGTGTTATGCTTCACCCTGCTTTGTGTTGTTGATATTCTGTGACTGAGAATCCTAACAGTTCAACACAACTAAATTGAGTTAAAATGGTCTCACCTCAGTTTTTATTTTTATATTTAACAGCAGACATTCACACATTAAACATTTGATATATTTTCTGTTCTGTGGAACACATCTGAAGGCAATTTCATTTTTTAAAGGAGAAGTTATATGCATTTAACTCTAACACTAATGAAATTGTAAATTGTTTATTAAAACATTACTATGCAATTGGTGTCTTCTTTATGTCTTATTTTATCTTCGCATTAGCATCATGACCAGATGAAAATGTCACCATCAGATCCTGCAGACATTAAGTATTCTCCTCTATGGTCAAAAATGACACTCTGAACCGCTTCAGTGTGTCCTAATAGACTGGACATGTGCAAAGATGCCACTTCCACCATCTTCACTGATCCATCATTACTCGCAACAGCTAGTACCCGTCCATTGGGACTGAAGGCCACTTGCTGGCTGGGCTGTGGCCCGGTATCCATGGTCACCATTGCTGACACATTTCTCACATCCCATAATTTCACCACACCATAGGAGTCACAAGAAGCTATGGTGTCTCCAAGGGCATTGAAGGTTGCACTGTTGCATGAGTGCTTGTGTCCATAGAAGGTCTGAGCACACAATCCAGTACGGGCGTCCCACAGAGAGAGAGTCTTGTCAGCAGAGGAGGTGAGGAGGATGTTGGAGTAGGGCAGGAACGTGATGCTGTTCACAGAGTCAACGTGGCCCCGCAAGGTGTAACGGCAGCGCTCACTGTGCAGGTCCCAAACTTTGGCTGTGTTGTCCATGGAGCAGGAGGCCAAAAAGTCCCCACAGGAGTGGAAGGAGCATCCCCAGGTGGCATGTGTGTGGCCCTCCAGGGTTAGCATGCAGCAGCCTTTGGCAAAGTCCCAGACCCTTACTGTAGTGTCACCACTAGTGGTGGCCAAACAGCCCCCACTAGGATGGAAACTACATGAGGACAACCAGTCTGTGTGACCCTCTCCTGTCATTATCATCTCACCTTCTGGAATCCCCCAAAGCCTCCAGAGACAGTCATCACTTGCAGAGGCTATGACTAGTTTGCGAGGATGGAGAGCAAGGCAACTCAAGGCCAGGGTGTGAGCTTTGAATGATTTGGTCATGGAGAAGCTGGACACCTTGGTGCTCTGAGCTGACAAGGCTTTTATCTGAGGTAGAAAAGGATTTATTCGTGTGCCAGTAGGGAATTCAGAGTCCATTGGATGCTTAGCTGTGCTCTTGTTTGGGTCTTTATTGGAGTCATAAGGAGCTACTCCAACACGTGACAGTCTGGTACTTTTCTCTGGACTGTGCTGGGCCTTCTCTTGTGCTTTTTGAGACTCAGTAGGTCCTTTTTGGGTCCCTGTTGAGGAGTGTGCTTTGCGTACATTGCTGTCTAGACCATGGACTTGACCTAGAACTCTGTCCCTTTCGATACTAGCCAGCATCTTCTGCTTGAGGGCCATGTGGTACTTCTCATTCAGTTGTCTCAGAGCAGGCTCATAGGACGCATAGTGGTTCTTTAGCCGTTTATTGTCCTCAACCAGCCTGTGTTTCTCTTGGACTACTCGCTTATGCTGCAAGCGATGGAAGTCCCGCTCTTTCTGAAGTTTCACAATGGTTTCTCCAGCTTGAAATGCAGCCTGTTTATAGCTGTCTCGCTCTCTTTGCATGTTTTTCAGCTCGTTATCTAGGAGCTGATTGTGGGTGTAGACGTCAGGCACCAACCCCACCTCATCGGTTTTCAGCGTGCCTTTCTGTAGCATCTCAAACCATTCTGTTTGGAAGCACTGAAGCGTTCTGCCCATTCCCATTTTAACAAGGAAGTTGCGGAGAAAGTCGTCCACCACTTCAGAAATGTGGGTTATTGGCCGCTTGGCTGAGGCTGGCCGCTCTCTTCCAGGCACTGGCTCATTGTGTCGGTCTCGCAGAGCTTTAACTGCAGCTTCCAAATCCTCAGATCCTTCAGGTATGCTCTGTTCTTCAACAGTAATCTCCTCATATTCAAATTCATCCTCAGATTCCTCTGGAATAGATACTTCCTCTAGATAGTATGGGCCATCTACCGACTCTCCTGCTGACGCGGACGCGGCCATTTTCCTCTTTGTTTACTTTGTTACCGCCGCTTGTGTACTGTTTCTATGGTGATAGAATAAACGCTGTGTATCCCCACCTGTATTCCGACATAGCCCCGGCTACTCAGACAAGCCCCGCCCATTCCTACATAACCCAGTTTATTCAGACAAACCCCGCCCACTCCGCCATAGTCCCGCCTTCTGCGCGGTTTAGCGTCTCTACTGTTTACTTACTTACAAAATGACTACTGCCTATTTGAAATGACCGAAATTAAAGATTTTTCTTTCTTTCTTTTTGTCTAATCATTTCTTTTTCTTTCTTCCTTTCTTCCTTTCTTTCTTTCTTTCTTTCTTTCTTTCTTTCTTTCTTTCTTTCTTTCTTTCTTTCTTTATAATAGTCTAAGACAGGGTGCACAGTTTAATGTTTTCCCTGCTCAGACACACCTGGTTCAACTCACCTGTTAATTGCCAGATTTAGTGCGTGTGTTCCAGGAGGGAAACTACCAAACTATACTGGATACCGGCCTCCAGGACCTGAGTTTGACGCGTGTGGTCTAAGAGGTGATTCGTGGTTATTTATGAAGCTGCACTGCATTTCTGACAATCAGGTTAAATGTCTCAATTTGTCCAGTAGGGGGCGCGTGTACTTCATGTTATCTTTTGCGAACAGCCCCGACCTCTTATTAAATTGTATTTACTACATACTCGATAAAAAATATATAATATAA
>JBBIGC010000024.1:9806368-9819990 GCA_037576955.1 Lepidarchus adonis
GTGTGTGTGTGTGTGTGTGTGTGTGTGTGTGTGTGTGTGTGTGTGTGTGTGTGTGTGTGTGTGTGTGCATGCATGTGTGTTTGAGTGATTGCTGTTTAGGTTCTTGGGGCTTCATTGCTGTTAACAGGATGCAAGAGGTCTAGGTCTCTGTTTGCAGGCACTAGATTAGCACCATTATTTCTGACCAACATAACCCACCTGTCCAAATCCTTCTGTTCCGGAGGTCACCTCCATGTCTACACACAAACCAAACAAAAAACAAACTTTCAGCCACACGCAGACAGTTTATTTCAGGTGATCCAAATATACATTTATCAATTTTCTAGCATTATCCTTTAGGATTTCTGTCCATATCACTGAAACTGTAGTTTTCTTTGTTGTTTTTTTTTAATAAAAGAGTTTACTATTGGTTTGAAATACTGTTCTTACATATGTGAACACGGCATTAAAGAAACAGTGGTTTTAAATCAGTTTTTGTGATGCTACAAGAACCAACACATTTCCATATATCTGTCTAATCTAAATCTAAATACAAACTAGAACTGTGATTGATGCTTAAAACAACATAATTGTCATAACCGGACCTTAGGTTGAAAAATAAAAAAATAATGTAATTTAGAAAAGAAATGATTTCAGTTCTTAAAACATTAAACCTTTGTAAAATTAATGGTTGGCTCTAACATTGTAGCTTACAAAGCTAGGGAACCTTTATTCTGAAAAATGTATGAAAACAAACAAACATACATGCAGAAATGTTCAGTCAAATCAAAAGCACAACAAATATTCCTCCTCCATCAGCCAGAACACAAGCTGCTTCACCAAGCAGAAAGACATTATGTGTCAATGTTGGTGAGCTTTTCATCAGTGATGATACATTCTCTGACACCACAGGACATATCTGACCATTGTGAATAAGGCAGAGGTGAGTGCTGTTGCTCAAACAGTGGAGTTATGTATCTGCAAGCATTTCTGCAGACAAGGTCCGGCCCAGTCAAGAGTGATGTTAAATTAAGACTTCTCTGTCAAAAGCGTTCACCTTGAAAAGTCAAACAGTGTGAGGTTTTATGCTTTACAGGCTTAGAAAGTGTCAAAATAAGGGTATTTCCATATTATGAAACTAAAATTGATTTCTTCTGTAAATACACATTAAAAGTTCCTAAATGGTTCTTGGCTTGGAGGCAAAATAAGAACCATATACTGTGTAAAAAAGGTACTTCTCATTTACAGTCCCAACTTCTTTTTGAAAATATATGATTTTTGTATTTGATTCCAGCAACACTTCTTGTGTTGTGACAGGGACAAGATTACCACTGAGCTAGCATCACCTTCTCTCTTAACAACAAATGTTTGGAAATTTTGGGAGACGGCTGGAGTTTAGAAAGTGAACTACTGTCCCAAATCTTCTTTGCCATATTTATTATTTTATGATCAGCCATATTTCAATGGGTGATGGCAGGACTGCAGATAATGAAGCCATATTGTTTGGCATTGTCTTGCTGAATTAAGAGAAAAAAGAGAATCATCTGGATCATCTGGATGGCAGCATTTGTTTCCCTGATACTTTTTTACACCAAACAGTCATAACAACACCACTGACATCAATCATATTAATTCAAAAGCACCTGTCAGGGGAATGGGACATACTGTATTAGGTAGCAACTGAACAGTCAGTTCATGAAACTGATGTGCTAGAAGCAGTGAGAGTAAGAGAACAGTAGAAGAATGAGAAGCAGTAAAAGAATGAGCTCCATCCAGCTGGTTTGAGATGAACTGGACAGAGGGGAAACATAAAGCTACAAAAATTATGGATTATATGCATTAACATTTAGAGCTTAATTTATTTCTATGCTTCAGAAAAGCTATAAGATAAGCAGGTCCTTGCAAAACAAATTCCATTCCAGATTTTTGGTTTTAACTTTATCATTAGAGGCTCTTCTGCTTAAATAACTGGGAAACACTGGGAGAATGGAGTGTATTTACGTAAACCTACACACAGTGGATTCTCTTCAATTTTTTTCTATTTTGTTATATTGCAGCCTGATGCTACAATCATTTACATTTTAAAAAATTGATCTACACTCAGTTCCTCATAAAAACAAATAAGCTCAGAACTTAAAAATGTATATATTACAAATAAAAAACTGAAATTTCACATTTACATAAGTATTCAGACCTTTTGCAACAACACTTAAATTTTAGCTCACTGAGATGTTTCTACACCTTCACTATAGTCTACCTGTTGTACATGAAATTGACTGGACATGACTGGGAAAGACACACACCTCTGTAAAGATTGCTTCATAGTTGACAATGTTTTTGTCTGCCTGCCGAACTCAGAGACAGGATTGTTGCAAAGCACAGATCTGAGAAAGGCTTCAAAAATTTCTGCTGCACTGAAGGTTTCCAAGAGCTCAAATGGAAGAAATTTGGCACAACCAAGAGTTTTCCAAGAGCTGGTTGCACAGAATTAGGCCAAACTTAGCAATTGAGGGACGAGGGCCGTAGTGAGAGAGGCAACCAATTAATGAAATATGAGTTTTCATGATTTGCAGATTATTGCATTATTTTATTTACATTTAACACAATGTTTGGGTTGTGTTTTTGTTCCTTAAGATGCAATTTAAATATACCCTCAGATATTCAACATGTTCCTTCAGGTCCAATTACTGTATGCACCTGAGTTTTAAATAAAACACACTACATTCACATTTATAGGAAATTCATTTTAATAATGAAACAATTAAAAACACAATGCCTGTAGACATACCAGGACTTAAAAACACTTAAATAATTACAACTGAATGTGATGGAGTTGGGTTCTTAACTAAATGAACCGAACAGTGCAACCTGTGTAGATGGTACCACTCTGCATTCTACGAGGTTAAATCTCTTGATGTGTAATTGGCATCATTTTCTTTGAAATAGTAAAAAATGTTTTGCAATCTAATCTGCATCCCCTCTTCTTCTTCCATCACCTCGTCCATATGTTTATTGTGGGCTTGCTTTGGTGCCAGTCTGCACGGACGTGCGTATCTGTACTGTCTCTAACTCAGGTTTACAATCTCTCTTGTCCACTAGAAGAGAGCTCACAGCCGGAGCATGTCAGCTGTCAATAGGGCCAATAAAGAGGGTTGGAGGGAGGGAGTGGAGAAGAGAGGGGGAGATATGGCCTGATGAGTGACAGCACAGACCCTCTGTCCTAATGAGGTGAAGAGAGTGACAGGAGTTTATGGCATTTACAAGTTTATATTTGCTGATTGTGTTCTTGTGTGCTTACGTTTGAGTGTCCGAATGTGTCTAATTTCTCAGTTGTGCAAAAGTACAGTAGACAAGAGCTCACTAAAAGCATACTTAACATGTCCTGAGGAAAGCATCAAAATAATAAGCTAAATATAATGTTAACACCATGTTAGTGTGCAAAATTTGACGTGGCATCACTACCACATTTATTGTTTAGTTGTTTTTTTGTAGTGGTCATATTACAATCCACAATGCAGTATGTCAAGTTTTCTATTCAGGTTTTGTGTAGCTGAATGTCAGCTGGATGTTTAATGGACCAGTTGAAATTTACTTGAAATAAAAATCTAATTAAAAAACGATTGCATACTTATAAAAGTTCTCTTACAAAGTTTACTTATATCTGTTAACATTTAGTGGTTGTTACTGGATAAGAAAACATCAGAATAATTGCTGAGTAATTTTTCATTTTCACATAATTTACATTACTTTTTTTGGGTTTTCTGACATTAAAACAAACAAAAAGGAAAGTGCAAATAAAATAAAATGCAATAAATTGTGATTTCTTAAATAATTTCCCAGGGTTAACCATTACAGTGACTGATGCCATGCATCTATTTCCTTAATGAATGAGATGTAAGTCAGTGCTGACTGACTGTGTTCCTCTACTTGCACTGCTAATTAGATTCCTCAGCAGTGTAAGCTGTGTTAAGCTGGCCCCACCGCTCATTAACCTCTTGCTCCGCTCATCCAGCCACTGAGAGCATGTTTCATCAACTCCAGCAGCTGAGAAACTGCGAGGGGTGGACGAGAACAAGTAGAGAGAGACAGAATGAGGGATAGACTGAAAGACAAGCAGTTTGACCGTGGCCTGGGAATGCTCCACGCTTTGGGGGTGATGAGGTGCTACTTTGAGCACATGTCCACCACATACTGAGCACAGCACTACAACTGGGAGGACAGGACGAGGGGGGAAGCTCCATGTGTCACGGTCTCAGAGAAGAATGGCCGTCCATTTAAAGAGCATGGACACTTAAACTGTCTGATGTCACATTAAGGGAGGGGGAAGCATTATGTCCTTAAGTCTGTGATTTATATATTTATATGGACGTTATTTGCACTTTAATTCATAATGAGATTGAAGAGGCACATACTCTACCCTTAAAATATACAGGCTTAAAAATACTTGTCGATAACTGATTCTTGACTTGAGCATATTGACCTGGTGTAGAATATCTCCATCTCCATTCGTTCTTTAAACTTAAAAAGATTCTTTATGCTCACACAATCATCTCAATATGTAGTTTACTAAAGGTTCATAGAATCTTTTCATAATGTGAAGCTTCTTCAAACTTAAAAAGGTTCTTAATGCTTAAGCCTGATCTTCTATTTTAAAGGTTGTTAGAGAATGAAATGTACCTCTACTGCCATAATGTAAACTTTTACATTAAGTTGGTTAAATGTTCAAAAAGTTTCTTCACACTCTCACACAAAATTATTCTTTGGGGAATGCACATTTTTTTTATGGCATCACATAGGGAACATTTTTTGGTTTTTCTATTTTTAAAAGTGATAGTAATTAACACAGGTTGCCTTTGACACATTTTTCTTTCATTATCCCATGTAATAAATCAATACCCACTTTATGGTAATAAGATCATAAAAGCCTATTGCAACAGCATTTATTGCGATAACAATAAAATACCAACTTATTGACCATCCCCAAGTTAAATACTAAATCAACTGCTCAGGATACATATGTATTTGCCTTATTTGGACATTGGAATATTTGGAATATGGAGGACGATGGAGCTCTTTTCACGCTGGTTGAAAAAAGTTTGGTTTTCAAAAGAGGTGGCACTTAGGCAGTTCTTGTTTCACTCCAAAGATTCCTTTTTGGTTCCTTTATTTTTATGGAAATATTACTTCAGTTTCATAGACTGTTACAATATACATAGACACATAATTTCTCTCACAATATTCCCTTCTGACAAATTCACCTCTGATCTACAGCCACTTGGCCTGGTGACCAGAGGAAAGGCCATTACCCCAGGGGCACATGCTCAGGCAGTGTGCTCATGGAACCCAAGCTCACAGTGCATCTGCAAATCCCCAGAAATCCCCCTCTTATTCAATATGGCCACCTGGGACAGCTACAGTGGCAAGAGAGGCATGTTGGCATTGCCAGCTCAATAAATCAACATGCCACAAGACCATCCCCACCCCCTTTAAACACATATACACACTCACACGCACTCAGTGAAGAGCAAACACATTCAAAATAACACAATGCTCAGGGCATTACATAGAATGAATACAACAACCGAATGCCTTCCCGGCGTTCCCCAAATTTCAGGCCTTGCAAATTAAATTAAACAGTCTAACGCTACTGTTCACTACTCATGAGCAGATTTTAGAAAGCACTTCTTCACATCATTTAACATTTGATTTATTTAGTCAATCTATTTCAATCACATTGTGCAACTGTTATTCATTTCCATGTATATAGTTGAAGTGATAGGAAATTGAACATTTTATTATTCAGTGGTAATAAAAAGTATGTGAACTTTTTGAAAGTTCAAGGTTTTCTGCATTAATTTGTCATAAAATGTGAACTGATCTTCATCTAAGTCAAAGGTAATGACAAACATAATGTGCCTGAAATAATAACATAAAAAAATCAGTCTTTATTGAGAACAACCACAAACAACTTGTGCTTAACCAATGCTAGTGCAAAAAAAATTGTAAACCCTTGAGTTAATGACTTCAAAAAAGCTAATTGGAGTTAGTTGTTTGAGTTTGGAGGTGTGGCCCGAGCTACTTTGACTGTTAAAAACCAATCAAACGATGAGTTTTCTCCACGCAAGAAGAATACACTAATGTGAGCTGTGCCTCTGCCCAAAAAGAGCTTTCAGAAGATTTACGATCAATAATTGTTCATTTACATAAAGCTGGAAAGGGTTACAAAGTGATTTCAAAGACTTTTGAAATTCACCAGTCTACCAGATCTACAAATTTGAGACTTTGAGACTGTGGCTACTCCACCAAGAAGTGGGCACCCAGTCAAAATGACCCCAGGAGCACAATTTGTATCAATGAGGTAAAGAAACAACCCCAAGTGACAAGATTTGAAGGCATCATTGAAACTGACTGACATCTGTGTGAGTCTATAATAAGTAAAACATTGAACAAGTGTTGTCTATGGCAGGACACCATGAAGGAAGCTGCTACTTACTGAAAGGAACATTACTGCACACCTGAAGTTTGTGAAAGAGCAAGTTGACACTCCACAGCCGAATTGGCACACCCAGCACTAAATCTGTTGTAAAAAGGACACTAAATATTATCATGAAAACATCATCCAAAGCGTAAAATATGGTGAAGAAAACGTCATGATTTGGCCCTGTTTGCTGCATATATCAGCGCTAAAGCAGTTCTTCCAGGAAGAATGGGCTCCAGGTCTGATCCACAGCTACAGGAAGTGCCTGGTTAAGGTTATTACTGCTGGGGGGGGGCAACACATAAAAATATTGTTTGTGTTATTATTTTACGCACGTTATGTTTGTCAATACCCTTGACTGAGATGAAGATCATTTTACATTTTATGACAAATTAATGCAGAAAATAATGAAATTCTTAAAGGTTCACATACCACTGTATTTTGGTCTACCTCTATGACCTTTTGTCTTACTGGTTAATCAACTTAATCCAGTGGTTCTTAACCTGGGTTCGATCAATCCCTAGGGGTTCGGTGAGTCAATCTCAGGGGTTCGGCAAAGGTCCGGACACACCCAAATTATCATGTAAATTCGTGAAGACACGCCCGCTTGGCCATCACTGGCTACAGATGATCATGCTACACTGCTTGGCCAATCAGTGCTGTGGGGAATTTAGCGCTCTCAGTAGTCAACGTGTGACTGTCATGGTAGTACTTTGTGTGATTTTTTTGTTAATATTTTATTCCATAATAGCTACGTCGGGCAAAAGAACAAAGTATTCGGCTGAATATGTACAACATGGATTCACATGTATCACGGAGCGTGATGGGAGTGAGCGTCCTATCTGCATGATTTGCAATGCCAAGTTGAGCAACTCTTGTCTCGCAGCGGCAGAATTGTGTTGCTTTTGTTCTTTGAACAAGGTGATGTTCATACACGGCTCATTTTGTGCATCAGTAAAAAACATATCTATGTCTTGAATTTGAAAAAAAAAATCAATAAAAATTTCACTAAATAGGGGTTCGGTGAATGCGCATATGAAACTGGTGGGGTTCGGTTCCTCCAACAAGGTTAAGAACCACTGACTTAATCCCAGTCTTAATGAGCCCATCTCTGACTATCTTTGGGGTTTTCTCTTTCTGCTGATCTTTTGGCGTTTTCCCTGCTCTGTACCTGACCCGTCCAATGGGAAGTTGAATTAGTTCATCAGTGTCAGGTCATGAAATTGGGAAGTTTACAGGTAGACTACATCGGTACAGAAATGTAGTTTGTGCTCTGTCATCTCGTTTAATGTAGCTGCTGATTATAAAGCAAACATTCAACTGTGAGCATGGGATGTACACTGAAAATATTCAAATATTCAAATATGCACAAGACCAAATTATACAATAATGCAGATCCACATTAATTTAATGGCTGCCTCTTATTTAATCTCTTTTTACAATGACTGTGATATACAGTACGCATTTCATACGTAGGAAACCAATGTACCTGTTTCAGGCAAGTAAATCCAGAGCACCGCTTTTTCATATGGGCTGGTTACTACAAGTAAACATTTAAGAATCGTTCTTAAGTCTGCAGAATATTTATTCCTATTCAAACGTACAGCAGCTACTGATCAAAGCTCAGTATTTTGTGGTTAAGTGGTCACTTGTTAACATAGAAAGTAGAATATATAAATAAAGAAAGAAAGAAAGAAAGAAAGAAAGAAAGAAAGAGAGAGAGAAAGAAAGAAAGAAAGAAAGAAAGAAAGAAAGAAAGAAAGAAAGAAAGAAAGAAAGAAAGAAAGAAATAGAGAAATAAATCTAAAAAATAAATGTAAGTTGAATATTAGTCCACCTGTTTATGTTTTTGGCTTTATTTCAATGTATGGTTTTAATTTGATCTCTTAAGCGTTTAAGATAAATACCTAAGATGGTTTACGCAAATGGCCACCAGGTCTTTAATTTGTGTGATATATTATGCTCTTTAAGTTTCTATCACTTTAAAATAGCCGGCCTTTGAAGAGCCTGAGAACTACGCCCTCTGTGACCTGCCATCTGTGATCCAAATATTAAAGTGGAATTTATTGATTGTTGTAAATACATGTAATATGTCAAGTGATATTTAATATGGCTGACTGGCAGGCCGACTAGGATTCATCTGCAGAGTTACTTCTCGGAACATGCCCAACATCATCCAAAAAGTACTCACGCAGTTTTTCTAGTGCACGGCAAATGAGCGAGGGATCAAGGTTATTAGGTTGTTACAAAATCACTTATGCATCTCTCATCCCGATGTGTTTGCTTCCTGGAAGCCCAAATGACACAGTGTGTGGTTCTGAAAACTAAGGACACATGGCTGGTGAATGGGAACGGGCACGAGGTGTTGAGGAATGCCCATAGTCGTCATTTCTCTGGCTGGACCCACCTCTCCTTGAGACCCGTGGCAGCTGAGTTATAAGTGCATACGTGGTCTACATTTTCACAACAGTTGCTGCCACTGCAAGGATAAATAGGCTAATTTAACTCCACAGTGGTCTGCCAACATACCTGTGGCTAGAAGCCATCTATTGCAAACTTCACCTAATTGCTGCACTACAAACTGGATTTTTACAGACAGACATCAAACGCTCCTAATTGCAATGTGCACTGTGAGGGAAACAAGCTCGTGTTTGTTTTAGACCTGTTTGACCAATCTTTAAATGTCCAGCCTTTAAATGGTTCTTGGAAAGCTGACATGATGACTGACGGGCTTCTGGCTGTCTGACACAGCTGACATGTCTCACCACTGTTCCAAACCATCCTCTCTTTTCAAGAAAACATTATTGTCATTCTTCCATTGCATGATTGTTCTCTTCCCAGTTGAGATTTAGGCCACTGCTGGCAACGTGCCTGATTAGGGGGAGACGAGGAATGAGGCAGCCGAGATAAAACAAAAAACACGACAGTGTTCATGATCAATATGTCAGAGACGTAGGGCATGTCATGAGGGAACAATACAGTTCTGGGGAAGACCTGACCTTTCTGAGAAGGAATTCCAGCTCATGGGTTTGTACAAATGTTGCGTGTGTGTTCTCTGCATGACATCTTGCCAATGTTCTGCCAAAAAGCCACTCTATTAATTTAGAAGTCAGCTTGGTCACTGCTAAATACGTCTGGTGGGTAACTCTGGCAGGTAATTGAGATAATCTGCTTGGCTAAAAGCTCCATGCTGCGGGATGTCTCAGAGTTAGGAGACATTTTATTTTTAAAAGCAACACAAAGCCATGCTAAATCCGTGGTGCTGACAAGGTGGTTTGAAGACAAACTGGTAGAGGCAGAACTTCATTATGTGAGTAAGTGAAAGTACAGATACCACCAGTCAAATGTTACTCCAATACAAGTAAAAGTCATAAAGTCAAATTTTACTTTAGTGAAAGTACTGAAGTCCTTGCTTACAAAAATACTAAAGTATTAAATCTTACATGATCTCATTAGTCTCAATATAGATTTAATCACTGTAAAAAAGAATATATTTTTCATATTTTGTTCACTCAACTTCAGATTTTGAGTTAAATTACTTTTGATCCAGTGCTGATTCTGAGATAACACAGATATCTATGTTTTAGCTGTAAAATTTGAAGCCGACTGTAAATTTGCAACTGTTTACTCAAAAACGATTAAGACAAATACAATGAAAGAGATTTCCATGTTAAAACCGTTTTAAATCCCCTGTTCTTAGAGCATATGGATCTTTGATTATGAAGCTGCTTTTTGGCTGAAATGTTTAAAGCAGGTGCTTCAATGGTGCTGTGAATTACTCTGTAACCTAACAGAACAAAGCACAAATGTAAATAAATAATTGAAAACTGTAGACGGACAACCTGACTGCAAGACCTAATAAGATCTAATACCTTTTAGTCATTTAAGTCTAAAAGCAAAGGCCTTTCAAATGAACTTCAGAACTTCTCAGATAGAAGACTTCTGACACCTGCTGGTCACAGTTTTAAATACAGCATCATGTTGTGTTTTACAGCATTTCAGAATGAAATAATATACCCAAATAATCCAAATAATACACCCTAACAATTATTAAAGTTGTATGAAGAATGCTCTACCTGAAAACACTGTTAGTTTTCATTTCCTTCTGAATATGGCAGCATCTATAGTACTAAACTAAAGTGAAAGACTCCCCTTCCATTGATTTAAGTTTCAGCCAAAGTGGCCCAGCTTCAGTCACTGTGTATGTAGGTCAGAATAGGAACTTTCCTGCTGTTTTAAAGCTGTAGTTTTGGGTCTTTGGATCTATTTGCAGATTTACTGTTTCTTTTTTACTCTCCTGTTGCCTTCAGTTTCTTTGCAAGGCATCAGGAGACACTTAGATAGAGTTGAGGCTCGTATAATTGAACATCTGGGGGCTTATAACTAAAGCCAATCGTCCCTTTTTATTTTTACTTTCCTTTTTGAAGTGTGAAACCTGTATTTAAATGAATTATTAGTTTGTTTTCCCCAAGCCTTTTTAGTGAATCATTATATTTGGGGGTGAGGTGGGGGTTAAATGTATGCACTTGTTAACTTGGTGCTGAGGTCATTCTCAGTAAGCAGAAAATTATGACAATAGAATATTTTATGCTTTTATTCCATAAGCTCCAGCAGACACACAATTGCAATATTCATATTGAAAAGATCTTTGTTTTAAGCATGTTTTTCAAGGTTTGGGGATTTTGGAATTGTTTTATAATTTTTTCATTCATTCGCTCAGTGGCTAATTTCCTTCATTTGTTCATTTAATATTTTTTTTTAACACAAAAGCAAGAATAATAATAAAATGATGGAATAAAAGAAATGAAATAAGAAGATGCAAAACAAAAATATCACAATATATGTATTATTATTGTTCTTTCTGTTTTTATTGCTAAATGTATATCAGTACATTTTAAAAAACGTTTACTAAGTTTACTATGAAAAAGCAAGCCCTTTAACTTAGCATTTCTGCAGCTCCCAAGTACTTTGTCATTTGTATTTGAGAGTGTCTTGTCTAATCTGTGTAAGTTTCACAGATGTAGCTACAGTACAGACAGAATAAATAGGGGATGCCTTTTCTGGCAGCGTGGTGCCGAAAAAGGCATCCCTATGAATTTTGTATTTCTGAACATCCCATCATATAGTGCTTTTAGTAAATTTTACTGACTTCGCTACAATAAAGACAAATTTGTTATGGGATGCATTTTCAGGCAGTGCAGCTGATACTGTATTTAGGGCTCTTTCTATTGTAGCTCACATTATCACGTGCTTTTTAGAATGTTTATGTGAAAATGTCATGGATAACCTGTACTAGTTTTATCATTGTAGGTGCAGTACAGCAGAATAATGGAAATATGTCTGTTTTTGGCAGGGAGTTTTCATTTCTGTAGCTCACATCAAATTGTTTTAGTCATTTGTATTTGAGAATGTCTTAAATAGCCGTTGCAAGATTCACTGAAGGTACAATATATCAGATTAAACAGGGGTTGCATATTTTAGCAGCATATTTGTTGATAAGGCTCTGTAGCTCCCATTATAATGTGGTTTTTTATTCTTTTATTGTTTTATTTGCAGTTTCTGATCTGTATTTAGTCTAATAACGTGTTGTAGGATATGTTACCTATATTTTACAGCTTTCCATTCGCTGGTCTGTGGTGCGCGTTCCCGAGAGGGGGATGCAATCCACGACAGGCCTGCCTTTTTCGGCATAACACCTGTGCAGCCGCCGTCAGCACGGTGAGCACCTACGGCTATGGATTTGCAGTTATGCTGCCCGTCAGCGGCGACACGTTCAGCCCAGACCCAGCTAAAAGGCTAGTTAGTAAGCAAGTGTAACTTTAACACCAGTAATCGATATATTATGTAAAAATCTTAAAATCTTTTTCAAAAAATTTTCCTAAAAGTGCCTATATTTTAGAATATTTTCAATTTATGTTCATATCGCCAATATATTAACCTAGTTAGAAGATTTAGCTGCTAGCTAGTTATTGCTAGCTAACTGCAATGCTAAGTTTCCCACACAGCTTATTAGAATTAATTAGATTTAAATGACTCATGGGAAAAAATGAATTTAGAGTTTTTTAGTACACAAACTGAGTTGGCTTTAATGATATGTACATTTTGTGCACATTACATGTAAAGAAATAAACATTTACTTTAAAGTGGCTTAAACTGAGCATAATGTTTTGAATTTGAATCACCAAACCTCTTCAAGCAAGAATAGAACTTCACTGACACTTAAACAAATCTCTTATTAAATAATCCTTAAAATGTGTCCTGCTTAAATGACATACTAGCAGGAATATTAACTTCTTAAATGTTTATATAAAGTTTTGGGAAAATTTGTGACACATTATAAAAGAAACTGAAACAATTGCACATATTTACACATACATAAAAACATATTTGAAAGGAGCACTTACAGGCAAGGTATTGCTTGTTTATTGATGTTTGTTTTCCACACTCAGATTCAGAAATTGTTGTACCTGACCCAAACCTTTCCAACAGACCTGCCCGTTCTCAGGATCCAGGCCTGAGTTCACCCAGACTCAACTGAACAGAGTACTCTTGAGGTAAATCACTTGAAGTAGTGAGATTAATTTCTGTTTAGTATGCAGTAATAAACCTTGAATATTTTGGTCCTACAGGCAGATATGGACAGTCTTTGTGCTGTGGATAGGGCGGTGCCTGCTTAATAGTAAGTCCTGTTGCAGCTTCAACCTTTTTCCAGCATAAATAGAGTCTAAGTGTTTACATAAAATTATTAAAAATGTCCATGTGTCAAACATGTTTCCTCAGTAAGTCTCTGATGAGTAAAAGGATTAGACTGACTCCTTGACTGACAGCCCTGTGTCATATATAGTTCCCAAAGGTCCTCATTCACATATGTCTTTCTAAGTATTTTTTTATTGTTCTTTACATACAACCCTTAAAAGGCAGAATCAGTTTCATAAAATATTATTTTGTACAACGTTAAAACTCCCTGAACTGAGGAAGAAACCTTAGGAGGATCCAAAGCTCAGTAAGGGAACCCACCCCCATTCTGGTCGACACTGGAGTTAGTGAACAGTCAGAAAATGAGTTGTGATAATTGTACATGAGTTCCATTCGAGGGCTGAGAGCCAAAAGGGCGTAAGTGACATTTTGGTCAAAATTGAGTTATATATATCATGGGAAATCTCTT
>JBBIGC010000024.1:9820090-9839123 GCA_037576955.1 Lepidarchus adonis
AGAAAGTCATTTTTTGTTTTGGCTCTCCTGTAAAGTTGGTGAAATGTCACTTACGCCCTTTTGGCCCTCAGCCCTCGCATTGTTTGAAGTGTTGGCATCAGATGAACATGTGGTGATGGTCAGTGGAGGCCAACTAGACCAAGATGAATGGGCCGAAGTCAACAACATGGGCTGGATGGACGCTTCGGTGATGGCCATGATAAGGGTCAGGCATGGCAGAACACATAGGTGGCAGCTTCCCTGTGATGAGTGAGGAAAGAAAGAACAGAGTTAGTATTTGTTTGGTGTAGGAAAACTAAAGGATGAGCATTGAGTGCAAAGCAAGACAATGAATAAGACTCCGGTGTACTTCCCTATAGCAGTCTGACTAGGCTAACAAACAATTCCAAATCTCACTCACACACAAAAATAGTAAAATACAATCAATGTCCAAATTCCCGCAACACTTGTGGAACTGGTGTATTGTTAACAAACTGAGTACAGTCAAACCCTGTTAGCTCACCCCCATTGGCCCGGGGCTGAAATGTGGTGAGAGACAGGGTGGCGAGTTGTCCAAGCAGATCATGGGGGGGGCGTGGTTACCACGTGGCCTCCGCAGGTGTTCCACTCAGTGCCCATGGCTGGCAGCTCATGGGAAACCCTTAACCCAGCGGGCACACGCCATAAAAGAGGAGCAACGCGGAGGCTTCTGAGAACGTCTTGAGTCAGCCCGAGCTCGCTGCCACGTGACGGATTTTCAGCCCCTCCTCTGGCTCCTCGCCGCTGGCTTCTCTCGCCCCGCCCTCGCTCTCTCTAGCTCTCTCTCGCTCTCTCTAGCTCTCTCTAGCTCTCTCTCTCTTGCTCGCAGACATTGAGCACACCCATTTGCTCGTTTCACCCGCGAAGATTCGACTGTGAGATCGGTGGTCGAATCACGCTTCGCATATCGATGCATCGAATCTTCGACTATTCGGGGACAGCCCTACTGTATATATGGTGTAATTCTGGGATATCAACTCAAATCAAGGATTCACTTCGCTCTGGTCAAGCTGTGGAGCATGTGTCTCAGACAACAGCAGAACATGTCAGACCTTTCAAAGAAAGAAATGAAAATGCATAACTGCTAAGTGTAGATGATTCTGGAAGAGGCAAAGAAGGAGTAGAAGAGAAAGCTGAGGCAGCAGAAGAAAAAGAAGAAAGAAATAAAAATAGAAAAGAGATACAGATGGAAAAAGAACAGGAACTGAAGCAACAAAATTCAAGGAAGAGAGAAGTCAATAAAGCAGCACATGAAAGAGCTGGAGGTTATTTTATGGTGAAAAATAAAAACAGACACAATAAGAGACTTCAAAGTGGAATTTGAATTGTTTTAGTGCTGGAATAATCTCGGCTGCTTTGATGGAATTGCTATTGCAAGAGAGGGTAAGATTCCCTGATGTGATGCATAGCGCATTGTAAGTGAACTTGTTCCTGAATTATGAAGCCTTGCCAAGCAAATAGCCTGCAAAATGCAGCTGTTCTAAGCATTACTGGGCTCTAGGTTGGCTGCCACTTATATGCAAATATAGCATTAAATAAAGAAGCAACAACTAATTACAACAATCAGCCATAATATTAACACCCCTGACAGGTAAAGTGAATAATATTGACTATCTAGTTATTTCATTACAGTGGCACTTGTCAGGGACGGGGAATAAATAAGGCAACAAGTGGGTGTTTGTGTAGCAATTCAATTCAGTTTTATTTATATAGCGCTTTTTACAACAGAAGTTGTCACAAAGCAGCTTTACAAGGTCCGGGTCCGAGCCCCTAATGAGCAAGCCAAGGCGACGGATGTTTTCACTTAACCCTTTTAACACTTTTTCTGTAGTAGTTGTAGTTGTATTTCCAATCAGATACCTGGTTTGTCTCGATCAGTCCTTCATTAGATTAAATAAAGTTCTGCTGACAGAGTTTCACACATCTGTACACTGACTGGGGGCAACCAAAACCGTTTGTCCGCGTGTATTCTACGTTACAGTATATTTCCTGTGTCGTTTCTAGCATAAAAACACTCATTACTGAAATAGATGCCTTTTAAATATAGATGTCAAAAACTTCCACCCAGTTCTGTAGATCTTTTTGCTGCCACGCTGGTTCTGCACGTCATGGATGTTTTGTATGTATTTCTACCGAAAATCGTTAGGAGGGATTTTTAGGCCAATAAAAGTCCGGCTCCCGCGTTCTGATTGGTCAGTTGTACAACAGGAGGCGGAGCTTGTCTGCGCGGAATAGTGTAACAGTGGCGCTTATTGCGGAAACTCTGAGGAGAAGCCGAAACTTCCAGGATGGTGAACCGGCGACGCCACGGGTCTCGCGCCCAGTCACAGCGCCGCAAACCTCCAGCAGCTCAGGTAAAAATGACACGCGCTTCCAACGCTTTTCTTCTCCTGTCTGGCTTGTTCTTCTGTACTGAGACAACAATGAGATAAATAAATACGTTAAACTTTGTACACGTGTAACTTTCCTTACTTCATGTAACAGGAAGTCTGTATCCATGAAAGCTTTGTGCGTTTTGCTGGAGTTTAGAGTTGCACAATTACATCATTCATGTCAGCAAATAGCCCCCTGTTCCCACACCATTAACCAACACACAATATGTTGAGGTATGTTTACAAGAAGGATGAGTTTTGGTCTATTTATTTGTTAAAAAAGGGGGATGACATTCCCCCTCACCCCTTATATTCCCTACTGTCAGTATCAGCAGGTAGGGGTTCGATCCAGTTGTGCTCTTTTGTCAAAATGGCTACTGTAAATCCTAATCCTTACACTAAGCCTTACCCCTAACCCTAATACTAGCCTCTATCCTTAACCTTAAGCCCTAACCTTAACCCTAATCTCTCAAAACCTTAAACCTAACCTTAATCATAACCCTAACTTTAGCTCTAATCTTAACCCTAACCTTAGTCCTCACTCTAGCCTCTAAACCTAACCCTAGGTTTTACCCTAATCCTAACTAGGGCTGGGTGTTGCCAACAACTTTACAAAACAATATGTATCACGATATGATAATAATGCCTAATGACACCACATGTATTCTATACAACTGTTTTGAGTACAACACTAGAAAGTCAAGTCCACTATAAGAAACATCACTTAAGAAGTATGTATACAGTATTTAATATTCAAACTCAAATTTACACTATCCTATGACTTCATTTCTTTGCTGAAACAAAACCTAAATGTATTGTAACAAACAAACAGCTTTTTTTTCTGTTTAGGAACTGTAAATTTCACACCCGGGGACTAGTTTTAGTTCATGGTATGTAGTTCCTAAAGGTACTTTTAGAAAAACCAGGAACTTTTTGGGGTTGGTCTTAAAGCAACACTGTGCTGATTGGTTGATAATTATCTTATATATCAAAAGTTGTTTGGTGTGTTATATATTTGTCATTATTTATGTTGTACACTGTAATAGTTAATAGTTTAAACTTTTTTTTACTTCTTTTTCAAAATTGTTTTTCCTTAAAATCTGTATAAAAGTTTTATTGGTTCAACTTTACTGAATACATTTTGTGTAGGTTTAATACTAGTTAAAAAGTTGAAATTCCTGCACCAAACAGATGTGAAAAACTTCTATAGTCCACTGTCAGTAGTGAGTTCCATATTGAAAGGGCACAGACCCTTAAAGGTAGTTTGAATCAGTTTTTTTTTCATTTGTGCAAGAACCAGCAAAACGCATGAAATAATGTATAAATACCCCCTACTGAACATCACACACCTTATTTTACATAAAACTTTGAAGTCTGCTTGTAGTGAAAAACAGAGATGTGTTTCTAACATTCAGAGTAAATGATTTACTATATAAATTTGTATTGCACACTGTACCATTTTTTCTTCCAAAATTTTTCTTACACCATTGGACAGTCAAAAAACTCTTCTTAAACTGCCAATGTCAATACAGCAACGTCTATATCAATGTGTGTATTGTTTGTTGCTATATTTTGCTGTATGGATTTTTTGAGCACAGCCCTAAGCATAGCCCTAAACTTAAGCCTAATCATAACCCTTACCTTAGCCCTAATCCTAGCCTTAATGTTATCCCTAACCATAACTGAAATTCTAACAGTAACATTAACCCGAAACTAAACCCTAATCATAACCCTAATCCTAACCTTAAATCTAATATTACCCATAACCTCAGTCCTAACCTTAATCCTAATCCAAACCCCCAAGAGACTTTGTCTTTTAAAATATCTGACTTGGTATTCAGTCTGAATTCCCATATTTGTGCATCTCCAGTCAAAAATGTAAGTAATATACATATAGATAATAGTAAAGGCACAGAGATATACAGATATGTAAATAAATCACAGAAAGCAGTAAAAATTACCTGGATGCACAAATGCAATAAACTAAATACAAAGCATAAATTTTATGAATCCACCATCACCTAAACTAACTTTTCCTCCAGATTACAATAAATGCATCATCAAATATCAATTTTAAAATATTTGCCAACGTGTGCAATGCCTGCACATATGTATTAACAATGATCTGTAATTATGGAAGTGATTCCAGTAACACTGTCAATCCCTCAGACAAACGGCTTTAATTAATTTAATTATAATCATTTTATTCATTATTTGACTTAATGAAGATGATCACTCTACCTGTTGCGTTCCCATTCAGGCATATTTTGCCATTAGATTCTGTTTGATAATACTGTACAATTAAGTGCACTGTATCAGTTACATAATATTTGTATGTGTATGCAGTTTGGATTTGTCATCAAACACCTGATCTAACATACAGTTGGGCTCAGCAATCAAACACATTCACCAGCATAACTTTATTATTTTATTTAATTTTAATAAAAATATATATCAGTGTGTTTAGAGTTTAAAGTCAGTTTGTGTTTGTACAGTGAAACGTTTCTGTAAACCATGACAAATATGTTTGCTTATGTTTATCTTTGTACAGCAAAAAGATTGCATTATTCCTGTCGAGTTGTCTTAACGATGTAATGTAATTTGGATGACATTTGCATGAATTTAAACTGTGATAACATTTATACACAGAAGAACAGTGAGATGCTCAGTGATTACAGAGTGCAGGTGAAAAGCCTGTGTTTCTCAAGCTTGGTGATATTGACCATGAACAGTGTTTCTACTTAAAATGTCCATATTCTCAGCCATGTGCACTATGGAATGTCTCCCACTCTTCTTGTTTGTACACCATTGGCTATCCCGAGGGTGTCCTCTCAACAGCTGAGGGTCCAAAGGCCACTGACAACATCACAGAGTTCGAGGACATGCACATATTCTGTGTATTTATTGCATGTCTATGGAGCATTTGTCATTGCAGTTTCTTATCTAATTTTAGATAGGACAAGAACTGCTTGAACGAACATAGTAGTAGTGATGTGTAACTGCTTTTTCCTTTACTTCAGATATTACAGAAATAAGTAAATTGAGTTAAATTAGGAACATAACATCCATTTGTTCTGATTTAGACAACATTGAGTGTATTTAGATGACAATTATTTACTGTGCAAAGTATTTAATAATACTTAACACGCTTCTGAGGCTGTATTTTTTACAGACTAAATTATTGCTTCCAGAGGAAAATTGTTCTTAGATTTCAATGTCAGTGTTCTTAGTCATTCTAGACAATTCTGACAAAGCTAAACGACTTCATATTAAGGGAAAATAAATAAATAATTAAAACATGATTTGGCTTTGTTCCAATAGTGCCAATGTTCATATTTCAGACACATTTTGCTTTAGACTTTTAGTTATGGTGGTAAAAGCTGGGACACTTATGTCAGACATTTTTTTTCAGACAATTTTTAATGCTGAATTGTCCAACAGTGATTATTAAAGGGATTTTACCTCATTTTCTAGATTTCTTCATGATTACACAGTGTTTAGGTGTACTTTCAGATTACATTAAATGTGACATTCACCATAAGCTTACCATCAAGCTTGCATTAATATTAATATCAATCAATATTTATTTATTCATATTTTTAAAAAATCTAATCTCAATTTAACAACAAAACAAATTCATCCAATACCTGCCCCAACACTCCTGAACCACTTTATCTGCTAACTATCAAGCTCTTCACAGCATAATATGTGCTGAGGCAGAGAATTGTTGGAGCAGTGTAGTTCTTATGGGCAGGATTAAGACACATTGTGCTAGAAGAATTATCTTTATGGCAGTAGATGACTGTATTATCAGCTATTTCCATTTAAATGCCTGGCAGATTATTATCAGGTCAAAGCACCCAGTCCAACTCTACACAGCATAATCCTGCTTTTAATGACCTTACACAAGCATGCTTTGCTCTCTCTCTCACTCTCTCTCTGTCTCTCAGTGTGTGTGTGTGTGGGGGGGGGGGTGTAAAGATTTAAAGCCAGAGCACAACGGCTTAACAAGTCCAGTCCTTCCTTATTTAATCACTCTGTACTAGACCCTCATTCAAACAACACTGATCTTCCTTATTCACACTGCACTGATTTTCGTCATTCACACTACACTAGTCTCCTTAATGCATTTACATTGATATTTATTTATTTGGCTGAAGCTTTTGTTCAAAACATCTTCCAGCTACAGGAACAATCAAGCATTTAGTTCATGCATGACAGTACTGACGTGAGAACAACAGAGAAGTTCAACACATTCCTTTTAGTCAATGAATACAGATGGCAAGTGCTCTAATATGAACTATAAGTGGTACATTACTATCTGGGATTAGAAGTGTATAACACATTCCGCATTATTGTTAAATGCTATAAACAAGTCTTGTGCATTAAATATAGACAATACAGTGGTGCCTTACTGTCTGGTAGTGCTAAAATACTTCAGGAAATTCCTCATCATCGTTAAGTGCTTTAAGTCTAATACATTACATACAGATGGCAGATGTTACAACATGAACTATAGTGGCACATTACTATCAGGGCTTAAAATTTGTAACGGACATTTCTCCTCATCAGTAAATGTCACAAAGAATTCAGGTTAAGTAGATACGCTAGACAAGTGCTGGAATATGAGCTATAAATTGGAAATTACTCTCTGGGAACAGTATGTAGATTGATTGTGCATGTCTGCTGGGCTTAGTTGCTGAGGTAGACACGGAACAGTTAAGTCTTGAGGTGTTTCTTGAAGGTAGCAAGAGACTCTGCAGCTCTGATGTAGTTGGGCAGTTTATTCCACCAGTGAGAATTCATTCACATTGTGTTTTTTCTGATGTTTTTGGATTACTATGCTGTGTTATCTTTGGACATAGTTCAGATGCTCTTTTCTAATGTTATTTTTTATGTTTGGTATTGGCAATAATTGAAATCCATTCATCTATTCAACAGACTCTAAGAGAACCAGCCATCTTTGCTAAAGCATCAGGCTGTGATTCCGATGTCCCTCAAGAAAAGCTGACCTTAGCCCAGGCCCGACGTGGCACTCCTGGTAAGATTCCTACTCATTTGTACATGAGTGGACTGATGGACTTGTCTTTGTGGAAATGGACAATGTAGAAACATGGAACATTTTCATGAATCAAGAACTTTATTTAAAGAGTGCTTGGAGAAAGTGACATTCCTACTGACACTTCTTCTTCAGCTCACCGGCCTGTGAGAGTCTATGCTGATGGAATCTTTGACCTCTTCCACTCTGGCCATGCACGAGCTCTAATGCAAGCCAAGAATCTGTTCCCCAACACACACTTGATAGTTGGAGGTGAGGTACACATGCTCAATCTAAACATAAGCAGCGCACAAACCCATTTTTAATTTCAAATTTTAAACTTCTACTGCAAATTGAAAAAAATTCAGTTAAGGACTTGTGCAGTAAAAAGCCTTTGTGTATTTGTCTCAGTTTGCAATGACGAACTGACGCACAAGTATAAAGGCTACACAGTGATGACTGAATCTGAGCGCTATGAGGCCCTCATCCACTGCCGCTATGTAGATGAAGTGGTCCGCAATGCGCCCTGGTCCCTCACCCCTGACTTCCTGAAGAAACACAGGGTGAGTATTTTGCTGCACATCCATATTCTTAAAAATCAGCATATGATTGTATATTTTCCCTCATTAAGAACTAAAGGCACTGAACATGTTGCTGTATAATGCCTCTTTACTAAGAAATGCTTTAATTGCACTTTGCTAAAATTGAGGAACTGTGTCATTTACACAGATTGACTTTGTGGCTCATGATGATATCCCGTACACATCTGCTGGATCTGATGATGTCTATAAACATATCAAAGCCGCAGGTAGTACAGAACTTATGTTTCATAAACCAAGATATATTATCACAGCTGTTCAAATGATACTTTGATCTTCTAAAAATTTGCCTTATAGGAGTAGGAACAAGTTTTAATGTTCACTGAAGGAACAAGGTTCTTATTGGGCTGTTTCCCATGACAACAGTGTAAATGGGAGCTGACATTTCCAAGCTGTATACATTTTTTAAAAGCCAAAAATTAGAGGTAAAAGAAGAAGTGACTAAATGTTGGGATTTTGTGTGTTAGGAATGTTTGTAGCCACCCAGAGAACAGACGGCATTTCTACCTCTGACCTCATCACACGCATAGTGCGAGACTATGATGTCTACGTTCGACGGAACCTGCAGAGAGGATACACAGCCCGTGAACTGAACGTTGGTTTCATTAATGTAAGAATCCTGAATTGTATTTTACATACATTCTTGAAAACTAAGATAACTAAATGGGGTCTTGGATTGGCAACATAATTCACGTATAAATATCCTTTGGAATAAAATGTTATATTATGTAGAGGGTCTTTAAACTTAAAAAGGTTCTTCACAATCACATATAATTGACAAAAATGGTACTTTAGCTTTATGGAACCAAAAGTGTTTTTTCTATGCTATCACTCCAATAGAAAGTCTCTTTAGTTTTTATGCAAAAATGTGCCAGTTTTGTTCATACAGGTTTTTTGAATCCAAGTTTGACATCTCTCTCTACCTGCACTTTAACAGGACAAGAAGTATCGTCTGCAGAACCAGGTGGATAAGATGAAGGAGACGGTGAAGACAGTAGAGGAGAAATCTAAACACTTGGTGCACCGTGTAGAGGAGAAGAGCCACGACCTCATCTTCAAATGGGAGGAGAAATCCCGTGAGTTTATCGGGAACTTCCTGGAGCTTTTTGGCCCTGATGGCGCATGGGTGAGTGTGCCACAGTATGCAGTGTCTAAGATCTCTAATCTCTAATCTAATCTAATCTTTATTCAAGTCCTGACCTAAAATGTGTACTAAATGTATGTGTAATATAACCAAACTGAAGATTTTACATTATTTTGACTACAACCAAATTTGTGTGTTAAAGTGTTATAAAGGGAAACAAAACGTTCACATACCTCTTTAAGTTGTAGACTGTTGATTTTTGGGGAGAATAACCAAAACCCATCCTTAAATTGTTACTTCAGTGAAATTAGGGCTCAAAAAAGAAGTGCCATTTCTAAATTTCTGTTCTTCTTTTGAAACCCTAAGCCTAAGTTGCTAAATTGGAAAAGACATCAATGCAACTATAATACAAAATACAACAATAAGATGGGGCTGTTTTACAATACTTCTTTTACATGCATATAGTTATATAAGTCTAAGCTATTTCACTCCTACTGTGTACGTATATATGGATGGGCTGACAATGAACATTTGTTGAATCTTAAATATAGCTTCTATATTGCAGTTCAAAAGTATTCAAGCCCTTTGTCATTATGTTTCTCAGAAATACATGAAACTTACACCAGTCAGTATTCACTTGCAAACATGCAAAACTAAATTAATTTTTCAAGTCTTCTATCATTAATGGGTGAATACACTAATAAAAACAGAACATCATTAATAGTAACAGTTTAATGACAGAATTACTATTGTTCTTTTGATAATCTAGGACTTCTAACACAGTCCATTGTTCTTTCGACAGCATATAATCCAAGAAAGAAGTGGTCGAGTGCTCCAGGCTCTGTCTCCATACCAGTCCCCCCGCAGCTCACCTAGCAGCAGTCCCACCAGAGGACGCTCTTGCTCTCCCCCACCCTACTGACCTCTATTACCACCACTTAAAAATAGATGAGAATTAAATGTGTGCACGCACGCAAACACACACAAACACATACACACACACACACACACACAATCATATTGCTACACATCCATTTGTAAGAACATTTTAATTTCACATTAATTTATATACACAATTGTAAGCCAAACCTTGGGTGCCCCTGAGTTAAATTATGCTGATTAATGAAAAAAAATAAGTTTTGCTAATTGTATTTATTTATTTTATTATTTTATATATATTTTTGTAAGTTATTGGGCGAAAGTAGTTAAACATGAAGTATAAAGTTTGACCATTTGACCACAAGCACCCAACCAAAAATTTTGCACACAACTATGTATATAAACCACATATATTAAACCATTAAAGCACACTCATTCCACTGTTTAACTGTTCGTTTAAGGCAGTTCACTGCACTGTTTATGACATTATGTTGCTACTACATTGTAGTAGCTTATATAATATTATATACAGTCAAACCCCGTTAGCTCGCCAAACTTGCCTCTTGCCATGAAAGGCTGCAGAACAGATTTAGAGCCATATTATTTACCTCATTAAGCCGCCAACCTCGCCCCTCGCTTTCACCACAATACTCAATGTGTGTGGTGTATGCATTTCTCCCTCTATAGCTCGCCAAACTCGGGTCCATTTTAGCTCTGTAGCATAGAACACGATCAGTCATGCTAATTCTGTAGGTTGACTGCTATTGCTGCTGCTGTTGGTCGATGGGTGATCACTGCTGCATATTTGGACTGCTTGGTGTCTGGATCATCAATCAACACCGGAAACATGCTGTTTGACTGACGGCTAGTTGGTTGGTTCACCCCCGCTAGTCTGACCAGTCGCATGTTACATTGTCCCATTACAGTACAGGGGGTTCCTCGTGGGGGTTTACTGTGTTTGTCTGTCATATACGGCAGAAGAAAGCAGTTGAACGGCAACAAAATGATTTACTGTAATAGGGAGAGATGCCACGAGAGAGATTAGTGTTAGCTATATGCGTGCTACTCATTCATGCATGTTGCTGGCTGTTCATGAATTGCATTCTCTGAGTGGCAAGCAAATAAATTACATTTGCTTCTATCACGGCAATATCTTGACAAAGATGCAGCAGGATATCGCTGATGTTTTTACTGTTTGATTTCATCAGCCCATTAGTCGACATAGCTCACTAGTCCGTTTAGCCAAATTTTGGGCTCGGACCAATAGGGGCAAGCTAAAAGGGTTTGACTGTACTTGATATGACTAATATGATTAATAATCATTGATTTTATCAACTTGTCCAATGAGATTTATATGGATGAGCCCAAACATTTGTGATTGTGTACCTTTAAAATGGAATAAACCACAATCCTTAACTAACAGCTTATCTACAAATACATTTCCTTGAATGTATCTAAAAGAAAGCTAGTCCAGTGTCATGAGCTCACTTTTATTTTTCATTAGTAATTACATTCTTTACAGCAGAGTTTCTCAGTAACGTTTGAGTCTTCCCTTAAGGTCTTCCCTTAAGATCTCTTAAGGTTGAAATGGGAGGTTTTGGAAACACTGCTTTAGAGCAATGTGTTTAACCACACATTCCTTTAAAAATAAAGTCATATTTCTAAAGCATTAGTAGCATCTTTGTGTACTACTAATCCCCACATGACCTTAAAGAAGAGTTTTATTAGGCACAGCAGTTAAGGTGATTAAGCAAAGCTTAAAATAATGTCACCAGCAGTGATGACGTATTCTTAACATATGAGTATATGACACTCAATATCATCACATGGGCAGAATAAGATAGCTAGGTATTTAAACTTTTAAGTGCTTTTTGATAACAGTGATGCACTGCTATTCTACCAGTTAAACTGGCCATACAGTTCACAGCTTAACCCTTTACACCTCAAGAGTCTGTATGTGGGTCCACACTGTCCTAACTATACAACTTGCATATTGATTGCTTTCTGAATTCCGCTGTTTTATGTTACCCATTCTTAAAGATAATAACTGAATATCATGCCTTGGGTTGACTGTAGGAATAAGAAGCTTCAATACCAGAGTCATTAGCATTACTAAACAATCTGTAGAGTATACGATGTTCATAAGTGTTATTTTCTATAGTATTATTGTTAAACTTGAAGACAAATCAATATAATCTTGTTTTTCGGGATGCTAAACATTTCTAATCGTTCCATCAGTAATGGACCTGTCAGTGGCAAGTCTTGACCATGAAAACACACAAAAGTATTGACCATAATCTGTGCCTAGTTCTTACTAGGAAGAATGTTAAAACATGACTCCAAATCTATAACCACTACATGTCGAGAGTATTTTCTTAAAGTGCAAGGCTAAAAGTTTCACACTATCCCCAGAGTTTACAGGTTCCTAAGATTTATGCTGCAAAAAATCTTGGTGAACTAAGATCATTTAGTACAGTAATTACGTAATCGACTGTAATAAATAAAAATACACACAGTTTACAGAGTATGTAGTGGATTGCAGAACTGCTTGCAAGCGATTCCATTTAATATAAAGGTAAAGTTAATATGTAGAGTATGTGCCTTTGGCAGTTAGTGCTTCCTCTTTTTTATGCTCATTTGAAATGCATGGTATATAACAGTAAGTAAGTGAGTAACCCCTGTAAATGTCATAATGTAACAGCATATGATCAGCAACTATAGTTCAGCAAAATAAAACAGAAAACATTTCTAAAGTAGATGCATATCAAATAAATTCAAAACAAACATCTGATAAAGGAAAGCTCTTTGGTTAGAATTTGCTTTCAATTCAAAGAGGCATCACCCAAGCAGGAGAATGGCTTTTGCAGCCCATTTCTGGCTTTGCAGATGAACATCATGGGTTGACTTTAAATGTGGAGGCATCCCGTGGGCCACTGCTGGGGTTGCTCCAGTCATCAGCCTCTGGCCCTAGCTGGTAATGTCTCCAAGCTGACTTGTTGAAGACTGGAAGGCGTTCAAAAGATTCACTGGATAAAGCCTGAAGACCACAGTCAGAAAGAAACTCCGCCTTAATATCTGTCAATGCTCACAGGTAGAGTAAATTAACAATGGTCATATGGGTTCTGTGTAGTAACAAAATGGGGTCAATGACTTACTAGCTTAACAATAGTGGAACCCTTTTTGGTGTTTTTTTTTCTTTTCAGGAAAACCATAATATATTTAAATGGCTCTTTAACTTCTCCTGAACCAATAACTTCACTAAAGATTTTATTAAATCACCTTACTCTGAACCAAACTACACTCTGAGTTAAAGAAAACAAGACTTTAAAAGTTATTTAATGCATTTTAGTATCTACTGTATTTTTGATTACTGAACTAAAGGTATTTTTAGTATTTATTTATTTTCATTCTCGATGCTGTACAAGTTTATTAGAATATTTCAGATCAACTGTGTTCATTACCTTAAATCCTCAATTTTAAGCTTCCTACAAATAGTCATAGATACATTAGTCATACCTTGAGATAGATGACTGCATGAGTTCCTACACCTTCCATAGAGTAGAGATTCAGGTCTCCCTGAAAGTACCGCGCATACAGCCTTGAGATTGGCAAACCATAACCAAAACCAGCCTGTGGGATTGAGAGTGTTACAACTTCTACACACACACACACAAAAACACACATACACACACATTGGTGTGTGTTTACCAGTGGTGCCGCCTTCTGGGAAGAACTAAGTGTTGGTGTAGGAGCTGTGGAGTACATGTAGTTGAAGAGACGGTCAATCTTTCTCAAGGGAACGCCACCTCCTTGGTCACTAATCTATAAGGCACACAAGCACGTATTCAATATTACCGATGTATAGATAGTATGACGCCACTCATAATGGGAAGTCTATATTCAGTCATTGTTCAGTTACAGATACTAAGGTTAATTATCCTGTAACATTTATGAAGAGACTAGTATGGAACTAGGACTGTCACAATTAGTCAATTAAAACAAATTACTCATATAAATAAATGTACATTTTAAAAACAGACAAACTTTCTATCAGTAAGATGAAGGGATACATTCTGAAATGGTAGTAGTTACTTTAACGGAGAGATCTTCTTTTCCCAAAGTGACAAGTGCTGTCACAGGAGGGAGTCCTTCCTCTCTGTTCTCATGAAGCTCCACTGTAGCTCGCATGGAGTTCTACAAATAAATCCAGTATTATAGCCCCCCCAATCCAAACACAAGAGTGAGAGCAAGTCATGTAATCTGAGCACACTTGCCTTGAAGAGCTCAAAGAGCATGTGAAATAAATGGGATGGCACATAGACGACCTGGATGGGCCTGTTTGGTTTCTTGGCTGGAAGGTATTGGATCAGACAGTAAGTGTGGTCAAGTTAAAATAAGTTTGGTGACCCTTAAAATTTAGTAAAATCTTGCTATCCGACGTTTGCCACAATATTAAAAAAGATTTAATAAGTTAGTATTAAACAGATAAATCTATCCCACAATAACACAGATCTATGCATCAATAAACCATGGGCTCACTGTTGAATTCCTGGATCTGTAATTCAGGTGACATCATGTAATACTGTTCACAGAGCATCTTCGCTGTTTCATATGCATCTGAAGATGGAAGGAGAGATTGGGTGAGAGATTATCATTGAATAATATTAAATGAACCTTTGCTCTGTTACCACTCTGATGTTCACCATTTAGTTGTGGTGATGTATTCACAATGATCGGAAATCATGAATCACTAATCACTAAATGAAGCAGGGAACACACAATGCAGTTATCACTAACTATCATGGTGGTGATATTAAAATAATAACCTCTGTTTGATAACATTATACCAAATTATTGACTCTTAGAACAAGATTTTTGAAATATTTAAAAATGCAGCAGTAGAAATAATTACAGATGTTGTTAATGATAAAAAATTATGTATCAGGTATGTTCAGCTATTTGGCCCAGTGATAGTTATTGCTCATTTCTCACTCATTCCATATTAATCTAAGACAAATGCAACATCACATTTGTATAAGTAAGCAGAAAAGTTATTTTATTATGAAAAATTACTGAATATAAATGATTGATTTGGTAGATTTTGAAGGGTAATTTCTTACCTCTCACCACCTCAACCACATTGCAGGCTGGGTCAATGCCCCCAATGTGTTTGGGATGTGCGTGGTTGATGCCATCGCTAAAGAGAAGAGCTACAACAGAACACACACAACAGGCAATTTGACCACCCCTTCAACACTGAAACATTGTATTTCTTATAATTCTCATGCATTATAAGAACCCAAATGATCTATTATAAATATGATGAAAAATACTGCACACTGCCAGCTATATAATCCCTTATATTGTCAACTGATTACATCGTAATGAAGCATTTGAAGGCACCCACTGTGCTGATTGATGAGCATGCGGAAAGAGATGCGGCTGGTATAAAAGCGATCTAGGAAGTATTGCACGTTGCTGCTAATAAAAGGGTCGAAGCCAAACTTCTCCTTGTACTCAGTCACTCCCTGGGCCATGGTAGGAACCACGTCGTTGTGCCTGTTCCGGATCTGGATAAGAATATCTAGGAAACTGGGAGTGAACAGAAGGATGGAAAGATGACCAGCTCAAGGCTGCTCCTGATACAAAAACATCAAGAACATTTAAAGTGGAATTTTATTTAAGCTTGTAATTTGCAATTTCTCAGGATTACAGGGTTAATTCTTGGAGAAGTAAAACAAACTCATTTACAGGAACCCAGTATTACAATACAATGCAAATACAGCCTTTTTTATTTATGGTCAAAAACAACCAGTGAGCCTACACGTGACTACTTTGCTTCTCAACACCAGACTTTCTGTCTGAGTTTAAAACATAGGCAAAAATAAATAATAATAATAATAATAAGTTATATTTATATAGCGCCTTTCATAAACCCATGGTCGCTAAAAATGCCACTTTACCCCTGCTGTGCCCAGTCGTGTTGGGTTCGTTTTGTTTACACTTGCTGTGTGGACATGATGTGTCTTAAACCACAGAACTGTTCTTACATTGATGAATCACATGGTCTTCATATACTGAGAGCATGTGCCAGTTTGTCCTAATTACCATCGACCAAGGAGGCAGAAACAAAGAGGCCAATAGGATGTTTCTGAATCTGAATCTGAATCTGAATCTGAATCTGAATCTGAATCTGAATTTGAATTTGATTTTTGGTAAGTATGGCTATCAAGATACGTTACTGATGTAAACTGAGGAGTGAGTGTAGTCCCAGTTTGTTTAAAGACCATAATGATTTATAAAATAAGTAAAATTTGCCCTAATTACCATAGGCCAAGGAAACGTGTCTACTCTGTGCCAATAAACCACGTGATCAATTTCTGATTAATGGTTAGTAATCAAGTTGCATTACTAATGAGTTGTAGTTCCAGTTTGTTTTAAGACATAATGATTTATAAAACATTTAAAATTATTGTTAAAATAAAATGTCATGCATAATTTAAAAAATGTTTATTTCAATCCTACAATATAACAACAATTGAGCATCTAATTATTTAGCTAAAACATGTCAGCACTCAAACATGAGCAAGTGTAGTCTTGAGTGTCCATAGATCCTTTCAAAGATCCCAGATCAAATCCCAGATAAGAAATCATTGGTAAATGTAAAAATATTTGTGAAAACTGTGAAGGTGGATTTTAAGAAGAAATTTCTCCTTATGAATGGTGGGTGATTGTGGCCTGTTGAAAATAATTCTCCTAAGTTTCTATAACCACCACTCGATTTATCTGTTTAACTTTATGATTAAAACATGCAGAATGATTTAAAATCAGTAGAATTCCCCATTAAGTGGCCACTTCAAAACAAACAGACTTATGATATGCTGCTAAATCCAATTTTTTAAAAGTTATATTTAAAAACATGACTAGAATAAAAGCCTCAATATAATGTAAGCATGATTGCTTCTTTGTTAACCCAACTCAATACACTGTAATTCTTCAGTGCAGGTCCCTACTGTGAGACGTACTCGTTGAGGGTGTGAGGATCTTCTGGATTCCGGTTCTCATACTCTAGTAGCTCCTCAAAGCTTTGACTGTACCTGAGAGAGCAAATTACCCATGAATCCATGCTCATAACATAGACATTACACTCCAGGTACTTCATAAAAGCAATGGATTATTGTTAATAGAGTAAAAACCCAGCTCATAATACTGCTGTACACTCTTAGAAATGATGTGTTGTTACACTTTTAACACATTTTGTGTGAAATTTAACATAACGTGTAACACAGCTTAACACACGATGTGTTGCAAAGTTTAACACATTTTGTGTGTTATTTTCAGACTCTAACAACAGGACCTAAAATTAGCAGCTCAGAAATTTGGTGTTAGCCCTGTGTTTAGTCAATTCAATTGTACATTAACAACGTATTATAACTATATTTGCTGAATAAATAAAATGTTTGGTTATTGTTCGTTTTCCACAATCCTTTCCTCCTTACTTTCAACAAATAAAAGATTTTAGAATGTAATGTGAACCAGGGTGTGTATGGTGTATTAAAATTCTGAAAGAAGATTCTTTTGCTTCTCAATATGTATACCAATTACTGGTCATTGTTATACTATAACATAAGTATCTACACAGAACAGAGGCTTAATGTTGACAGTGACATGTATTATATGTAAATTAAATAAGTAATACCATGCTGTCAAGACTACCAGATATCTGGTACAGTCATGCTAAGAGCAGGTAAAGATCAACATCTGGAATTCCTCAAGAACTGGGTGGTGAAACAATTGGTCTAACAGAACCATATAAGCTTCAATTTACTTTGTATGTTACAGCAGTGGTCCCCAACCAACGGGCCGCGAACCAGTACTGGGCCGTGGAGCATTTCATACCGGGCTGCGGGCCGATGCTGGGCCATACAATTTTTATAACTTTAAAAAAAAAAATACGATCTCAATCCGTAGCATCTAAGTATGTTCAAGACATAAACTTTGCCGGTATTCTGAATAAAAATCATGGCAGAAAACCCTGAGATCACCACAACAAAACTGAAAACTTATTCTAAAAGGAAAGTTTACATGTTACCATAGCGACCAGAGCACATGAGGGGCAGAGGACGTTACTCTCATTGTTGTTAGCGCATTTCAGGAAGACACTGCTAATAAAGTTACATAATTACACAGTGGATTCACGTTTATTATTATATTTACAAAATACCACAGTTTTTGTGTTGGTCGTATTATCACCTTAAATGCCAGTCTGCGTAAAAACATTTGACATTAAACCGGTCCATAGCGTGAAAAAGGTTGGGGTCCGCTGTGTTACAGCATGGTTAGCCAAAGCAATAATTTCCATTCACTGACAGCATGCTTGGTCACTTGTGATGTGATGGACTCTTGACCATAGATGGTTTTGGACTTTGGCTTTAGAGATAGCTTTGTTTAAGCATGACTGATCCTGCCCTATTTGTCATTTCCATACTCACCACTATGCTCACACTTATCACCACCCCACACTTAGTGAGCCCCACCCCCTCACCAGCTCTGGACCAATTGGACAGATGGCTGACTGAGCAGATTGCTAGGCAACAGGGTGACTTCCCTCATGGTATTGGCCAATCGAACTGCCAGTTCTTTCCTCAGGAACATGTAGGAGGTCTTCTCACATGCATTTTCTCTACCTGGACAAGAGGGAGAGTGTAGAGGGTAATATTCTTGCAGCTGTGTGTGTATCCATGTAAAAGTGTGTGTGCAGCTTTACTGTAGCAGCCCTGCTTGCCCTCAAAGGTCAGGGGCAGGATCAAAATCAGTGTTTTCTATAAAAGTCTTTACATACGCAGGCATGATCGGATTGTGGACATTTTGTTAAAACAACTATCACTTGTATTTTCACTTTCAGCAACATTATATACAAATCATGTTGTTTAACCCCAGATGTTTGCGCTGCATTGTGATCTGTGTGTGTTTCCTGCTGTAAATGCAACTAGACCTGATATTACCATCATTGAGGAGAACAGCAGAAATGTTATTATTCTTG
>JBBIGC010000024.1:9847690-9862927 GCA_037576955.1 Lepidarchus adonis
CCCCAAAGCATGATAGCTCCACCCCCATGCTTAATGGTTGGCAAGGTGTTCTTTTCATGAAATGCTGCTCCTTTTTTGCCTTTGCTGATTGTGGCCAAAGAGTTCTATTTTAACCTCATTAGTCCACAGCACTTGTTTCCAAAATGCATCCGGCGTCTGTAGATGTTCTGTTGCATACTTCTGATGTTGGATTTTATGATGGGGACACAGGTAAAGTTTTCTTCTGCTGATTCTTCCATCTGCTAAAGTCTGCTTGTCTGCTAAATCTTCCTGCAGGGTTTTTCCAGTCAAATGGGGATTTTGATTTGTCTTTCTGATCAGCATATGAGCAGTTCTCTCTGAGAATTTTCTTGGTCTTCCACATATCATCTTGACCTCCACAGTTTCCATGAACTGTTATCTCTTAATTACATTTCTCACTGTGGAAACTGCAAGCTGTCAACGCTTTACTATCTTCTTGTAGCCTTCTCCTACATTGTGGGCATCAATAGCTTTCATTTTTAGAGTCTTACACAGCTGCTCAGAGGAACCCATGGTTGTTGAGTGCCCACAAGTGTGTGCAGAAGATTAAAAGGGTCAGATTATTTGTAAAGGTTTGAAATTGGCTACAGGTGACATTTACTAATGACCGCTCTTTTCATGCATCAGATCTAATGAGCTGATTAAGGTCTGAAACCTTGTAAAAAGAATCTGAGACTTTGGAACTCTTAGGTTGCCCAAACTTTTGCACAGTGCCAAAATAATGGTTATTTGATAATGATTTTTATCAGTTTATGGCATAAAAAGTAACTGCATCAATGTTTGCTGAAAATATTGAATATTTTTTTCCATGTCCTAGAGAGATTGTGTGAACATCTTTTCAATTACAAAATCACCCAAATCTGTTATTTATCAAGGGGTGACCTGTATCAAGACTGTATACCTAATGTTTCCCGCTGTTATCATCTCAGGGATATTAAAGCTGGGAACATCCTGCTGACCGAGCCTGGACAGGTCAAATTGGCAGATTTTGGATCTGCTTCCATCGCCTCTCCAGCCAATTCCTTTGTGGGGACGCCATATTGGTGAGCCCAGTATCTTTAAATTTTACAGTTGAATTTCTCTTTTTAATAACATAATCACTTATGTCAGTCAGTAACTCATCTTTTCTTATTCCTTTGTACTCAGGATGGCCCCAGAAGTCATTCTGGCCATGGATGAGGGGCAATATGATGGAAAAGTTGATGTCTGGTCCCTTGGGATCACTTGTATAGAACTAGGTGGGATGATTTCAAGCTGAATTTAATGTCAATAATAACTTTTTATGGGTTTAAATTGAAAGCCTGTTGTCTAACTTGTATCTTCCTCTTGTTCAAGCTGAGAGGAAGCCCCCTCTGTTCAATATGAATGCGATGAGTGCCTTATATCATATAGCACAGAATGAGAGCCCAACACTGCAGTCTAGTGAATGGTGAGTTTGCTTTATCTTTAATTTAAGTATCAACTTTATCAAAACCCACCAAAAAATGTTTTTTTTTTTTACAGCCAGTAATAATTTTTTCTGTTTTCCTAGGACGGATTACTTTAGAAACTTTGTTGACTCTTGCCTTCAGAAAATCCCTCAGGACAGACCTCACTCAGATGATCTGTTGCAGGTGACCATCAAGTCTTTACCTGTATTAGAGGCTTAAAAATTTCATACAGTGATTTTGATTTTAATATTAGTAATATTATTAATCCGCATCAACTGGGCCATCTTTATTAACTGTTCGTAAGCATATCGATTATTAGTTTTTAGGTGTTTGTCATCGTACATCAAACCAAATCATGTATTTAATGCAGCTTTTTATAACTTCAAAACATTTACTTGTATTAAAGATTTCCGCAATGCTTGTGTATTTTCTATTTTAATTTTGTAGTTATAACTTGCATCTTTTAATGCAACTCTTCTGTACCCAGCATGCCTTTGTTCAACGTGAGAGGCCTGAGACTGTCCTTATTGACCTGATCATGCGGACTAAGGATGCAGTCCGTGAGCTGGACAACCTACAGTATCGCAAGATGAAAAAGATCCTTTTTCAGGAGGCCCACAATGGGCCAGCAACTGAGCCCCAGGAAGGAGATGAGGTCAGGCATCTGAATTTTAACCTCTGAATGTTAACCAGACTGGCTCAAGTTAACACGTTTGCCGTATTTTCCCAACAAGTCACGGCTTACACATGAGTTTTATAAACCTGGTATTGGGTGCGGCTTGCTTAAATGGGGCAGCCTATCTAAAAACATGAAAACATATTCGCTTAAATTATAATTCAGTACAAAAAGATGACCTCTCCAAATGATTGAGTTTAAATGTACTGTTTACTGCAGCAATGAACAGTTTGAGTAGCGATGTAAAGCAAAGATAGATCAGTGACTGTGTTCTCTCACTTAATTGGCTCTGCCGCATCCAGCCTCTCCTAAACTTTTTAGGCCTTTGCTACATTATATTACATCCTAGTGTATAATACAAGCTGGAAAAAGCTCAATTACATCCTAGTGTATAATCCAAGCTAGGGAAAAGCTACTTTTAACAAAAATAAAAGGAACAAAAGTTTATTGTTGGCTGGGAAAAGATGAGTTCCTTTGAACAACTGTAGGATGGGGGTACAAAGTATAAAATTATCAACACTGAAATGCAAAAATTGTTAGGCTTACCATCCTTCAAATCCTTCAAAATCATATGCATATACATCATAATCGTCACCAAACAACTCTGTCAGACAGGCCTTAGTCACTGGTATCTCTCTTTGATATTGTGGATGTTGCTTTTGACATGGAGCTTAAATTCTGCAGTGTAGTACTTGCATTACAGCATGATATCAGTAAGTTCAAAATGTTATAAATTTAATTGTTCATGCTACGGTATAATGTCACTACCAGTGTAGAATTGCAAAAGCCTCCAGGGGCCAAACTAGATGCTTTTAGTTAAGATCAGTAAATTTAGTAACACTGGCTAATAACATGGGGTGGCTTATCTTAAAGTTTTTAAACATAAGTGAGCATTTTCTGCACCTTATAGAATGGGGCGGCCTATGATGTGGGGTGGCCTATTGTTGGGGAAATGCAGTGAAGGATTTTTATTGTACTTTTACCCTGCATAAATATGAACTTGGACTCTTTGTCTGTGTGTGTTGGTAGGAGCCAGAGCATGGCGCTGGACGTACAGGCACAGTAAACAGTGTTGGCAGCAATCAGTCCATCCCCAGTATGTCTATCAGTGCCAGCTCTCAGAGTAGCTCAGTGAACAGCCTGCCTGATGCTGCAGATGACAAGAGTGAGCTGGACCTGTTGGAGGGAGACCATACAGTCATGTCTAACAGCTCCGTCATACACCTCAAACCTGTATGTACATGTTTCTTTAAACATTTAAATCTTTTTTTTTTTTTTTATTCAGTTTTCTTCAATTGAATGAGAAATTGTGTCCAGACTTTTGACTGGTAGTGTACATTAACTTGGACAAAAATATCCTTGTATTTAAAACACAAATAGAAGCCAGTGGAAGATATACAGTGGCAAGAAAAAGTATGCGAACCTTTTGGAACATGGTCTTATTCATTAAAATATGAACTGATCTTCATCCAAGTCAAACAGAATGTGCCTAAACATTACGACCATGACGGACAGATTTGAAGGCATCATTGGAACTGGGAATCTTGAATCTCTTGAATCTTGACACCATGAATGAAGCTGCTGTTAATTAAAAAGAACATTACTGCACACCTGACGTTTGTTGACACTCTACAGCGGTTTTGGCTAAATGTTTTGCGGACTAATGAAACGAAGATTGAACTATTTTGGAAGAACATCTGGTGTGAAAAGGGCACTGCATATCATCATGAAAACATCCCAACCTTAAAGTATGATGAAGAAAGCATCAATAATTAGGGTCTGCTTTGCTGCATCAGGGCCTGGTCAGATTGCGGTCATTGAAGATGAATTCCCAAGTGTATTCAAAATTTCTTCAGGATAATCTGAGAATATCTTTACATCAGCTGAAACTCTTTAGATGATTGGTGATGCAACAGGACAATGACCCAAAGAGCACGTCCACAACAGAATTACTTCAGAAAAACAAAATCCACCTTTTGCAATGGCCAAGTCCGAGCCCAGACTTCAACCCAATAGAGATGCTATGGACTTGAAGAGAGCCATACACATGAGACTTCCAAAGAATATGACTGAGCTAAAGCAGTTCTGCCAGAATGGGCTCCGATTGCTCCTGAACAATGTGCAGATCCAATCCACAGCTTATTGTTGCCAAGGGGTGGCCAACCAGTTATTAATTCCAAGGGTTCACATACCTTTTCCACTAGCAATACGAGTTATGAATGTTCTCAATAAGTTGAATGTGTTCACAATGACAAATAGTCACTTTAACATTTCAAAAAATGTAATTGAATAGTTTATTTACCAAAAACAATCCTCTTACAGGTTTTACTCAAGTGAGTTGAGACATGAAAGATGTTTCATTCTAAAAAGATGAGGTATATTTAGCTAGTTATGACTCATACATATACTTATATTTATAATTACATACTGTATATGCATATTATTGTTCTATGTACTATACTTATATAAACTTCATATTATATTATACATATATTGTTAACACTAATATTTGAACCCATATCACATACTCATATTGTAGACTGTAGGTTTTATACCATTGTATATTATATTTATTCATTATTCTTTTCATTGTATATTTACATTAATGTTGTTTTTACTGCTGTGCTTGAGAGACACCATCTACCAGAATCAAATTCCTTGTATGTGTTTAATCACTTACTTGGCCAATAAACACGATTCTGATTCTGATTAATTATTTTGTTTTTGTTGATGTCAACAGGAGGAAGAGGAAGTTTACCGTGACGACCCTGAGACACACAGCCGTCCCTCTGAGGCTCCGGCAGCTCCAGCACAACCACCACAGCGCAAACATCACCGCAACCGTGAGCACTTTGCCACCATCCGTACAGCCTCACTGGTGAGTCCCTGCTCTATGAGCAGATCCAGAGGATTTCTGGTCTTCCTCTTCAAATTACGTAGAGGAGCTCTCTGTGAATTTCATTGCTAAAGTTGTTTGATGGGAATTAAAATAAGTCAGACTGAATGAGGGCTGTTTGTACAGATTATTAATCATTAGCCCTTTACTACCAAGGTAACAAGGCAGATGCAAGAGCATGAGCAAGACTCTGAGCTGAGGGAGCAGATGTCTGGCTATAAGCGTATGAGACGGCAGCACCAGAAGCACCTGATGGCCCTAGAGAACAAGCTAAAGGCCGAGATGGATGAGCACAGACTGAGGCTGGACAAGGAGCTGGAAACCCAAAGGAATAGTTTTGCTGCGGAGATAGAGAAACTGGTCAAGAAACACCAAGCAGCCATAGAGAAGGATGTAAATATGTCCTACAAACACTTAATAAATCCTCCTTTCATTTGAATACTTTGGGTGCCCTACGCTTTGGATAATTTTATTATAATTAATATAATATGTGGTTTATTTTTATTGTGATGTTCTCTTCAAAGGCCAAGTCGTTTGCCAATGATGAGAAGAAGTTCCAGCAGCATATCCAGGTTCAGCAAAAGAAAGAGCTTAGCAGCTTCCTTGAGTCCCAGAAACGGGAGTACAAGCTACGCAAGGAACAACTGAAAGAGGTTTGGGTTAATGCTTTGAGATTGATTTTTGCAGCAATACTAAGATGTTTCTTTGAGAAATTCCAGGATTAACATAAAGGAAACCTAGAAGAATATGTTTATATATTTGCCACTGTACAAATTAATGCAGATTTTTCAGGCAGTAATGAGCAGGAATGCTGATTTGTCCAAGAACTCACTTTATTCTGCCTCACTCTCCTTTATTACTGCCTCACTTGTTTCTCACAATTAACTCAGGAGCTGAATGAGAACCAGTCCACACCCAAAAAAGAGAAGCAGGAATGGTTATCCAAGCAAAAAGAGAACTTCCAGCACTTCCAGGCTGAAGAAGAAGCCAACCTACTACGTAGACAGCGGCAGTACCTGGAGCTGGAGTGCAGACGCTTCAAACGCCGCATCCTCATAGCCAGACACAACGTGGAGCAGGACCTCGTACGAGAAGTATGTTCAAGGTTTAGTGTAAACGGACTGAATGATTTTTTTAAAAAAATGTAAGAATGTGCCTTAGTGACAGATCTGCCTATTTTTTATTAAATTCTGTTCATGGTTTTCAACCCTGTACTTTCCCTGCTCTGACACACTTGATCCAACTACTTGGCCAAGAAACCATTCCAGAATTGAATATGTTGTTTTGAAATTTGTTCAAACTAGGAGTTTTTTAGGACCGGAATTTGGTAACCATTATCTTAAATATTTGATGTGTGAACTTCACTGGTTTTAATTCATTATACCCTTATACAAGTGTGATGGCATACTTCTAGCTCTTCTACTCTGCCTTGGTCTCCCTTAACCTACAAGGTTTCTCCTGTCCTAGGAACTCAATAAGCGCCAAACGCAGAAGGACTTGGAGCATGCCATGCTGCTGCGGCACCATGAGTCCATGCAGGAGCTGGAGGTGAGACAACTGGGCACCATCCAGAAGATGAGGACCGAGCTTATCCGCTTGCAACACCAGACAGAGCTCACCAATCAGCTGGAATACAACAAGCGTAGAGAAAGAGAGCTGCGCCGCAAGCATGTGATGGAGGTCCGCCAGCAGCCTAAGAGTCTGAAGGTAGGTGAGACAGAGGTGTTACTAAAGAAGGTATGACGACTGTTTAACAAACCCAATGTGTGTATAAATACAACATATTTTCAAGCCACTTCTAATTTTTTTCCCTTTTGCTGCTGTTCTTGTGCTGTTTTCTTTGTCTGTGCACAACCCTCATTTTGGTGTCTTAGTCCAAAGAACTGCAGATCAAGAAACAATTTCAGGACACATGTAAGATCCAGACGCGGCAGTACAAGGCCCTGCGAAACCACCTACTGGAGACCACACCCAAGTCGGACCACAAGGCTGTCTTGAAGAGACTCAAAGAGGAACAGACTCGCAAGTTGGCCATCCTGGCTGAGCAGTATGACCACTCTATCAATGACATGCTCTCCACACAGGCTGTAAGTCCAGGAGGAGGGATGCACGACATTTAAGTTTCTTAATTATTATCAGACTTGGTCTCCAGTATTTAACCATGATGCATAACTGGCCTGTTTAATAATAATAATAATAATAATAATAATAATAATAATACATTTTATTTTTATGGGCGCCTTTCATGACACTCAAGGTCACCTTACATGAAATAAATTCATAAAAAAACAAAAACAAAAAAAAAACAAGAAGTACAAACCTTTGTACATTTTAAAGATATACAAACAATAAAATACTACAATCAATCAGTGCTGTCAATATCATGTGGAAAAAGCAGATCTAAACAAATGAGTACCTGACATCTAGTGTAAGCCTAGACTAAAAAGAGCTGTTTAACATATCAAACATTAGACTTAATGTCTAGAAATTCAACCCTAAGTGTTTGTACCCATATTTGTTTAAAATCACAATTTTCATATAAATTGTGTAAGTGTGTGGGCTGTGTGAACATGTGGCCTCACAGGTCGTTCACGGCAAAAGCAGGATGAGAGGATTTATGCCAGTAACCTGCATTTCGTCCTCACCCTCTGTTCTGTTCCTCAGTTGCGACTGGATGAGGCCCAAGAAGCAGAGTGCCAGGTGCTGAAGATGCAGCTGCAGCAGGAGCTGGAGCTGCTAAACGCGTACCAGAGCAAGATTAAGATGCAGACGGATGCACAGCATGACCGTGAGAGAAAAGAGCTAGAGCAGAGGGTCTCACTGCGCAGAGCTCTCCTAGAACAAAAGGCATGTGACTAAAACCAAACCAAATTTACACGTTTTGATTGTACATTCGTGGCAATAATTTGATTTTATGTTTCATTTAATTCTCAGATAGAGGAGGAGATGCTGGCCCTGCAGAACGAGCGCTCCGAGAGGATCCGCAGCCTGTTAGAGCGACAGGCCCATGAAATTGAAGCGTTTGACTCTGAGAGCATGCGTCTTGGCTTCAGCAATATGGTGCTCTCCAACCTGGCCTCATCTGATGGCCACAGCCACAGCTTCCCAGGGGCCCCTGGTGGCTGGGGCTCTCAACATGGGGCTGGCTCCCAGGGGCCACACTGGGGGGGTGGTGGTGGTGGTGGTGGTTCTGGGGTAGGAGGGCATCATGGCAGCCAGCATGGCCACCACCATCACCACCCCAGCCAGAGCAGCTCTATTCAGCAGCCCTGGGGCCATGGCTTGCCATCTGGTGGGCCGCCTCCTTGGGGGCACCATGGCTCTGGGGGTAGCCAGCGGTCAAGTGGTAGTGGTGGCGGGGCACGAAACAGTCCCCAGGCAATGCGACGGACCTCGTCTGGGGGTCGCAGTGAGCAGGGGATGAGCAGGAGCGCCAGCATCGCCTCTCAGATCTCCAACGGCTCGCACCTGTCCTATACGTAAGACCGCCCACGCTCTACCCACTACAACCTGCCTCACACTGTTCTACAATGCCATGGGAGGGGGATGGGGGTACGATGAGGTCCGACAGGGGGTGCAAGGGGAATAGTTTTAGCCCCAAGTGTCATTTGCTTTCTTTCTCTTCCTCTTCCATATTTTTTTTTTTTATTCCCCCAGTTTTCAGAATACCCTTCCAAATTTGTGCACCTTATATTTAACATGGATCCAAAAGGTCCTGGGTGTAAATGAGAAACTCTTAGAAATGAATCTTCGTTCATTTAGCACTGAGTCTTTTTTTAGTAGTGCATTAAAATGCAGGAATAAAAAGAATGAAAGTATGTGAATGTCTTTGGGAACGAGATTGAAGTTGCTTCAGTATGTTAAGCATTTATGTTATGTTGTTTGGGTTGACTGCAGTGCTTTTCCTGACAGGAAGTGAGGGTTTTTGTATGTAAATCTTTCGTGGGTTTTAAAATTATCGTGTGTAAATTACTGCTTGAGTTGACTGACAAAGAAAAACAAAACGATATATATATATATGAGGAAAGAGAGCTGTTTTAAAGTTGGCATACTTTTAGTAGGAGTGGCACAGGATACAGACAGAGGAATCATTCGTGATTTTTCAAAAACTCTTTTGACAGAGGGCCATTTGTTTTAAAATGCACTTGATTTGATTTTCCCCCCATTTCGTGCTGTGCCATGAGTGAAGATATCAACAGCTTTGCTTAGTTTTAAACTAAATATTTTTAGTTTTAGTGTCCATTTTTAATATTTACGGTGCTGTGGGAATCCCTGAAAATTGTGGCAGTGATAATCTTGTTTTAATGTTGCCAGATTTGGAAATCTTTGGGGGGAAAAAGATACCAAAGTTATTACACAGTGCTAATTTTTTAGTATAAGCACATTGATTGATAAAGTTAAGGGTCCCTTAGCTTTAACACCTTTGTTGCCATGTAATCTGTATCAGGTTGCTTATGGGTTCCAGTAGCCAAAAGAAGGATTGTAAGTGTGAACACAGAACAAGAGTGCCTGGTTTGTTTTGAAAAGTATGAATGGAACAATATTGACACAGGTGGGTAGAGTTGAGCAGTGTGGCAAATTATACACAATATCACAATACACAATATATTATGTGCTTCATATACTACACGGCACTTAATTTTCATAAGTATGCTCTCTTTTGTAATGAAACACACAGTTGATCTGTGACATCCATGATGCCATGATCCAAATATGCTGTGATGTAATTTATCCTGATCATTAATATTATTGTTGTTGTTGTATGAATATTGCCATATTGTTCAGCCATAAATGATCGTGAATAGACCTGGTATAGGTGAAGCTAAAAGGATACAGAAAGGTAGGCAGAAGGATGTGTAGAGAAGTGTATAAAGGAATTTGAGAAGTAGGAAGTTGTCTTTAACTGCACAAATGTAAAGTTGGGATAGGTAAAAAAAAAAATGTATATATGGATGTATGGGTGATGCTAAAATGTTCAAATATTTCTTTCATTTGATCTAGAGAGCAATGGAAACATTGACTGATGTCAGTCAAATATCAGATTTATATTGAGAATGCCAAAGTCAACTGACATCCCAGCTAAGCAAGAGTAGCTTTAGCTTTAGCCATTATTGCTTTCGTTTTTTCCCTCCCCGTCTCTTTGACCTCTGGTGCTCCCTCGTGCCCCTCCCCTGGACTGGCATCAAGGCAGTATGTGTGGGTTTGGGGGTGGGAAGGTATGTTTTGGGCAGGCTTGCGACCGCTGAATGTTTTTGCTGGGTGAGTGGGTGCCGCTGCTGTCGCCCCTGCAATGCCTTTGTCACTTTCACGCCCAACCCAGTGCTTTGGCATCTGCCACCCAACACCTGCAGCCAACTGAGCATTTATAATGTGTACAAAAGTGATGACGAAACGAGTCAGAAAAGCATATAAAAGTGTTATATGTTAGAGGTCTAGTGAGGAGACGCTTTAAGTGGGATGTATAGGAAACACCTGTGTATATTGTACATTTAGAAAATTTAAAAAAGGAAATATAAAATTATGAAATAACCCAACTAGATTTAAAATTATCTACTTGAATGTGAAGACAAAAAACAACAGCTTGGTTTATATTATTTAAAGAAAAATATAAGGCAAAGACTCACAGGGGTTAAGCATATCACCCACAATCCACCTCCCCACAATGCCCAGAGTTTTCTCCACACGAACAGTGTTGTTGATTCATTCTCTATCCTATCCCTCTGTTTCTCTTGTTCACTCATTATCAATGGCCACAGAGAGATCTGTGAAGTTCTATCACTTTACTCAAGGGTTTTTATCTCCTTCAGAACGAGATGAAGCCACATCAACGCATTTTAACTTCCTGATCTCTGCTGAGAATGAACAGTGCCCCACGCTCTGAATGCTCGCCTATGTCATCATCTATAAACTAGCTTGGTACATGTTTTTTGGTGTATGCATGGCATCACCGGTTACGTAGATGTCATTTAAGCTCAACCTTTAACTTGCCTATAATGCAAGCCAACTGAGCCATTGTACTTTAAAAGCATCAAAGCACCTGGGCCACATAAAGGAGACGCTTCTTTAACCACGAACCACCGTTCTGATGCTAAATGCCAAATCATTTAGCCATGTCATTGTTCTATTAAGATCAGCAGAGTAGCCAGATACAAAATCCCGGTAACACAAAACCTTATCTGTTTATTACACCTACGGTCTGTCACTCCATAATAAAAGTCCATCCTGCCATGTGCAAGAGTTGGACTGTACAGATGTGTAGAATGAGAGGTGCGCCCCCTTGTGGTCATGTAACCTGTGCAGTATCACATTGCAGCCCTGATCATACCCAAGTTTTAATGAACCTTTTCAAAAGTGTGAGAACAAGGGACTGGGCAATAACAAAGCAAGGGGTACGTCTCTGTACAGTGTGTTTACCAGTATTCCTTCAAATGTTTTATTTTAATGGTCATTGTTTCCTTTTTCCTGCTTCAACATTACCATAACAGTCCATATATAACCTGTATTAAAATGTATAGATTGTGAAAAGCTGAATGTCTGAGAGATAACCAATGTATGGCTATTCATAACAAAACAAAAAAAGGATTAAAATGTAAAAAAAATATTCTGAAAACATTATGGGAAAATGTAATGTTTTGTTTGTAATTACTCCTTTTGTTGGCAGAGGGCTACTGGATAAAGAATCAACTGTAATAAAAGTAATTTTAGTATCTGCTGGTCGTGTTCCTCTTTTGTATTAGAGGTTAAAAAGCTGAAACAGGTTATTGTGCAATTTTTTATCAAATTGGATACAGTGGAGGAAATAAGTGACTACTTGCTGATTTTGTAAGTTTGCTTTTTGACATTTTTGTTGCCTTGGCTGTATGCTTTCGGTCAGTGTTGTACTGGAAGACCCATCCATCACCCATTTTCAGTGTCCTGGCAGAGGGAAGGAGGTTGTCACTGAAGATTTTATGGTACGTGGCCCTTCATCCTCCTGTAGATGCTGTGAAATTGTCCTGTGGGCTTAGCAGAGAAACACCCTCAAAGCATAATGTTTCCACCTCCATACTTGACCGTGGGGATGGTGTTCTTGGGGGCAGCATCACACAGTATTTGCCTTCCTCCAAACATGACTAGTTGAGGCTAAAGAGCCTTGATTGAAGAACATTCTCCCACTCTGAATCATTCAGGTGTTCATTGCTAAACTTCAGATAGGCCTTCACATGTGCCTTCTTGAGCAGAGAGACGTAGTGAGCACTGCAGGATTTCAAGCCATTACGACGCAGTGTGTTACCAATGGTTTTCTTGGTGACTGTGGTCCCAGCCTCCTTGAGATCATTAACAAGCTCCTCCTGTGTAGCTCTAGGCTGATCTCTCACCTTTCTCATGATTATCCTCACCCGTGTGGAACCCCAAGCCAATGGCAATTGATGGTCATTTTGTGTTTCTTTCATTTTTGAACAATTGCACCAACAGTTGTCTCCTTCTCCCCCAGCTTCTTACTTATGGTTTTGTAGCTCGGACTGTGGGAGCCATAACTCTTAATGGTTGATTTGGGATCAAATACTTGTTTCACTCGGTGACATGCAAATCAATTTATAGATTTTACATGCTGTGATTTTCTGAATTTTCCTTTTGAAAGTTTATCTCTTACTGTTAAACCTATTAAAATTACAGACTTTATTTCTTTGTCAGTGGGCAAACTTACAAAATCTGTGAGGGGTCAAATAATTATTTCCTCCACTGTATTATTGGTGCTGTGGACTCCTTACCCTTACTCTTTAAAAACAACACTCATCCACCATTAGCCTGAAGAAACGAGACCATGAATACAAAAATATTAAGTTTGTTCAGACTTGGTGAGAAATAATTAAATTGTAGAAGACTTCAAACCAGTGTTGAGCTCTGCTGTTGATGGCTGGTGAACAACAACAGTTTGTCTTCACTATGCTATAGGACGCTCAGAGTTTAGATCATGTTTCGACGTTCAGATCTTCCCTCTTCTTCTTATCTGACGGCCTCGGTCATGTTTCATTTTAGAATTCCAGATTTACAATCATTCTGTTTTGGTATTTATTGCTTTTCATTTCTTTGAATTGACATATCTACTCAGTGAGAGAATGATCTGTTCCAAGTAAATATGTACAAATCTTATTTAAATTAATGCCCCGTATGAGCGGAGAGTTGTGACAGGTCTTCCGCTTTTGAATGTGAATGTTTTCTTTCCTTCCGTGTCATTGCCTGAGCTCTTGTAAAGCATCTTCTCCAACAAATCCTTCAATGACAAATCTGGAAATATTCCAGCGCCGCCGAACGGCTCCAGCATTAAGCGTCTGTAGTCGTGTCCTGCAGGAATCCACAGTGGCTTCCATGAGTTGTCAGGGCTAGAATAAAAAATCGGGATTATTCTGGAAGAGGGACATTGTTAGGGTTGAGGAACCCAACACAAGAGGGTCAACAAAATTCATGAATGATGAATTATACAATAAATACTTGTTAATGAATTTATTAAAACATGTTCTTTTTCCTACTAAGTTGTAACTTCCGGTGTAGTACGGCTGTATGGTGCCTGCAAACATGTCTCAAACCACATTTGTCCACACAGGGAAAATACAGGCAGGTGCTACAAGGTGGGAGGAGCCAGAGCCTTCACTGTAGGCCAGCAGAACTGTGGATGGATGACAATTTCACTACTACTGCCTGCATTAGGTCAGAAGGATCCCAAACTGTTGATAATGACTAGTTAGTGGGCAGCTTCCATGGCCACGGTGATGGATAGGACAGGGTAGAACGCTTGTTGCGGTTCTAGGCGCGAGAAAATAAAAAGCAAATGTGTGATCTTAGCCAAAGCATTGGGAATCAGAATGATGATGGGTGGGTTTGTGGTATGGCAGCGTAAGACACTAACCTAAGCATGTTTTCTCTTTGCCTGAGCTTTCTGGTCTTTCAGTCCAATAACCCAGTCCAGAGCTAGAAAAGCCCCATCTGGTAAAAGCCTCACAATGTTGCATTATGCAGTTTGCCAGAGCTGTTGGCTTGCAGATCAACTTGATTTTTGTCTTTCTGCCTTCTGTGCTGTTCAGGAAAGCAGGTTAAGGAAGCACCAGTCATGATCAAATATTTTGTTTGTTGTAATGGTGTGAAAATTTAAATTACCTTTAATAAAATGCTCAAAAGTACAATACAGAGCCTTATGTGGGTGAATGTCTCCCTCTGGTGGACTGACAGAGGAATGGCCCCAGGGCAAAACACAGTAGACGCTTATGTAAAGGGTTTCAACTTCCGTCAAAAGTCGACTTAAAATACACTGAGGAAAGGAACCCTGTCGTAAGTTGAAGACCCCCCTGTATTTTTATCCTATTGCCATAGTACAGCAATTGGGAACCAAAGGAAGGAAGGCAGAGGGAGAAGTCCCACATGACCGTAATAACTAGGCTTGATTCTAAAGCTTAATCAAAAATGCAACCCTACTGCAAAGCATTAATAAAACAACTTTTGTTAGATGAAAAGAAGAAGCCCTACAGATGTATGAAATGAGTCTTATGTTGTTGTTTTTTTGTATGTTTCCTCTTAACCCTAAGATCTGATGACGGTGGAAAGGAATAAAGAAATGACCATAAAAAACTGAATGATCCAAAGGGTATTGCATCTGATTAGACTATTTACTGTTTTTGTAACAATAACATTTCTGTTATTTCTATAGGAAACTGGTTTATTTACAACCTCAATTCCAAAGAGGTTGGGATATTGTATAAAATATAAATAAAAGCAATGCAATTACTTTAAAATTGTATTTTATTCACAATATAAAATAAAAAACAAATATTTAATCAAAGGAAAAGTAGAAAGAGAAAAAATATTTTGTTATTTTGAATTTGATGGCAGCAATACATCTAAAAAAATATGTTGGAACACGGTCATGTTTACCACTATATAGCATCCTCTCATAGCAATAGTATTGGGGTGATGGACACACCTCATTGTGTTTTCCATGTAATGGTCTCATTGTGTACAAGTGCCTCATATTGGGGCCAATACCAAAAGACCAAACCTTTCTCAATGTGGCTCAATTTCAACATTCTGTGGGAATAAAAAGCTGCTATTGTCAGTAAGTCATTCCAAGTTCATCATTCAGACACACAGCTGCAGCCCGTTTAGGAGATGTGAGGGGAACTAGTGTTTCCAGACAAACCATTCACAACCGACTCCACCGCTTTGGCTTGAATGCCAGACGA
>JBBIGC010000024.1:9886040-9899309 GCA_037576955.1 Lepidarchus adonis
ACACACACACACACACACACACACACACACACACACACACACACACACACACACACACACACCACACACACACACACTTAGCCAGTGAACCCAAACCTCCAGTCTTTGGACAGTGTGAAGAAACCAGGGAGATCTTCTTGCTGTGAGGTGACATCACTAACCGCTGCTAATCTAGTCATTTACAGCACAATTCCTTTCATAAGCTTGTTAACAGGAATCACAGACCTTGAGGTCTCCATGCCAAAGACGGAATGGTGATAAATCCCGAATAATGAATCATCCAGATTGTTATTAGCAGCAGGTGCGAAAGCCAACACCTGTTCTGGTATGGGTATGCATCAGTGAGCATGGCATTGGCGAGTTGCATACAGTGGTGTGAAAAAGTGTTTGCCCCCTTCCTGATTTTTTCCCCCATGTTTGTCACACTTAAATGTTTCAGATCATCAAATGTATATATATTAGTCAAAGACAACACAAGTAAACACAAAATGTGTTTTTTGAATGATTATCATATAACCACTCCATGTAGGTTTGGATTTTTTTCTACCTTAATAATAAAACCATTCACTTAAAAAACATTTTGTGTTTAATTGTGTTGTCTTTGACTAATTAGTTAAATTTATTTGATGATCTGAAACATTTAAATGTGACAAACATGGAAAAAGAATAAATCAGGAAGGAGGCAAACACTTTTTCATTGACATGAAAGAATATACTGGGAATTTATACCCGTTGCACACAAAACAAGACCTAAAAGATGCGTACGCCTCTTTCTACGCAAACGGTGTGATCTATAGAAAATAACCTGATAATAGAATGTACGTATCCAGTTGAAACCAGAAGTTTACACATCCTTTAACGCCTGTTGACTATGCAGCACACAGAAAGAAACGTATGAGAATATGGAAGTTTCCTTGACTTTTGGCCCATTCCTCCTGACAGAACTGGTGTAACTGAGTCAGGTTTGTAGGCCGCATTGCTCTCACACGTCTTTTCAGTTCTGCCCACAAATTTTCTATTGGATTGAGATCAGGGCTTTGTGATGGCCACTCCAGAACATTGACTTTGTCCTTAAGCCACTTTGTAACCAACTTTGCAGTATTCTTAGGGTTATTGTCCGTTTGGAAGACCCATCCTGGATGATGTCTTGAGATACTGCTTCAATATTTTCACGATGATGCATCTATTTTGTGAAGAGCACCAGTCCCTCCTGCATCAAAACACAACATGATGATGCCACTCCCATACTTCACAGTAGAGATGGTTTTCCCAGGCTTGAGGGCTTCCCCCGTTTTCTCTGAATTTAACGATGGTTGTTATGGCCAAACAGCTCAATTTTACTTTCATCAGACCACAAGACATGTCTCCAGAAATTAGGGTCTTTGTCCCTGTGTGTATTTGCAAAGTGTAATCTGGATTTTTTATGCCACTTTTGGAGTAATGCCTTTCAGCCCATTTCACAGTGGATAATGATACACTCTTACCAGCTTCAGCATCATTTCACAAGGTCTTTTGCTTTTGTTCTGGGGTTGATACACACATTCCGCACCAAAACACGTTCATCTCTGGAACACAGAACACGTCTCCTCCCTGAGCGTGTGATGGCTGGACATTCCAATGGTGTTTATACTTATAATTGTTTGAACATCTGGAAATTGTACCCAAGCATGAACCAGTCTTACGGAGATCCACAATTCTCTTCCTGATATCTTGGCTGATTATTTTAAATTTTTCCATGATTTCACAAAAGGAAGCAATGTGTTTGAGGTATGAGCCTTTAAATACATCCACACGTGTCTCCAATTAACTCAAGTGGTGTCAGTTAACCTATCAGGAGCTTCCAAAACCGTGATACCATTTTCTGGGCGTTCCCAAGTAGTTTAAAGGCATAGTAACCTTAGTGTAAGTAAACGTCTGACTTTGAAGAAAGTAATTAAAAAAATTCTCTCATAAATTATCCTGACATTTATGAAATAGAAATGACTTTGGGAATCCTAACTGACCTAAAACAGAAAAGGTTTTGTCTTATTTAATATCAGACAGTGAGAAAAAAAAATTATATGTATTTTTATTCAGTTTATGTAAACTGGTTTCAACTGTATGTACGCAAATTCTGACCCATGTGTGCGAACATTTTCGAGCAAAAAAGTGTGACTGTGACCAATTCCTTGTGTTAGTGAGTCATACACCATACATTTAATTTCATTTATTCAGTCACATATTTATAATGAATTATAATTATAATATAGTGAATAAATACAGTATATATGTAAAATATATAATCAGACTCAAATTTTAATGTAATCTACACTGTTAATCTATACTCTGCAGTGATGTCCAATGTTCGAGAGACCAACCAGATGGAACCGTGCAATCCTGGTACAAATACAGCAACTGGCTGTTACCATTGAGAATTACCCGACAGGTATATGTTATAATTAACAATATAATTGTTCATTTGTTCTAAAACTTATTTAGGAAATACAAGAAGAATCTAATTGTGTTTATTTGTATTGTTTAATTGTAAATTAAACATGAATGTGCAGCAATGTCAGGTTTCTCAAATGGAATCAGCTCAGTTGACTGCACTCACATTTCAATAAGGGCTCCATATGAATGAGAATTTATTAATAAAAACATTGTCATTTCTATATATATATTGTCATTTCATTATATGTACATAAAACATATAACCAGACATTCCTTTCCAGTCAGATTCTTAGCATCTCCAGTTTCTACAAAACTTGGTGTTTTCAACAGTTGATCTATTTTCTTATAGCCATTTAGAATGAATTTATTCTTATATTTCTCTTGTGGTGGAAGATTAAGGGAATTTTACCTGTGTGTCACCTCCTATTTATACCCCAGTGAAACAGGAAGTCATGGCAAAGCATTTAACTTGACTATTCAGTCAGGGAAACTTCAGAACATGAATGGTAATATAATTTATGTAGAATTCATTCATATTTCTAGGGACTATTTCTAGGATTAATACAAATGGATACAAAAAAATCAACTCTTTTAAATGAACTTACAAGCAAAAAAGTTGGGATAGGTTCAAAAATACAATAAAAGCAAGAAAATGTTCATTAGTTACAGTATACTGACCGAATCCAATGTATTTTGTAAACACACAAATTTAGAATTTAATGGTTTCAGCACACTCACCAAAAATTAAGACTCGAGAGCACAGAATATTTGGTTTGGAAGACCCCACATTAAGCAGACCAGTAGATATCACGACTGGGTTTAGTGCCCATCAATATTTTATCCTTTGATCATTCTTAGATCAAAAGGTACACTTCTCAATGCAAGTATCTGTGATGGAAGGGATTGCATCAGTGCCCACAACAGGGGCGAGTCGCATGTATGTGAAGATACCACCATCACTGAGGCGTTTAGGGTTTAGAGCAGAGGTGAGCAATTCTGGTCCTGGATGGCTGGTGTCCAGCACAGATTTCCCTGCTCAGACACACCAGGCTCAACTCACCTGTTAATTGTTTAGTGAGCATGTTTTAAGGAGGGGAACTACCAAACTGTGCAGTTACACTGGCCCACCAAGACCAAAATTGCCCACCCCCGGTTTAGAGAGGTCTTCTCAGGAGATCCATACTTATTTCAGGACATTCTGTACTGGCTACACTGTGCTTGACTTGCCTGCTGCCAGTCCCAGTCTCCTATTGTAAATGAATGGGGCATCATGAATAGGATTAAACCCAAGACTAATGAGCAGTTTCAGTCTTCTGTCAAGCTAGATATCGCAATTGCTAAATTGGATCTTGGATCTAAATTGGTGTCATTGAAATGAAAGGTGATGTAAAAAGGGTGAACTTGCCTCTTTCCCAACTTTTGTTGAGTGTGTTGTAGCGCTCAAACCCTACATTTGTGTATACTTAGAAAACACAGTCAAGTTCCTTGGTAAAACTATTGAAATTATATCTTTGCATTGTTGTTAGTTACGAAAGTTTTAAAATGAAAATTTCTTAAACTTCTTTGTTTTCCACAACCATCAGAGTTTGGGCACTAGTTCACCAGTTCTAAATTCTTAAAACAGTTATGGTAGATACTAAACACAGCATATATCCCACACCTGCCATATTAGAGTTGATTCCAGACGTCTTTTACAGCTTTGTGTACATTAAACAACTGCCGAATACTTAATATACCCACGCTTTGTCAGGTGCCATTGTAATGAGAATTAACCCGTCAGTGGTTATAAGCCGGATATAGACTGGTCACTGGTGTAGGACGGTTAACAGAAATGTTCAAAATCTGTGTTATTCTTAAATTTTCTTTAATAGTCACAGTTTAAGCACAGAATAAAAAGAAGAAGAAAAAAAAAAACATTTACTTTTCCAGTCTTACAATAAACAAAAAAATTGCACTATACATCCACCATACAGCCAACCTTAAGTACACACTCAGCAAGCATGCGTCCAAAGATAACCACAGATTTAAAAAAAAATAAAACAAAATAAAAAAGTTAAAGGTAAAGTGCATATTAAAAACTCCCGTCTTTGTTTATTTAACTAAACAAAAACCCAGAAGGGAAAAACTGCACTTAAGAATTGAATAGACAGAAAAGGTGCACACACTCACATTAACGTATAGTCATACATGTCCATAAAAAGTAGGCTATACACACACATACGTCCACTAAGCCCCATTGATCTACATTCTAAATACACAATTTATCCCCATTCTCAACTGAGCAACATGCACACAAATCAGACATCCATAATAACTTTACACTCAGTTACATTACATTCACCTTGGAATGTATTTAACATTTACACTCACACTCCGTCTTACACACACACACAATCAAAATCCCCAGAGTGAAGATTTTCAGTTCAGCAAAGCATTCTGCAGTACATGATCACCGACTGACAAGTAATTGCAAGTTTATCACTGTGTAATAAACTAGTCGACAGACACTGTGCAAAAGAATGGATCAGTCATAGCACTTCATTGTTTTTACAGAGCAGCTTTTCCCTGCCGACGGGTCCGGTTTAAGGCCTGCCCATCAACCCCGTCAGAGCTCATTATCGATACCTCTCTAATTAACCTCTGACTGTTCTCTGTATTGTGTCTGATGATAGGCTACAAACCTACCCTGCTGTTTAGTTTTTTTGATTTTCGGTTTTGTAAGGCCCACTGAGGTATGTGTGGATAAAATTTCATTGAAAAATGCACACACACAAATACACATCCAGACACATGGAGAGATTTGGGTCACATGGTGTGGTAGGGGAAGTTTAAAGTTCGCTTTTTCAGCCTTCTTAAGGGATGTGTTCTCCCATATTGTTGCCGTGTTGCCACAGGTAATAAGGCGGGGACTGGCACAGGGGTGTAGGATCTATCCTGTACCTTCCCTCGCCTCCAGAACTGATGGGACGGTGGGGAAACTGGCAGTGGCGTGGGGGCCTCGTCACTGTCACTGTGCTCTCCTTCTCCGGTCTGGTGGTCCTCCGTTTCATTTGTGCATGACCCAGAAGAAGAGAGATCAGATGTGCATGAGGAAGGGAGAGAGGGTGTGCGCCTGGGTAGAACCCGCTTCTTTTTTGAGGTATCGTCATTAAAGGAGTGAGGGCGTGGCTTAATTGTGGGTGGAGACACAGAAGCAGGACTCAGCTCCAGCTCACTCAGATCACTAGCAGACAGTTCTAGTGAGCCTAGCTTTGCTAATGAAGCCGAACGCTTTATCAGTGAGGGCGGGGTTAGGCCAGCTTGGCGGATCTTGGCCTTTACTTCTTTGGCCCGCTCTTGAACACTCCGCCCCCTTTTCTGTTCTTTTCCAGCCCATGACGGACTGAGCCTCTTGTTTGATCTCCCACTCAATTGGCAGAGGAACGCCCCCAGCTCTTTGAGCGTTTCCCAAGTCTCTCTCATGTCTACTCCCAGACGAGATTCTGAAGGGCAGTCAGTGCTACTCTCCTTCTCTGTGACTCCCTCGAGCTGAAGAACCACTGCTGGAGAAGAGCTGGACCAAGTGGAATGGCTTCGCCTAGAGTGCAAGTGGCTCATGTCCTCCTCTGAAATTCCAGTGTGTCCACACTCCTCTTCCCTGAGTCTTATTTTGCCCCCTTTTCCCATCCCTTCCTCTGTAGAAGATTCCTCCTTCTCCATCTTCTCCTCCACAGTGCTCTCAGGCTGATGGTGGTGGGCTGACACAGTGCTTGGATCAGGTGTGAGGTCTGTATGAGATGAAGTGTCCTCAGTTCTGTCTATACTGCTGGTGCTGACCGTAGAGCGGTGTGAACAACAACCGGGAGCACATGATAGCAGCACGCAAGAGGAGACATCTTGCTTCATTTTCTGTTCTAGCCGCCTGGTGACTTGCCGCACTGTGCCCTTTGGCCAATCATTTTGCAAGGTGTCCCCAAGCTCTGCATTCTCCGTTTCAGCTCCTTCGGTTGTGCTGTTGATTAACTCTTCCTCCTCTTCCTCCTCCTTGGAGCTGCCGGAAACAAGTTGGCTGGTAGGAGGAGGGGGAGGAGTTACACTGTGCCGTGGGAACTCCAACTCTGAGAACATGTCATAAACTAAGACACCGCAGCTCTCCTGAGAAAAACAAATAGGACAAATTAAGTGAAGGACTGAAAACCTCCATCATTACTGCATATAGAGAACCAAAGCTCATGAACTGCACTTCGACCACCAATGTCATAATGGAGATGGGCGGCTCCATGCAACATTCCTTTTCACCAGAAGGTGGCAGTGAATGACATGAGTTCTAACTCAACGCATGTTAGTGATGTATGAAATGTTGAGACGTTTGATTTTAATATAAATTTGGCACTTACTCTCAGCAACACTACTCCGTTGCTGCAGGATAATGACAGAGCATTTAGAGGTATATACTCAAGGACTTACTATCCATTGACTTGTGTAAAAAGGAACCAATAAGTTGTAATAAATAATAAAAACAATGTAAAATGCTAACAAGTATTTAAAAATATTGACAGAAAAATTAAGATCAAATAAAGACATAATTTATACACACATTTATATTCATAAATTTCATTTTTTTATTAAGAAAAATACAGTTCTGATACTAACGACACTGACAAAGCAAATGTTTGTGTGAAGAACTCTTCACATTTTACCTTTATTTGGTCTTCCTCCCCTTTAACAGGATCCTCTGGAAGCAGCAGACTTCTTGACTCCTGGCTTGGACTTTTGTCTCTGGGTGTCTGTTGCACTGTTTGCTCTGAATTTCGAGTCTGGCCCTCCTGAGAGAGGCCAAGAAATTTCTCTCTGGCACTGAAGAAATCAATCCGATCTGTACTCCCAGCTGATGGGAGCGAAGTGGAAAACTCTGCTTCCTGTAATGTGGCACTAGGGTGATGGTGGTACTCATCGCTGGTGTGACCTAGCCCTGCACAGTCTAAGTCTGTGTCAGGCACTTGCTGGCTGAATTCTTCTTGCCCATGATGTTCAGGCACCTGTGGGGACAGCCCTGCGGCTGAAGAGGAGTCTGGGTCTTGCCTGCTCGGCTCAGCAGTTTTACTCATAATAGAGTCTGTTCTGGACTCCTGAGGACCACACTTCTCCTCAAGCATGGCAGAGGAAGCCTGAGGTTGTACACTAGTGACCTGTTTGGCCTCTATGTTTGAGAAAATCCCAGGGGATGAGGCCAGGTGATGAACGGAAGCAGGTGGATGAGGACGGCCCACTGAGAATGCCTCTGCAACATCAGGCCTGACCTCTGGTACCACTGTTGCTGCCCAGGGTCTCGGCAGCAGTGGAGGGTCCTCGGCAGTAAGACTTTCTTCCGAATCACCCAACCCATTGGAAAAAATGACCTCCTGCTCGTCACATTGTTCCTTAGCCCCTGCAGCACTGTTGGAGATGGGGGTGAGTGTTTGGAGCAGCTCATGGAGCGAGGGTGAAGGCTGGGTGCCACTTTGGTTGCGCGGATTGGAACGGCCCAGTGTTTGTGCAACAGGGATTTTAAGCAGAGGCTCGTGGTGTTCTGACAGGTCGCTATCTGAATGGGAACGCCACAGCTTGTTGTGCCTCTGCTTGCTAATCAGGGAAGAGAGAGAAGGATAAGAATAAATATTAGGTTAACACTGTTCAAAGATATAAAAATATACTTAAGAATACATAAATATGAATAAAATAAGTACATATAAAATATATTTTTGGATCGTTGCATGTGAAAACAGCCAGAGCATTTTAATGTATCTATAATGAATGCGTTCCTTATTTAATTAGTCAGTAATATCTCCATCTAACCTTCCAAAATGGCTGAAACTGCATTGATTCAGTCTGATCAATGTATTATGATGCATTAATGCATTTTTACTCACTTAAGGGGAATTTGTACAACAACGTAGTAAACTTACTATTTCACTGTATAGCTGACCAATATAGATTAAAATGTATGACGATTTTAAAAATAACCACTATATCTGCCATGAGTAAGCAAACACCTCTGATACCACTGCACTTCCACCCTGCACTGAGCTACAGTTGCTAAACTTTAATAAAAATATACCCTTTACAGGCAAATCTCTGCAAATACGCAGCACTAACATTTCTGCACATTACACACATACTTATTAGACTTTAGGGTGGGTTATTTTCTCTAAATAGTGGAGTTAGACACTAATAGAACCGCTTTGTAATCCTTCACACAGCTTTTACAGGGTCAGTATGTTTATAAATGCTCTTAATGAGCCTACAGGCACCAGCTATGAAGTCATACTCAAAGAAATACCACAAATGAGAGTATTATAGGTTTTTAATGCATGGGATCCTATACAAACAAAACATGTGCCCACAACTATGCCCCGCACACGCAAGCACTCTCTCTTTAGACGTAGAGGTGAGACAATGGAATGCAGCCAAACAGCTACCGTAACTCTGCACTAAATAGATTCTTCAAGAACAGAGACTTTTGTTACATTGTTCTTTAATTAGACATGACGCATTACATCAAAACCAGGAATGAAAATGATCACTGTTATTACTATTTAGGACATGCATACTTTTTTCATACTTACCTTTTATTACTTGTCTGACTATAATGTTCATAAAATTCAATTTCGATATAAATAGTTTATGTAAAAGCGAATATGACACATACCTGGCCAAAAGGATGCCCTGATACTCTTCCAGTTGCCTCATGAATGAAGGGTTAGGCTTGGTAACAGCTCTGCGCTCCTTGACATATTCGAAGGCCTGCTCCAGGTCCCAGCCATACTCCTTCATGGCATAGGCGATCACAGTGGAGGCTGAACGGCTAACACCCATTTTACAGTGTACCAGGCACTTCGCCCCTGCTTTTCTGTAGACAGTAGTTTAGTTATTTGTTATAAATGGACAAAAGAGATGGTGTTCTCTAGAGATCAGTCAATTTCTTTACATGGTTATGGCACATTTGGCACCAAAACAAGCAAATTTCAAAAATCAATGACTAAATTACACTTTATGCTAGCATTACATTTCTTGTGCCAAAAATCTAACAGCTGTCAGACTTACTTTGCTCTGGAAATGAATTTATATGTGTCATTCCAGTAGGCCAGTAGGTCTGTGGCCTCCTCATCATACACGCGAATGTTGTGGTACTCAAACAGGCCTGGGAAAAAGTTATCAATCTCCCTTGTCACATTGAGGATGTACTGTACCCTGAAAGAAGAAGAAAAGGAATACGGTTTGTTGACGTGTTGATATCGTCATGTATGTGTTGGGATTAATAACCAAATCTAGCAGTCCTACCCGCTGTTTTGTAGCTCTTCTAGATTCGATGCATTCCACTCTGACCCCTTTAAACAAACAGTTATTGTTAGCACACAACTCATACAAAGATTGTTGAAAGCGGTAAAACATTAAACAGGAAACTGAAATTATGCAGAACTGAAATAAGAATACCAAACATAACACTCACCAGGTAAACATGTTCAAAGATCTCAGTTGGGCTGTCCATCTGCCCCAGGATGACTATCATCTCATTATCGATGTACTCTTTAAACTCCCGCAGGTTACACACCATATGCATCTCCAGCTCTGTGCGGATCTGTTGATTCAGATGTAATTTGTTTGTGATTCTAGCAAAGCAGGTTACAGTCCCAACTGGTGCAACACACCACGTTACAAAAGTGTCAAGTCGCTTAACTGATGTTGAAGTGATAAAAAGCTGAAACCAAACATTTTCTGCGGTTTTTGAGACAGTAGGGCTTATTATTGTATTGAAAGCTTAGTTCTGTTATTTAGACAATAAAAGACTCATTTTTAAAAGTGCAAACTTTTGTGACTGGAATTAATGTGACTTTCGATGTCTAACATGTTCTGTGGGATTAAGCTTATGTTGGTCATGGGTGTACAACTGAGAAATTAAAATTAATTAATAATCAACAATCAATATGTTAGGGGGGCACTACTGTATGTATGCACAAGGGTGTATACACCCTGTTATCTCTCCAAACTCGCCTTTCGCCATTTGTCATATACGTTAGTAGAATGCAAATGAGCGGGACTGCCATAAGAGAGATTGGTGTTAGCTGTATACATGCTACTCATTCAGGAGTATGAATGGTGAGCAAAAAAAGAAATTTGCATCTATCTCGGCAATAACTTGACAATAACGCAGCAGGACATTACTGACCTTTTTACCACTGACCTGTTAGTCTGTTTCATTCCAAATTTAAGTCCTAGACCAATAGAGGCGAGCTAACGGCGTTTGACTGTATTGTGCATGTGCATCTAAACACACCTCTTTAGAGGTAACATTCTCCAGGTCTTTCTGCATCATGATCTCTCTCAGACGAGTCTTGATCAGTCGCTCTGTTCTCTCTCGCTCTGTTGGCCTGCCAGTACACAAAACATAGAATTTAGGGTACTTCCTCTCAGAAGACGCTTTAACACAAACTGCCATAAAGATCTGAACAGCATTTTCAAACAGCTGGATAAAAGGGAAAACCTGCAGTAATGTGCAATTAAGAGAAAAATGTTTCATTAACAATTTCACACGTCGTAGTCAGTGTAACAAACCAATGGAGAAGAACTCAACATCGCACCTTATAAAATAGAACTACTGATTAAGGCTTGTAATATAGGGGTCCAATTAACAGGACCAGAAACAGGAAATGTGGGTGAGCGTGTCTAGGCAGTGCTGTGTTTAGAGAAGTGGTAATATTAATGTTGTGTTGCTGTTGTGCCCTTTACACTCAATAGCATGGAGAGAAAAGGTTTTTTTTGGGAGAAGTGTTCATTACTTTGTAGCAGTGTTAGTCAGACTGTGTTTGTCTGTGTGTGTCTTAAATTGTATATGATAAACTGTAATACGTTTTCATTGCTCTAATGCAATGAATAATTATTGCAGATCTGTGGGAAAATATAAAGTAATTAACTTCTAAAATGGCTGACAAAATCACACAAAAATAAAACAGCAATGGGCATTTATACATCTGAAATCTGAAAAATGTCTTAAATGTTTCTGGTCTACAAAATGAAAAAATATACGTACACATCAGAGAAGAGCACAGGTGAGTCAGCCCTGTGTGACTGCACATCCTGCATAGCATTCCACTCATTGATATGGGCCTGGTCAGAGGACACGCGGCTCTGGTAGTAGCTGACCCAGGTCAGAAACAGACTGCCTGGAAAGTAATTATGACCGCGTGCCACCTCACACGCCTTGTGGAGAGACTGCAGAGCAGACCTGAGGAGAGGAGTAGGAAAAAGGATTAGAATGCTGGGCTGGGGGAAGGAATAAAAGAGAAAAAAAAATTATTCAAGATGTTTTTTTGGGGTTTTTTTTTACACCACTGATCAGGTCACTCTGCTCTGAATGTTATTGATATACACTGCCTGTCCAAAAAAAAACCCCCACCATCTGTATTTAACAAAGCTAATAGGAAAGAGCCTCCTTTTGGACAATTACTGTTTCCGCTGGCAACAAGTTATTTAACCCTAACTGATGCAGCGAGTAGTTTCTCATTACTTAAACAACCATGTCGGAAGACACATCCATCCTGGGGTCATGAAAAAGATGTTAATCTGTTTCAGAAGAGACAAATTAATGGCATGTGCCAAGCAAAGAAAAGATTTTATGAGATTGCTGAAACTACTTAAACTATCCAATGCAGTATTAAAAACTGAAAGAATGGTGGGGAACCATCATTGTGGAATAAATTTCGGGAAAAATTATTGAATGATCATGATTGGCAATTACTTAAACATTTGGTGTAATCAAATTAAAAAAGCAATAGCAGAACTCAGGGCTATGTTCAATAGTGAAAGTAAGAGCATTTCCACATGCACAAGGCGAAGGAAACTCATCAGTGAGGCTAATCGCAAAAAAATTGGAGCATAAAGATTGTACTCTGGAGCAATAGAGGATCATGTGGTCTGATCAGTCCAGATTTACCCTTTTCCAGACTAATGGGCACATCAGGGTAAGAAGAGACGCACATGAAGTGATGCACCCATCATGCCTAGTGCCTACCGTACAAGCCTGTGGGGGCAGTGCTATGATATGGTGTTGCTGCAGTTGGTCAGGTCAAGGTTCAGAAATTTTATGTGCCTAAAGAATGAGGTCAGCTGACTACCTAAATTTATTTTGAAGGACCAGGTTATTCCATCAGTGAATGTCTTCTTCCCTGATGAAATGGACATATTTCAAAATGACAATACCAGAATTCATTGTGCTCAAATTGTGAAAGAGCGAATGCATGCTGTGATCAAAGCTAAAGGTGATCCTACAAAATATTAGTGTGCGGCATTTTTTGGTACTGGCACTGTAATTGCATCATTCAAGTTTTTAGAATTACAAACCCACTTTCAGATAATACATTATTTTAAACAATTATAATAATAATAATAATAAAAATAATAATAATTTAAATAAATAAATTATATTTATATATATATATATATACATACACACACACACACACACACACACACACACACACACACATACAGTGTGGCAAAAACGTATTTAGTCAGCGACAAATTGTGTAAGTTCTCCCACTTAAAAAGATGAGAGAGGCCTGTAATTTAGCTATAACTTTACCTCAAAAAAAATAAAGAGAATCACATTGTGTGATTTTTAAAGAATTTATTTGCAAATTATGGTGGAAAATAAGTATTTGGTCAATAACCTAAGGTCATCTCAATACTTTTTATATACCTTTTGTTGGCAAGGACAGAGGTCAAACGTTTTCTATAAGTCTTCACGAGGTTTTCACACACTGTTGCTGGTATTTAGGCCCATTCCTCCATGCAGATCTCCTCTAGAGCAGTGATGTTTTGGGG